>JBBGZY010003232.1:2500-228739 GCA_037952925.1 Lithobates clamitans
GAGCGCTGTATATTGGGGTTTCCTCATTTATACTGAGCGCTGTATATTGGGGTGTGCTCATTTATACTGAGCGCTGTATATTGGGGTGTCCTCATTTATACTGAGTGCTGTATATTGGGGTGTCCCTCATTTATACTGAGCACTGTATATTGGGGTGTCCTCATTTATACTGAGCGCTGTATATTGGGGTGTCCTCATTTATACTGAGCGCTGTATATTGGGGTGTCCTCATTTATACTGAGCGCTGTATATTGGGGTGTCCTCATTTATATTGAGCACTGTATATTGGGTGTACTCATTTATACTGAGCGCTGTATATTGGGGTGTCCTCATTTATACTGAGCGCTGTATATTGGGGTGTCCTCATTTATACTGAGGGCTGTATATTGGGGTGTCCTCATTTATACTGAGCGCTGTATATTGGGGTGTCCTCATTTATACTGAGCGCTGTATATTGGGGTGTCCTCATTTATACTGAGCGCTGTATATTGGGGTGTCCTCATTTATACTGAGCTCTGTATATTGGGGTGTCCCTCATTTATACTGAGCTCTGTATATTGGGGTGTACTCATTTATACTGAGCGCTGTATATTGGGGTGTCCTCATTTATACTGAGCTCTGTATATTGGGGTGTCCTCATTTATATTGAGCGCTGTATATTGGGGTGTCCTCATTTATGCTGAGTGCTGTATATTGGGGTGTCCTCATTTATACTGAGCTCTGTATATTGGGGTGTCCTCATTTATACTGAGCTCTGTATATTGGGGTGTCCTCATTTATATTGAGCGCTGTATATTGGGGTTTCCTCATTTATACTGAGCGCTGTATATTGGGGTGTCCTCATTTATACTGAGCTCTGTATATTGGGGTGTCCTCATTTATATTGAGCGCTGTATATTGGGGTGTCCTCATTTATACTGAGCTCTGTATATTGGGGTGTCCTCATTTATGCTGAGTGCTGTATATTGGGGTGTCCTCATTTATACTGAGTGCTGTATATTGGGGTGTCCTCATTTATACTGAGCGCTGTATATTGGGGTGTCCTCATTTATACTGAGCGCTGTATATTGGGTGTCCTCATTTATATTGAGCACTGTATATTGGGGTGTCCTCATTTATACTGAGCGCTGTATATTGGGGTGTCCTCATTTATACTGAGCGCTGTATATTGGGGTGACCTCATTTATACTGAGCGCTGTATATTGGGGTGTCCTCATTTATACTGAGCGCTGTATATTGGGGTGTCCTCATTGATACTCAGCGCTGTATATTGGGGTGTCCTCATTTATATTTAGTGCTGTATATTGGGGTGTCCTCATTTATACTGAGCGCTGTATATTGGGGTGTCCTCATTTATATTTAGTGCTGTATATTGGGGTGTCCTCATTTATATTGAGCACTGTTTATTGGGGTGTCCTCATTTATGCTGAGTGCTGTATATTGGGGTGTCCTCATTTATACTGAGTGCTGTATATTGGGGTGTCCTCATTTATACTGAGTGCTGTATATTGGGGTGTCCTCATTTATACTGAGCGCTGTATATTGGGGTGTCCTCATTTATACTGAGCGCTGTATATTGGGTGTCCTCATTTATATTGAGCACTGTATATTGGGGTGTCCTCATTTATACTGAGCGCTGTATATTGGGGTGTCCTCATTTATACTGAGCGCTGTATATTGGGGTGACCTCATTTATACTGAGCGCTGTATATTGGGGTGTCCTCATTTATACTGAGCGCTGTATATTGGGGTGTCCTCATTGATACTCAGCGCTGTATATTGGGGTGTCCTCATTTATATTTAGTGCTGTATATTGGGGTGTCCTCATTTATATTGAGCACTGTATATTGGGGTGTCCTCATTTATACTGAGCGCTGTATATTGGGGTGTCCTCATTTATATTTAGTGCTGTATATTGGGGTGTCCTCATTTATATTGAGCACTGTATATTGGGGTGTCCTCATTTATTCTGAGCGCTGTATATTGGGGTGTCCTCATTTATATTGAGCGCTGTATATTGGGGTGTCCTCATTTATATTGAGCGCTGTATATTGGGGTGTCCTCATTTATACTGAGCGCTGTAGATAATAATATAGTACATTCCCCCCATTATTGGAAGGGACACCAGAATGCGCCGTACCCCATAGCGGAGTTGGACGGTGATGCGCCAGGATAATTGGTGGAATTGTTGGCTCTTCTGTCGGATCCTTCCAGAACGATCGCTCCTCCCGACCTCCCTCTGTGTGTTTTGTATATTTGTCTTTCTATGGCTGCGGCTCTCAGCCCTCCCCTCCTGGCTCTGCGGCTCGGTGCAAACCACCCTGAGGGGCCCCTGGCAGCTGTTTTGGGCCCGTATGGAAAAGCTGAGCTGAAGGGTGAAATGGTCTCCAAATGTCCACAATTCTCCATCCGGGATCTGAGATCTCACCACACATGATGGATCCAAACCAACATCTATGTATGAAGAACCATCCCTGTGCTGAGTTCCCGGGTCTGTACACCCGCTGTGCCCATTATGAGGGGTTCTCACCATCCCTGTGCTGAGTTCCCGGGTCTGTACACCCGCTGTGCCCATTATGAGGGGTTCCCACCATCCCTGTGCTGAGTTCCTGGGTCTGTACACCCGCTGTGCCCATTATGAGGGGTTCCCACCATCCCTGTGCTGAGTTCCTGGGTCTGTACACCCGCTGTGCCCATTATGAGGGGTTCCCACCATCCCTGTGCTGAGTTCCCGGGTCTGTACACCCGCTGTGCCCATTATGAGGGGTTCTCACCATCCCTGTGCCGAGTTCCCGGGTCTGTACACCCGCTGTGCCCATTATGAGGGGTTCTCACCATCCCTGTGCCGAGTTCCCGGGTCTGTACACCCGCTGTGCCCATTATGAGGGGTTCCCACCATCCCTGTGCTGAGTTCCTGGGTCTGTACACCCGCTGTGCCCATTATGAGGGGTTCCCACCATCCCTGTGCTGAGTTCCCGGGTCTGTACACCCGCTGTGCCCATTATGAGGGGTTCTCACCATCCCTGTGCCGAGTTCCCGGGTCTGTACACCCGCTGTGCCCATTATGAGGGGTTCTCACCATCCCTGTGCTGAGTTCCTGGCTCTGTACACCCGCTGTGCCCATTATGAGGGGTTCTCACCATCCCTGTGCTGAGTTCCTGGGTCTGTACACCCGCTGTGCCCATTATGAGGGGTTCCCACCATCCCTGTGCTGAGTTCCCGGGTCTGTTCACCCGCTGTGCCCATTATGAGGGGTTCCCACCATCCCTGTGCTGAGTTCCCGGGTCTGTTCACCCGCTGTGCCCATTATGAGGAGTTCCCACCATCCCTGTGCTGAGTTCCCGGGTCTGTACACCCGCTGTGCCCATTATGAGGGGTTCCCACCATCCCTGTGCTGAGTTCCTGGGTCTGTACACCCGCTGTGCCCATTATGAGGGGTTCCCACCATCCCTGTGCTGAGTTCCCGGGTCTGTACACCCGCTGTGCCCATTATGAGGGGTTCTCACCATCCCTGTGCTGAGTTCCCGGGTCTGTACACCCGCTGTGCCCATTATGAGGGGTTCCCACCATCCCTGTGCTGAGTTCCCGGGTCTGTACACCCGCTGTGCCCATTATGAGGGGTTCCCACCATCCCTGTGCTGAGTTCCCGGGTCTGTAGACCCGCTGTGCCCATTATGAGGGGTTCCCACCATCCCTGTGCTGAGTTCCCGGGTCTGTAAACCCGCTGTGCCCATTATGAGGGGTTCCCACCATCCCTGTGCTGAGTTCCCGGGTCTGTACACCCGCTGTGCCCATTATGAGGGGTTCCCACCATCCCTGTGCTGAGTTCCCCGGGTCTGTACACCCGCTGTGCCCATTATGAGGGGTTCTCACCATCCCTGTGCTGAGTTCCTGGGTCTGTACACCCGCTGTGCCCATTATGAGGGGTTCCCACCATCCCTGTGCTGAGTTCCCGGGTCTGTACACCCGCTGTGCCCATTATGAGGGGTTCCCACCATCCCTGTGCTGAGTTCCCGGGTCTGTACACCCGCTGTGCCCATTATGAGGGGTTCTCACCATCCCTGTGCTGAATTCCCGGGTCTGTACACCCTCTGTGCCCATTATGAGGGGTTCCCACCATCCCTGTGCTGAGTTCCCGGGTCTGTACACCCGCTGTGCCCATTATGAGGGGTTCCCATCATCCCTGTGCTGAGTTCCCGGGTCTGTACACCCGCTGTGCCCATTATGAGGGGTTCCCACCATCCCTGTGCTGAGTTCCTGGGTCTGTACACCCGCTGTGCCCATTATGAGGGGTTCCCATCATCCCTGTGCTGAGTTCCCGGGTCTGTACACCCGCTGTGCCCATTATGAGGGGTTCCCACCATCCCTGTGCTGAGTTCCCGGGTCTGTACACCCGCTGTGCCCATTATGAGGGGTTCCCATCATCCCTGTGCTGAGTTCCCGGGTCTGTACACCCGCTGTGCCCATTATGAGGGGTTCCCACCATCCCTGTGCTGAGTTCCCGGGTCTGTACACCCGCTGTGCCCATTATGAGGGGTTCTCACCATCCCTGTGCTGAGTTCCCGGGTCTGTACACCCGCTGTGCCCATTATGAGGGGTTCTCACCATCCCTGTGCTGAGTTCCCAGGTCTGTACACCCGCTGTGCCCATTATGAGGGGTTCCCACCATCCCTGTGCTGAGTTCCCAGGTCTGTACACCCATTGTGCCCATTATGAGGGGTTCCCACCATCCCTGTGCTGAGTTCCCGGGTCTGTACACCCGCTGTGCCCATTATGAGGGGTTAATTTTGTTTATTGAAAAAACTTACAAACAACAACTTATATACAATAAAACCATAATAAATAAATAAAACATATTTACAAAATAATTGAATGTGATAATACAAAACAAGAACATAATAAATGGTACAAAACAAATTGCGCACAACACAATCCCTATGGGAGAGCCAGACTAAGGAACATCACCGTCACCATGCATGTAGCCTTTTATCAAAAATATATTTCATCTTAAAAATCTAGGGGAGTGAATCAAGAATACAAAGAAAAGCCGCACACCCCGAGATCAACAGGCAGCAGCTACAGAGTCCTGATATTCCTCCACGCCCTTATCCAGGCCTCCTGCTGCCACCTGCCTTTCTCAAGACCCCGAATCTTCCCAACCTCACCCAGAATGTCCTGCACCACCACTTCGACAGGGAGGATTTTACCCCGTAAGGATACCTGACACCGTGCACTCCACGTGAAATAACGGACTACCAGACTAACTAAAAAAAGTGTTTCCAAATCATAATCCCGACGAGTCTGGAATGCCCCATACACCCACTCTGCATAACTCATATGGGGGAGGAAGGGTATACTCAGAGCCCTCCCAACCCTCTTGTACACCTCTATATTAAAAGGGCATTGAAGTAGAAAGTGATCCATGGACTCCACCACTCCTCCACACTCCACTCTCGGGCAGCCCCGATCACTCATGGAAAGAAACTTCAAGTTGCCCTTCACATATAGTTTTCCATGAAAGGCAAGCCAAGCCTGATCCCTAAACTTCATTGGGATTCTCTCCAAATTAATCAATCGCAAACCCACCCCCAAAACCAGGCTTGGGCAATCCCTTAAGGCCAGTGGCTCGCAAAAAGCAGAGCTCATGATCCGCTTCTCAAGAAGTTTCCTTGGAAGAGATCTGACTTCTCCTGCTGTTACTTGCCACTGCCGAAGCATTTTCAAACACGGGGCAACATAAGCCGGGAGCTGTTCATGCTTGACCCTCAGGCTCTTCACTGGCCCACCATTCTCCCAGTCTCGCAGAAAGGGCCTAAACCAGGACTGGAAAATACCAACCCACCCAGGCGGTCTCTCTGCCAACATGTTACCAAGATTGTACTTCAGAAACATCAGAGAGAAAAAGACTACAGGGTTGACCATCCCTAGACCACCCTCCCGCCTAGGAAGGTAAGTCACATTCCTTTTGACAAGGTTTATTCTGTTCCCCCATAACAGCTGGAAGAAACAACTATAGATCCTGGTATAGAGAGAAACTGGCAAAACGCAAACAAAACTGACATACAGAAAAATCGGAATCAGGTAAGTCTTGATCAGATCAACCTTTTCCCTCAAGGAAAGCTGCCAACCTTTCCAGCTTGCCACCTTGGCATCGGCATTCTCCAGCCTGTTCACCCAATTTGCATGACCATAGTCACCTGGGCCGAATTCAATGCCTAGAACTCGAATTTTTTGTTGGGGCTCCGGGAAGTCATCCGGGAGAACAAAGCTCTCCCCTTCCACACCCATCCAGAAAGCTTCACACTTGTCCTGGTTGACCTTTGAACCAGATGCCTCTGCATACTGCCCTATCACTGAGACCACCTCCTGCGCCTCCGCAGTCCCAGAGATAAAAACAGAAACATCATCAGCATAGGCCACAACCTTCAAAGGAGGCTCACCAGCGATGCCCAAAGGTACCCCACACAATGGTCCACTCTCTAGCCTTCTAATGAAAGGGTCGATTGCAAACACATATAGCAGAGGACTCAATGGACACCCCTGACGCACACCCGAGCCGACCGCAAAGGGCTGCCCGACCCAACCATTAACCAGAGGAAAGCTTTCAGCCCCTTTGTACAAAATCTTGAGCCAATCAATGAAACCCCCCTCCAGGCCATATTTGTCAAGAAGGAGCCACAAGTACTCATGATTAACCCGATCAAAGGCCTTAGCCTGATCCAATGTCAGCAAATATTTACCCCAACCAGCAGCCCTACAACGCTCCAAGGCCTCCCGGACAGCTAACACCGCTGAGAAAGTGCTTCTACCTTGGACCGAACAGTGCTGGTGGCGGGATAACAAACTGCCTGCAACTGGTGATAATCGCCAGAAGAAAATCTTTGCCAGTATCTTTCTATCGACATTAAGAAGGCTAATGGGGCGCCAATTCCCAATCATGGAAGGATCTTTACCCTTTGACAGAAGGATCACTGCAGATTGCCTCATGAAGGGAGGGAGAGAACCCTCATTCAAACAGCCATTAAAAACCTCCGCAAGGTAGGGAGCCAGGATCGTTTTAAAACATTTATAGAACTCGGCTGTCAAACCATCTGGCCCTGGAGTTTTCTTGATGGCTAGTTTATCAATAGCCTGAATTACCTCATCTGCAGTGATTTCATCTGTCAAATTCATCAAAGGAACATTACTTTCCAGTCCTGGTGTAGAGTCCAAAAAACCCAACATCCTTGTCCGATCAAGGTTCCTTCCTCCCAGGAGATCGGCATAGTATGACCTGACAACCTCCAGGATCCCTGACCTAGACTTCGTCAGAGAGCCCGTACTGTCCCTCAGGCCATTGACCGTCTTAACTGCTACGCTCTGTTTACAGTTCTGGTAAGGGTCAGGCGAATGGTATTTCCCGTAATCCCTCTCCTGAACCAAAGAGGCGTGCCGGTCATATTGATGTCTCCTAAGGAGGAGCTTCACCTCAGAGATCGCCCCAGAATCTCCTCCATTCGAAACAAGGCGGTCAAGTTTCCTCCGCAAACGCTGGTAGGTGATATACTTATCTTGCTGCTTCTTTCTTCCTATGGCCTTGAAAAGCCCAACAGTCCGCTGTTTAACAAGCTCCCACCATTCTGACTTGCTGTTGCAAAAGTCTAGGATCGTTACCTGTGCTTGAAAAAAATCCTCAAAGGATTGTCTTACTCTCTCGTCTTCCAGGAGGGCCGAATTCAATCTCCAGATACCCCTCCCCCTAGGTGGCATGTCTGGGGCATTCAGAGTCACAGATAGAATGCAGTGATCAGAAAACTCTACTGCCTGACACACAGGTGCTGAAAAAGCGGAGTCTCCCTTTAAAAAAAACCTATCTATCCTACTCTGACTATTACCTCGCTGAAAAGTGAACCCCGTGCTGTCTGGGCAGCGCTTAATGTGCGCATCTACCAGACCTGCTTCCCTAACTATCGCATTAAGAAAAAGGGTGTCATAGCCCAGCTTATCTCTGAAACCTCTCCTGTCTTTAGACCTAGTAATGGTGTTGAAATCACCTCCAAAGATAACCTGCTGGGCCGTAAAAAGAAAAGGCTTAATCTTTGTAAAGAGGCATTTCCTGTCCCACTTCGTCTGGGGACCATAGATGTTAATCAGGCGCAAGTCCTGCCCCTTCACAGAGACGTCTAAGACCATGCATCTCCCTATCTCTACCTCAATTACCCGCCGGCACGTTACCATACCAGAAAAAAGGACTGCAACTCCGCTGTAAGGCTCGGCCGCAAGAGACCAAAATGAGGGACCACGTCTCCACTCCTTCTTTGCCAGATGTATATCGGCCAGACTACTCAGATGGGTCTCTTGTAAAAACAAAATGTCAGCATCAAACTCGCTGAGCAAAAATAAAGCCATATGACGAGCACTTACTGATCTTAAGCTGGCAACATTAATGGTTGCCACTTTTAACGGAGTGGGAACTGCCATTAGGGTAGTTGAGGCAGCCGTTTCTTAGCCTGACTACTCCCTCTTCCTGGAGAACCAGCGCGCTTTGTTGCACCCTGGCACTCATCGTCCATAGAGGATGCAGAACTGAATGAGTCCCATTCATCCTCATCATCATCATCATCAGACAGGACCTTAAACTTATTTTCTAAAGGCAAAAATTTAGGATTTAAGGTAACGGAACCCCCCTTTTTCCTTCTTTTTCCCCTCCTCCTCCTATCCTCCAACCACTCCATATCATCCTTAGACAAACCAGACTCAACAGCCTCCCCACCCCCATCCTCCCCTTCACCCCCCACCCCCCCACTCCCCCTTCCCTTATCTACCACCAGGCCAGCCTCTCCACCATCCACCCCACTCCTCTGCACCCCACGATCCTCAATAGAAACCCTGCAGCGTCGGGGGAGGGGGGTTGGCACCACACCTGACGCACCTGCCTCAGCACCTCTTGCTGCCTCTGCAATTTTAGAAGACACAGACACAGAAGGATTGGACACATTTTTGGCAACCGATACCTTACCTACAGAAGACATGGGCACACTAGGTAAACGCACAGACTGGGTTGACACAGACACATTAGGTATTGGCACAGACTGGGGCACCACAGATTGGGGAGACACATTAGGTATTGACACAGACTCAGATGGACTCACAGGCACCCCAGCTGCTGAGCTCCGAGCATCCTCCATGTCCATGCGGAAGAACTCCCTCATGAGCTCAGGATTGTTGTGCATTGCCTCAGGACACTGACTGTAAGGATGTCCCACCGCATTGCACAGATTGCACCTGATGATATTACAGTCTTTTGCCAAATGTCCTATACCCTGACACAGAGAGCACTTCATCACTGGACAGGAGGATGCGAGATGTCCTTTATCTCCACACTTATTGCAGAGCTTTGGCTGGCCTGGATAGAAGATGGTCAGCCTGTCCCTTCCCAGGAAAGCTGAGGATGGCAGATGCTGGACAACATTGTCAACAACTTTTAATTTTAGCTGTACAGACCATCCCCCCGTCCATATTCCCCGATCATCTACAATCTTTTTTAGGGGGCTCAGGACGTCTCCATACCTCCTCAACCATACAGATAAATCCCCTTGCGGTATGGATTCATTGCGGACCAAAATTGTGACCATTTCAATGAGGGGCTGGCGTGAAACAAGCTTTGGAATGAGCCCTTTCCAGTCCGGCAGGCCCCTACACACGTGTTCATACTTCTCCCAAAATATGTCCAAAGACTCCGGACGGATAAAGGACAAATCATATTCATAGGAACCTGCCGGACTGATCAGGGCAAAGATATCTCCGGGTGTAAACCCCATCTGTAGAATCTTATCCACCACTGTCCTCCTATGTGGGGGGATTCCACTGCCTTCCCATCTTAACTGCACAACATTCCTCCTTTTAAACATGGAGGAAGATAAGACATTTTCATGCTCCCTCCCTGCTTGCTGCCCCTTCCCAGATCTTGTAGCAGCAACACCAGCATAAGTTTTTCTTACACCAGCAGCATTTGCAGTCTTGTCCTTAGACACAATCAAACCTGCTGGCAGAGAGTCTGAATCAGCTGGGATAGCAGTCTTCTGATTAGAGGCAGGACCCTCCCCCTCCCCCGAGCACATGGTTTCTTTTCTGGGATCAATCACAGTCATGGCTGCTGCAGACTCCTGGAAACTTGTAGCACTACTGCACCCAGCATCTCCTCCACCATTCACAGGAACAGCCGCTGTGCCTGGTCCAGGCAAAGTCTCTGTATTGTCCATGGACCTCTCTGCAGACTGAAGCTGACAGTTATTAGCAGATGTTATTGCATGTTGTGTATTGTCTATGGGTCTGGGCTGACTGCCTGCAGCACTACAACCCTCAGCAAGCACATTGTCATTAAAGTTCACACCATCATCCTGCACACACACTGTACCTGCACCTTGTCTCTCCACAGGTCTTTCTTCCACAGGGCTAGGAACGGCGTCCATCTTTTCCTCATCATCCTGGGAAGTGGATTCAAGTTTATTGATGAAATCCAGCATGGCAGAACCTTCAACCTCCTGCTCAGATGTTCCACATTGCTGGGGAGTGAAGGGGACAGAGGCCTCCACCATTGAGGACTCAGCAGATGTCTGAGGTGTTGAAGAGCTGGGCTCATCCTCCGGGCCCACTTTCTCACTCTCTGCTGTCTGTAGCTGCATCTCCTCACTGGTCTCCTCACCCTCCATGCAGGAAGCGGCTCCTCTTCTCATTTGGCTGAATCTTTCTTCATTCTTATATTTCTCTTTAAATGCTCCACTATTCTCCTTCAGAGAACTCACCAGTTCTTTCTGCTTCCGCAGAGCTTGTTCCAGGTCTCTCAGCTCAGGCCTCAGAGCCGGTCTTTTCTTGCTGAACACTTTGGCACAAATCTGCTTTTTCTTTTTAAATTCATTTTTCAAAGCCACCAACTTCTCCTCTTCCTTCTCAATCCGCTTCAACGTTTCAACAACCCTCCGTCTAAAGGCAGACAGGGACTCATCTTTCCTTGGGCCAGGCCCAGTGTCATCCACAGGTTGAGCCTATCCAGGGGGCCTCCACCAGGATCCTCCCCAGGATCCTGCATCACTCCTGGGGCAGAGGAGCAACTCTAGCCCCTGGTCTCTGGAAGCACAGGAGCAAAGGAACTAGCAACCTCACACCTCGCTGTCAGGGAGTGGAATGGCAGTTTCCCACCATCCCTGTGCTGAGTTCCCGGGTCTGTACACCCGCTGTGCCCATTATGAGGGGTTCCCACCATCCCTGTGCTGAGTTCCCGGGTCTGTACACCCGCTGTGCCCATTATGAGGGGTTCTCACCATCCCTGTGCTGAGTTCCCGGGTCTGTACACCCGCTGTGCCCATTATGAGGGGTTCTCACCATCCCTGTGCTGAGTTCCCGGGTCTGTACACCCGCTGTGCCCATTATGAGGGGTTCCCACCATCCCTGTGCTGAGTTCCCGGGTCTGTACACCCGCTGTGCCCATTATGAGGGGTTCCCACCATCCCTGTGCTGAGTTCCCGGGTCTGTACACCCGCTGTGCCCATTATGAGGGGTTCCCACCATCCCTGTGCTGAGTTCCGGGGTCTGTACACCCGCTGTGCCCATTATGAGGGGTTCCCACCATCCCTGTGCTGAGTTCCCGGGTCTGTACACCCGCTGTGCCCATTATGAGGGGTTCCCACAATCCCTGTGCTGAGTTCCGGGGTCTGTACACCCGCTGTGCCCATTATGAGGGGTTCCCACAATCCCTGTGCTGAGTTCCCCTCTGTACACCCGCTGTGCCCATTATGAGGGGTTCCCACCATCCCTGTGCTGAGTTCCCGGGTCTGTACACCCGCTGTGCCCATTATGAGGGGTTCTCACCATCCCTGTGCTGAGTTCCCGGGTCTGTACACCCGCTGTGCCCATTATGAGGGGTTCCCACCATCCCTGTGCTGAGTTCCCGGGTCTGTACACCCGCTGTGCCCATTATGAGGGGTTCCCACCATCCCTGTGCTGAGTTCCCGGGTCTGTACACCCGCTGTGCCCATTATGAGAGGTTCTCACCATCCCTGTGCTGAGTTCCCGGGTCTGTACACCCGCTGTGCCCATTATGAGGGGTTCCCACCATCCCTGTGCTGAGTTCCCGGGTCTGTACACCCGCTGTGCCCATTATGAGGGGTTCCCACCATCCCTGTGCTGAGTTCCCGGGTCTGTACACCCGCTGTGCCCATTATGAGGGGTTCCCACCATCCCTGTGCTGAGTTCCGGGGTCTGTACACCCGCTGTGCCCATTATGAGGGGTGTCTCCCCCTCCCCCTGCAGGTGTGACAGGGAACTGAAATGCGATCCGGTGGGGAAATTAGAGGAACATGAAGAATGTGAATTTGTTTGCTAGTCCAAAGGAAGCGCATTTATTTAATGTGTTCCCACGCATTTCGTTTGGGACAAGAAACGCAGAAAGTACATTTTGCAAACATGCGTCGTAATGAACTGCGCGGTGCTGCGGCACCATGTGGTTTCACAAGAACCAAAACTCGCATTTGCAGATCCGTAGGGGCGGCATTAATAATTAACGGCACTGCTGTGCATCTTCTGAAGGGCGGCGCATTTGGGTTTCGTGTACGGAAAGTGTGCAATTTTGAGCACATTCCCGAAACGCATTGATGTGAACAGAGCCCAAGAGGGAGGATGCACAGCACAGAATCATGTGACTCTCCAACATTCCTGCTCTGTATGAGAATATACAAACTCCATGCAGATAGGATTCCTGGTGGGAACTCAGTCCAGAGTCCAAGCGCTGCAAAGGGCTATGTGTCCCAAACCTACGACTTCTGGAGACCTCATTGGCCAGTTCTGCAGATAATGAAGGAAATTCCAGGATGTTCAAGCCTTTTTTTTTTCTGTGTCCCCATTGTGGAAATTTTCCCTCATTTCCTGTCCCAGTGACACACCAGGAAGTGTCAGTGAGGTTCAATGTCGCTCTCTGATGAGTCTTGTCCGGAGCTCCCCTTTAGGGCGCAGTGTGGTGCAGGATGGGGATCCGGATGCAGGCACCAGGGCGGCCGCTGTGTGGGTGGCTGGGAAATGTGCTGAGGTCAGCAGAGCTTCACCGCTAATGCCAACCTCCGTCCCGTCAAATAAAAATAGGAAGACTTTGTTGCTCTCTTTACGAGCCGCCACCTAAAATAAAAGCAGATGTCTCCGGCGCAGAATTGCTTTCATGTGTGGAGCCGACCGACCGCACAGACATCATGGAGGTCAGAGCCGAGCGAATCGCATTCCGCCATCGTGTGTGCCGGAGAGGAACCCTGATCAACACGTATCCACACCAACAGGGGGCGCCACCCAACACTGAGAGCTCCATGTGTGGTGAATGATGGAGAGGAAAATCCCCCGACAGTCAATTCCATCTCACCGGACTCCATAAGAGAGACCTCTGTACACCCGCTGTGCCCATTATGAGGGGTTCTCACCATCCCTGTGCTGAGTTCCCGGGTCTGTACACCCGCTGTGCCCATTATGAGGGGTTCCCACCATCCCTGTGCTGAGTTCCCGGGTCTGTACACCCGCTGTGCCCATTATGAGGGGTTCCCACCATCCCTGTGCTGAGTTCCCGGGTCTGTACACCCGCTGTGCCCATTATGAGGGGTTCCCACCATCCCTGTGCTGAGTTCCCGGGTCTGTACACCCGCTGTGCCCATTATGAGGGGTTCCCACCATCCCTGTGCTGAGTTCCCGGGTCTGTACACCCGCTGTGCCCATTATGAGGGGTTCCCACCATCCCTGTGCTGAGTTCCTGGGTCTGTACACCCGCTGTGCCCATTATGAGGGGTTCCCACCATCCCTGTGCTGAGTTCCCAGGTCTGTACACCCGCTGTGCCCATTATGAGGGGTTCCCACCATCCCTGTGCTGAGTTCCCGGATCTGTACACCCGCTGTGCCCATTATGAGGGGTTCTCACCATCCCTGTGCTGAGTTCCCGGGTCTGTACACCCGCTGTGCCCATTATGAGGGGTTCTCACCATCCCTGTGCTGAGTTCCCGGGTCTGTACACCCGCTGTGCCCATTATGAGGGGTTCTCACCATCCCTGTGCTGAGTTCCCGGGTCTGTACACCCGCTGTGCCCATTATGAGGGGTTCCCACCATCCCTGTGCTGAGTTCCCGGGTCTGTACACCCGCTGTGCCCATTATGAGGGGTTCTCACCATCCCTGTGCTGAGTTCCCGGGTCTGTACCCCCGCTGTGCCCATTATGAGGGGTTGTAGACACTGTAAGGGGTATATTGTACGGTGTATACGGTATGCGGCGCCCCCCCATGGACGCTCTCTCCAGGTGTAGTAGGAATCTCCAGGTGTGGGGGTTTTTGTGTGATTTGTATATATAAGTCAGTCTGTGTTTAGACTACATTGATCAATACTCCAATGTGGGCGTCAGAGCCGGCCAGCGATGCCGCCTGTAATGCAATATCTGCTGTATGGTAATTGGACGGGCACGGCGGGATTAACCCTTTCCCTGAAATCATCAACCTTTTCTGAAACATATTCTTCTACAATACAAGAATACAAAGTAACAAACCGGAATCATTCAAAAATATGTTGATGATAATAATAATAATAATAATAATAATAAAAGGTAATAATAATACTAAGTGATAATAAATAATAACAACAACATACATAAAATAAGGATGATGATAATATTATTAATAATAATAAATAACATAAAGTAATAATAATAAGAAGAAAATGAATTTTAAAAAATTTCAGCAACCCAACAGGCAGCTCCGCCCACTGGAGCCGAGGCTCAGCTCCGCCCCCACCTGTCCTCGTCTCATGTGATCAGCGGTATTTATATCGGGGGGTCTGGGCGCTCCATGTGGATTTGTTACACCTGGATGGTATACATTGGGGGGATCAGCGTATCTGTGGGCTGGTCATACACAAGTAGAAGTATTAACAAATCCCGACAGCTCACAATATACAACAACTGTATAAAGCTCCACCTCCAATCTGTACAGAGCCGCCTTGAGCTCCAGTCAGTGACTTTGCCTAGGCTGAGATGCCATCAGTCTGTTGCAGGCAGGAGGAAGCATTTCCCCAGTCTCCCCTCCCCCAGTGATCAGACTGATCATTGTAACAGGAGAAATAGAGAGGATGAATCTCTCTAATGGGGACACAGACAGCAATAAAAACCTGACAGGGAGTCTTATCCATCTCCACTCCATCCAACACTAAAAGGAACATTTTTACCTTTAGTTATACTTTAGTTGTACCTAGGCTGGAATTTGAAAATGTAGAGGTAGTAATGTTTCCTCCTGAAAATAGCCATGCACTTCCTGTGCCTAGACACTCCTTATGTCAGTGTACTTCCTGTGCCTAGGCACTCCTTATGTCAGTGTACTTCCTGTGCCTAGGCACTCCTTATGTCAGTGTACTTCCTGTGCCTAGGCACTCCTTATGTCAGTGCACTTCCTGTGCCTAGGCACTCCTTATGTCAGTGCACTTCCTGTGCCTAGGCACTCCTTATGTCAGTGCACTTCCTGTGCCTAGGCACTCCTTATGTCAGTGTACTTCCTGTGCCTAGGCACTCCTTATGTCAGTGTACTTCCTGTGCCTAGGCACTCATAGATGATCTCACACTGCAGATACACAGCTAAGGCATTCTGAGGAAGCAAAGCCCTGCCTCTACCAAGATGGCCGTCTCCACACAGTGACACGGAGTAGAGCAAAGCTTGATAGGTCAGTATTCGGGAAACGTTCAACTGCAGAGAACGCACACAATACCGGTGAGCGGTCCTCTGCCCTCCGATTGCTGTTCAAACCTTCCTATGGATCCCTCCTCTGTTTACATTGTGAGGATGATTCTCCAGCCAATCGCGGGTGATATTTTGTGTATATAGAACGATTTGAACCGAGACGGGAACTACAAGACCCATCAAGACCGGGATGGTGAGATTTATTTTCAGAACACATTATGGTATTCCATAAGATAGCGGAGTCATTTATTGGGTGACATTCCGCTGTCATAGTACATCAGCCATACACAGCCCAATCTGATCAATACACAGCCCAATCTGATCAATACACAGCCCAACCTGATCAATACACAGCCCAATCTGATCAATACACAGCCCAATCTGATCAATACACAGCCCAACCTGATCAATACACAGCCCAATCTGATCAATACACAGCCCAATCTGATCAATACACAGCTCAACCTGATCAATACACAGCCCAACCTGATCAATACACAGTCCATTCTGATCAATACACAGCCCAATCTGATCAATACACAGCCCAATCTGATCAATACACAGCCCAATCTGATCAATACACAGCCCAATCTGATCAATACACAGCCCAATCTGATCAATACACAGCGCAACCTGATCAATACACAGCCCAACCTGATCAATACTCAGCCCAATCTGATCAATACACAGCCCAATCTGATCAATACACAGACAATCTGATCAATACACAGTCCATTCTGATCAATACACAGCGCAACCTGATCAATACACAGTCCATTCTGATCAATACACAGACAATCTGATCAATACACAGCCCAACCTGATCAATACACAGTCCATTCTGATCAATACACAGCCCAATCTGATCAATACACAGCCCAATCTGATCAATACACAGCCCAATCTGATCAATACACAGCCCAATCTGATCAATACACAGCCCAACCTGATCAATACACAGCCCAATCTGATCAATACACAGCCCAATCTGATCAATACACAGCTCAATCTGATCAATACACAGCCCGATCTGATCAATACACAGCTCAATCTGATCAATACACAGCCCAATCTGATCAATACACAGCTCAATCTGATCAATACACAGCCCAATCTGATCAATACACAGCCCAATCTGATCAATACACAGCCCAATCTGATCAATACACAGCCCAACCTGATCAATACACAGCCCAATCTGATCAATACACAGCTCAATCTGATCAATACACAGCCCGATCTGATCAATACACAGCCCAATCTGATCAATACACAGCTCAATCTGATCAATACACAGCCCAATCTGATCAATACACAGCTCAATCTGATCAATACACAGCCCGATCTGATCAATACACAGCCCAATCTGATCAATACACAGCTCAATCTGATCAATACACAGCCCGATCTGATCAATACACAGCCCAATCTGATCAATACACAGCTCAATCTGATCAATATACAGCGCAACCTGATCAATATACAGCGCAACCTGATCAATACACAGCGCAACCTGATCAATACACAGTCCATTCTGATCAATATACAGCGCAACCTGATCAATACACAGCGCAACCTGATCAATACACAGTCCAATCTGATCAATACACAGCCCAATCTGATCAATACACAGCCCAACCTGATCAATAAGAAATGAGAGGGTAGACGCTGTTCTGGGCGGAATGTTTTACCCCCCCCCGGCTTGTTAAGGGTCCCTACATTTGTTGAGTGAATCTCTATTCCTAATGTGATAAGATGGTCGGGGCTCTGAAGATGTACAAACAGTCTGACCAGAAATGAGTGCGATTCCTCTGACCAGAAATGAGTGCGATTCCTCCGACCAGAAATGAGTGCGATTCCTCCGACCAGAAATGAGTGCGATTCCTCCGACCAGAAATGAGTGCGATTCCTCCGACCAGAAATGAGTGCGATTCCTCCGACCAGAAATGAGTGCGATTCCTCCGACCAGAAATGAGTGCGATTCCTCCGACCAGAAATGAGTGCGATTCCTCCGACCAGAAATGAGTGCGATTCCTCCGACCAGAAATGAGTGCGATTCCTCCGACCAGAAATGAGTGCGATTCCTCCGACCAGAAATGAGTGCGATTCCTCCGACCAGAAATGAGTGCGATTCCTCCGACCAGAAATGAGTGCGATTCCTCCGACCAGAAATGAGTGCGATTCCTCCGACCAGAAATGAGTGCGATTCCTGTATACAAAAAACACAATTCTAAATACGACAATCTGATCTGATATTAAAGAATATAAACATTGTATATAAACAGCGATGTCATCATATAAAACATTTGTATCCTCTTGTAATGCCCTCTAGTGGAGACTAGAGAAAGTGCTACAAGTCCATATATCATGAAGTTTAATAAAGTAAGATAATAAAAGTGACAGGTGCTCTTCAAAAACTGTATTCAGTGCTTCTTAAAGGTGCCCCGTAAGAAACGCCCTCCCCGGAGCCATTCACCCCCAACCGGGGTATTTCACCTTCACAGTATTTGTCGCTGTGTAGCGGCTCCTGGTTCTTCTTCAGCTGGACATTTATTGCTCAGGCTTTGAATATGTCCTTAAAGGAAAGTAAAATCAAAATGTTTATATTATTACACAATCTGATCAATACACAGCCCAACCTGATCAATACACAGCCCAACCTGATCAATACACAGCCCAACCTGAACAATACACAGCCCAACCTGATCAATACACAGCCCAACCTGAACAATACACAGTCCAATCTGATCAATACACAGCGCAACCTGATCAATACACAGCGCAACCTGATCAATACACAGCTCAATCTGATCAATACACAGCCCGATCTGATCAATACACAGCTCAACCTGTTCAATACACAGCCCAACCTGATCAATACACAGCCCAACCTGATCAATACACAGCCCAACCTGATCAATACACAGCTCAATCTGATCAATACACAGCCCAATCTGATCAATACACAGCCCGATCTGATCAATACACAGCTCAACCTGATCAATACACAGCCCAACCTGATCAATACACAGCCCAACCTGATCAATACACAGCCCAACCTGATCAATACACAGCCCAACCTGATCAATACACAGCTCAATCTGATCAATACACAGTCCAATCTGATCAATATACAGCGCAACCTGATCAATACACAGTCCAATCTGATCAATATACAGCGCAACCTGATCAATACACAGTCCAATCTGATCACTACACAGCTCAATCTGATCAATATACAGTCCAATCTGATCAATACACAGTCCAATCTGATCAATACACAGCCCAATCTGATCAATACACAGCCCAATCTGATCAATATACAGTCCAATCTGATCAATACACAGCCCAATCTGATCAATACACAGCCCAATCTGATCAATACACAGCCCAATCTGATCAATACACAGCCCAATCTGATCAATACACAGCCCAATCTGATCAATACACAGTCCAATCTGATCAATACACAGCCCAATCTGATCAATACACAGCCCAATCTGATCAATATACAGTCCAATCTGATCAATACACAGTCCAACCTGATCAATACACAGTCCAATCTGATCAATACACAGTCCAATCTGATCAGTACACAGCTCAATCTGATCAATACACAGCCCAACCTGATCAATACACAGTCCAACCTGATCAATACACAGCCCAATCTGATCAATACACAGTCCAACCTGAACTTTTTACTCCATTAGTTGATATTTAAGGGTGAGGGAATCCGGTGTATTTCCCATTGATCGCCCGGCGGGTGTCTCGGGGTCAGCGGCTCTGGAATCTCAGAAGGTTTTTTGGATGGATTGTGCAGATTCCAGAAGGAGATCGGGAATCTTGTTCTCATCAGGGATGATTTACGGCTCCGCAAATTAGAGGAGATGAAGGCGGATAACATATCCTTTGGAATCTGTAAAATTTTAGATGCGGCGGATCAGTCTCCTGGGAACAGGAACACCAATCAGAGACATGGGGGGACCATCCAGGAACAGGAACACCAATCAGAGACATGGGGAGACCATCCGGGAACAGGAACACCAATCAGAGACATGGGGAGACCATCCAGGAACAGGAACACCAATCAGAGACATGGGGGGACCATCCAGGAACAGGAACACCAATCAGAGACATGGGGAGACCATCCAGGAACAGGAACACCAATCAGAGACATGGGGAGACCATCCAGGAACAGGAACACCAATCGGAGACATGGGGAGACCATCCAGGAACAGGAACACCAATCAGAGACATGGGGGGACCATCCGGGAACAGGAACACCAATCAGAGACATGGGGGGACCATCCGGGAACACCAATCAGAGACATGGGGGGACCATCCGGGAACAGGAACACCAATCAGAGACATGGGGGACCATCCGGGAACAGGAACACCAATCAGAGACATGGGGGACCATCCGGGAACAGGAACACCAATCAGAGACATGGGGAGACCATCAAGGAACACCAATCAGAGACATGGGGAGACCATCCAGGAACAGGAACACCAATCAGAGACATGGGGAGACCATCTGGGAACACCAATCAGAGACATGGGGAGACCATCCAGGAACAGGAACACCAATCAGAGACATGGGGAGACCATCCAGGAACAGGAACACCAATCAGAGACATGGGGAGACCATCCAAGAACAGGAACACCAATCAGAGACATGGGGAGACCATCCGGGAACAGGAACAGCCAATCAGAGACATGGGGGGACTATCCGGGAACAGGAACAGCCAATCAGAGACATGGTGGGACCATCCGGGAACAGGAACACCAATCAGAGACATGGGGGGACCATCCAGGAACAGGAACACCAATCGGAGACATGGGGAGACCATCCAGGAACAGGAACACCAATCAGAGACATGGGGGGACCATCCAGGAACAGGAACACCAATCAGAGACATGGGGAGACCATCCGGGAACAGGAACACCAATCAGAGACATGGGGAGACCATCCAGGAACAGGAACACCAATCAGAGACATGGGGGGACCATCCAGGAACAGGAACACCAATCAGAGACATGGGGAGACCATCCAGGAACAGGAACACCAATCAGAGACATGGGGAGACCATCCAGGAACAGGAACACCAATCGGAGACATGGGGAGACCATCCAGGAACAGGAACACCAATCAGAGACATGGGGGGACCATCCGGGAACAGGAACACCAATCAGAGACATGGGGGGACCATCCGGGAACACCAATCAGAGACATGGGGGGACCATCCGGGAACAGGAACACCAATCAGAGACATGGGGGACCATCCGGGAACAGGAACACCAATCAGAGACATGGGGGACCATCCGGGAACAGGAACACCAATCAGAGACATGGGGAGACCATCAAGGAACACCAATCAGAGACATGGGGAGACCATCCAGGAACAGGAACACCAATCAGAGACATGGGGAGACCATCCAGGAACAGGAACACCAATCAGAGACATGGGGAGACCATCCAAGAACAGGAACACCAATCAGAGACATGGGGAGACCATCCGGGAACAGGAACAGCCAATCAGAGACATGGGGGGACTATCCGGGAACAGGAACAGCCAATCAGAGACATGGGGGGACCATCCGGGAACAGGAACACCAATCAGAGACATGGGGAGACCATCCAGGAACAGGAACACCAATCAGAGAGATGGGGGGACCATCCGGGAACAGGGACACCAATCAGAGACATGGGGAGACCATCCAGGAACAGGAACACCAATCAGAGACATGGGGGGACCATCCAGGAACAGGAACACCAATCAGAGACATGGGGGGACCATTCGGGAACAGGAACACCAATCAGAGACATGGGGGGACCATCCGGGAACAGGAACACCAATCAGAGACATGGGGGGACCATCCGGGAACAGGAACACCAATCAGAGACATGGGAGACCATCCGGGAACAGGAACACCAATCAGAGACATGGGGAGACCATCCGGGAACAGGAACACCAATCAGAGACATGGGGGGACATCCGGGAACAGGAACACCAATCGGAGACATGGGGAGACCATCCAGGAACAGGAACACCAATCAGAGACATGGGGGGACCATCCGGGAACAGGAACACCAATCAGAGACATGGGGGGACCATCCGGGAACACCAATCAGAGACATGGGGGGACCATCCGGGAACAGGAACACCAATCAGAGACATGGGGGACCATCCGGGAACAGGAACACCAATCAGAGACATGGGGGACCATCCGGGAACAGGAACACCAATCAGAGACATGGGGAGACCATCAAGGAACACCAATCAGAGACATGGGGAGACCATCCAGGAACAGGAACACCAATCAGAGACATGGGGAGACCATCCAGGAACAGGAACACCAATCAGAGACATGGGGAGACCATCCAAGAACAGGAACACCAATCAGAGACATGGGGAGACCATCCGGGAACAGGAACAGCCAATCAGAGACATGGGGGGACTATCCGGGAACAGGAACAGCCAATCAGAGACATGGGGGGACCATCCGGGAACAGGAACACCAATCAGAGACATGGGGAGACCATCCGGGAACAGGAACACCAATCAGAGAGATGGGAGGACCATCCGGGAACAGGGACACCAATCAGAGACATGGGAGACCATCCGGGAACAGGAACACCAATCAGAGACATGGGGAGACCATCCAGGAACAGGAACACCAATCAGAGACATGGGGAGACCATCCAGGAACAGGAACACCAATCAGAGAGATGGGAGGACCATCCGGAAACAGGGACACCAATCAGAGACATGGGGAGACCATCCAGGAACAGGAACACCAATCAGAGACATGGGGGGACCATCCAGGAACAGGAACACCAATCAGAGACATGGGGGGACCATTCGGGAACAGGAACACCAATCAGAGACTTGGGGGGACATCCGGGAACAGGAACACCAATCAGAGACATGGGGAGACCATCCGGGAACAGGAACACCAATCAGAGACATGGGGAGACCATCCAGGAACACCAATCAGAGACATGGGGAGACCATCCGGGAACAGGAACACCAATCAGAGACATGGGGAGACCATCCGGGAACAGGAACACCAATCAGAGACATGGGGAGACCATCCAGGAACAGGAACACCAATCAGAGACATGGGGGGACCATCCGGGAACAGGAACACCAATCAGAGACATGGGGGACCATCCGGGAAGAGGAACACCAATCAGAGACATGGGGGGACCATCCAGGAACAGGAACACCAATCAGAGACATGGGGGACCATCCAAGAACAGGAACACCAATCAGAGACATGAGGAGACCATCCGGGAACAGGAACACCAATCAGAGACATGGGGAGACCATCCAGGAACAGGAACACCAATCAGAGACATGAGGAGACCATCCGGGAACAGGAACACCAATCAGAGACATGAGGAGACCATCCGGGAACAGGAACACCAATCAGAGACATGGGGAGACCATCCAGGAACAGGAACACCAATCAGAGACATGGGGAGACCATCCGGGAACAGGAACACCAATCAGAGACATGGGGAGACCATCAAGGAACACCAATCAGAGACATGGGGAGACCATCCAGGAACAGGAACACCAATCAGAGACATGGGGAGACCATCCAAGAACAGGAACACCAATCAGAGACATGGGGAGACCATCCGGGAACAGGAACACCAATCAGAGACACGGGGAGACCATCCGGGAACAGGAACACCAATCAGAGACATGGGGAGACCATCCGGGAACAGGAACACCAATCAGAGACATGGGGAGACCATCCGGGAACAGGAACACCAATCAGAGACATGGGGGGACCATCCGGGAACAGGAACAGCCAATCAGAGACATGGGGGGACCATCCGGGAACAGGAACAGCCAATCAGAGACATGGGGGGACCATCCGGGAACAGGAACACCAATCAGAGACATGGGGAGACCATCCGGGAACAGGAACACCAATCAGAGACATGGGGAGACCATCCGGGAACAGGAACACCAATCAGAGACATGGGGAGACCATCCGGGAACAGGAACAGCCAATCAGAGACATGGGGGGACCATCCGGGAACAGGAACACCAATCAGAGACATGGGGGGACCATCTGGGAACAGGGACAGCCAATCAGAGACATGGGGGGACCATCTGGGAACAGGGACAGCCAATCAGAGACATGGGGGGACCATCCGGGAACAGGAACAGCCAATCAGAGACATGGGGGGACCATCCGGGAACAGGAACACCAATCAGAGACATGGGGGACCATCCGGGAACAGGAACACCAATCAGAGACATGGGGGGACCATCTGGGAACAGGGACAGCCAATCAGAGACATGGGGGGACCATCTGGGAACAGGGACAGCCAATCAGAGACATGGGGGGACCATCCGGGAACAGGAACAGCCAATCAGAGACATGGGGGGACCATCCGGGAACGCCGGTACTGCGCTGTGCGGAATTCTGGGAGTCGTCTCCGCTTCCCATAATATACATCATCTGCGGCTGCCAGGTTCCCGGGGTTCTTCTCTGTACATCCCAACAGGACTGCAGCTTCTCATCACATGATTCTCTGCAACTCCAAACAGCAGTGGGCGGAGATTGGAGGACGGGGGGCGTTTCTTTCTACAGTCCAGCCAAAAAATAAATACAAATGTTTCAATCTGTTTTACATCTGACTGGAGCATGAAAGAGTACCTGTCACCTACATCTCAGGGGAGCTGACTCCTCCACTGCCCCTCCCCTTCAGTCTTGCACAGGTGAGGCGGCTCCTCCCCCTTCAGTCTTGCAAAGGTGTACCGGCTCCTCCCTTTCAGTCTTGCACAGATGTACCGGCTCCTCCCCTTCAGTCTTGCACAGGTGTAGAGACTCCTCCCCTTCAGTCTTGCACAGGTGTAGAGACTCCTCCCCTTCAGTCTTGCACAGATGTACCGGCTCCTCCCCTTCAGTCTTGCACAGGTGTACCGGCTCCTCCCTTTCAGTCTTGCACAGGTGTAGAGACTCCTCCCCTTCAGTCTTGCACAGGTGTAGAGACTCCTCCCCTTCAGTCTTGCACAGGTGTAGAGACTCCTCCCCTTCAGTCTTGCACAGGTGTAGAGACTCCTCCCCTTCAGTCTTGCACAGGTGTAGAGACTCCTCCCCTTCAGTCTTGCACAGGTGTAGAGGCTCCATCCCTTCAGCCCGGGTTCACACCTATGCGAATTAGATGTGCGTTTCTCCGCATCTAATTCGCATAGTAGGAGAATGTGACTGGCTCCCTATGGAGCCGGTTCACATATCTCCGGGGCGGCTGCGGAGCGACTGCACAAAAACGCTGTGCGCTCCTGTGCGATCCGCAGCCCGGTATAGTGAGAACCCGGGCTCAGTCTTGCACAGCTGTTGTGGCTCCTCCCTTTCAGTCTTGCACAGCTGGCAGGTTTTTATTGCTGCCCCCTGTTGGAGAGAGTCATCCTCTCTATGTGTCCCACCATCACTGATACAGAAAGTGTGGGGGAGGGGGATCCTAAGTTATGAGTTGTCACCAGAACAGGAAATGAGGGGAAACCTTCCGGTGGGGACAATTATCTAAAGCTGGACATTCGCTGGTAGATTTCCGAACGTTTGTATGAAAATTCTCATCAGTACATTCCGAATATTATCCCAGTGTGTGAAAATGTTTATAAACGCCCCTCCCCCCATCCATATTTACAGGAGACAATAAAGGGGACCTGTCAGTAACTACAAGTTTGAGCAAAATTAGATGAACTCCAACTTTTATCCGTCCTTCAGCTCGGGACAGTGACTGAGCCTATCCAGTATGATGTGTAGGGGGCGCTGTGCGTTGCTCTATCCTGTATGGGGTGTAGGGGGCGCTGTGCGTTGCTCTATCCTGTAGGGGGTGCTGTGCATTGCTCTATCCTTTATGGGGTGTAGGGGGTGCTGTGCGTTGCTCTATCCTGTATGATGTGTAGGGGGCGCTCTGCGTTGCTCTATCCTGTATGGTGTGTAGGGGGCGCTGTGCGTTGTTCTATCCTGCATGGTGTGTAGGGGGCGCTGTGCGTTGCTCTATCCTGTATGGTGTGTAGGGGGCGCTGTGCGTAGCTCTATCCTGTATGATGTGTAGGGGGCGCTGTGCATTGCTCTATCCTGTATGGTGTGTAGGGGGTGCTGTGCGTTTCTCTATCCTGTATGATGTGTAGGGGGCCCTGTGCGTTGCTCTATCCTGTATGGTGTGTAGGGGGCGCTGTGCGTTGCTCTATCCTGTATGGTGTGTAGGGGGTGCTGTGCGTTGCTCTATCCTGTATGATGAGTAGGGGGCGCTGTGCATTGCTCTATCCTGTATGGTGTGTAGGGGGTGCTGTGCGTTGCTCTATCCTGTATGATTTGTAGGGGTGCTGTGCATTGCTCTATCCTGTATGATGTGTAGGGGGCGCTGTGCATTGCTCTATCCTGTATGGTGTGTAGGGGGTGCTGTGCGTTGCTCTATCCTGTATGATGTGTAGGGGGCGCTGTACTTTATCCTGTATGGTGTGTAGGGGGCGCTGTGCTCTATCCTGTATGATGAGTAGGGGGCGCTGTGCTCTATCCTGTATGGTGTGTAGGGGGCGCTGTGCGTTGCTCTGTCCTGTATGATGTGTAGGGGGCGCTGTGCATTGCTCTATCCTGTATGGTATGTAGGGGGCACTGTGCGTTGCTATATCCTGTATGGTGTGTAGGGGGCGCTGTGCGTTGCTCTATCCTGTATGGTGTGTAGGGGGCCCTGTGCGTTGCTCTATCCTGTATGGTATGTAGGGGGCGCTGTGCGTTGCTCTATCCTGTATGGTATGTAGGGGGCCCTGTGCGTTGCTCTATCCTGTATGGTATGTAGGGGGCGCTGTGCTCTATCCTGTATGGTATGTAGGGGGCGCTGTGCGTTGCTCTATCCTGTATGGTGTGTAAGGGGCGCTGTGCTCTATCCTGTATGGTGTGTAGGGGGCGCTGTGCGTTGCTCTATCCTGTATGGTGTGTAAGGGGCGCTGTGCGTTGCTCTATCCTGTCTGGTATGTAGGGGGCGCTGTGCGTTGCTCTATCCTGTATGGTGTGTAGGGGGCGCTGTGCAATGCTCTATCCTGTATGGTCTGTAGGGGGAGCTGTGCGTTGCTCTATCCTGTATGGTCTGTAGGGGGCGCTGTGCGTTGCTCTATCCTGTATGATGTGTAGGGGGCGCTGTGCGTTGCTCTATCCTGTAGGATGTGTAGGGGGCCCTGTGCGTTGCTCTATCCTGTATGGTGTGTAGGGGGCGCTGTGCGTTGCTCTATCCTATATAGTATGTAGGGGGCGCTGCGCGTTGCTCTGTCCTGTATGATGTGTAGGGGGCGCTGTCTGTTGCTCTATCCTGTATGGTAAGTAGGGGGCGCTGTGCGTTGCTCTATCCTGTATGGTGTGTAGGGGGCGCTGTGTGTTGCTCTATCCTGTATGATGTGTAGGGGGCGCTGTGCGTTGCTCTATCCTGTATGATGTGTAGGGGGCCCTGTGCGTTGCTCTATCCTGTATGGTGTGTAAGGGGCGCTGTGCGTTGCTCTATCTTGTATGATGTGTAGGGGGCGCTGTGCGTTGCTCTATCCTGTATGATGTGTAGGGGGCCCTGTGCATTGCTCTATCCTGTATGGTATGTAGGGGCGCTGTGCGTTGCTCTATCCTATATAGTATGTAGGGGGCGCTGTGCGTTGCTCTATCCTGTATGGTGTGTAGGGGGTGCTGTGCGTTGCTCTATCCTGTATGGTATGTAGGGGGCGCTGTTCATTGCTCTATCCTGTATAGTGTGTAGGGGGCGCTGTGCGTTGCTCTATCCTGTATGGTGTGTAGGGGGCCCTGTGCATTGCACTATCCTGTATGGTGTGTAGGGGGCCCTGTGCGTTGCTCTATCCTGTATGATGTGTAGGGGGCGCTGTGCGTTGCTCTATCCTGTATGATGTGTAGGGGGCCCTGTGCGTTGCTCTATCCTGTATGGTATGTAGGGGGCGGTGTGCGTTGCTCTATCTTATATAGTATGTATGGGGCGCTGTGTGTTGCTCTGTCCTGTATGATGTGTAGGGGGCGCTGTGCGTTGCTCTATCCTATATGATGTGTAGGGGGCCCTGTGCGTTGCTCTATCCTGTATGGTGTGTAGGGGGTGCTGTGCATTGCTCTATCCTATATAGTATGTAGAGGGCGCTGTGCGTTGCTCTATCCTGTATGGTATGTAGGGGGCGCTGTGCATTGCTCTATCCTGTATGGTGTGTAGGGGGCGCTGTGCTTTGCACTATCCTGTATGGTGTGTAGGGAGCCCTGTGCGTTGCTCTATCCTGTATGGTGTGTAGGGGGTGCTGTGCGTTGCTCTATCCTGTATGGTATGTAGGGGGCACTGTGCGTTGCACTATCCTGTATGGTGTGTAGGGGGCCCTGTGCGTTGCACTATCCTGTATGATGTGTAGGGGGCGATGTGCGTTGCACTATCCTGTATGATGTGTAGGGGGCACTGTGCGTTGCTCTATCCAGTATGATGTGTAGGGGGCGCTGTGCGTTGCTCTATTCTGTATGGTGTGTAGGGGGCGCTGTGCGTTGCACTATCCTGTATGGTATGTAGGGGGCGCTCTGCGTTGCTCTATCCTGTACGGTGTGTAGGGGGCCCTGTGCGTTGCTCTATCCTGTATGATGTGTAGGGGGCGCTGTGCGTTGCTCTGTCCTGTATGATGTGTAGGGGGCGCTGTGCGTTGCACTATCCTGTATGGTGTGTAGGGGGCGCTCTGCGTTGCTCTATCCTATACGGTATGTAGGGGGCCCTGTGTGTTGCTCTATCCTGTATGGTGTGTAGGGGGCGCTGTGCGTTGCACTATCCTGTATGGTGTGTAGGGGGCGCTGTGTGTTGCTCTATCCTGTATGGTGTGTAAGGGGCGCTGTGCGTTGCTCTATCCTGTATGGTGTGTAAGGGGCGCTGTGCGTTGCTCTATCCTGTATGGTGTGTAGGGGGCGCTGTGTGTTGCTCTATCCTATACCGTGTGTAGGGGGCCCTGTGCGTTGCTCTATCCTGTATGATGTGTAGGGGGCCCTGTGCGTTGCTCTATCCTGTATGGTGTGTAGGGGGTGCTGTGCGTTGCTCTATCCTGTATGATGTGTAGGGGGCCCTGTGCGTTGCTCTATCCTGTATAGTGTGTAGGGGGCGCTGTGCGTTGCTCTATCCTGTAGGATGTGTAGGGGGCGCTGTGCATTGCTCTATCCTGTTTGATGTGTAGGGGGCGCTGTGTGTTGCTCTATCCTGTATAGTGTGTAGGGGGCGCTGTGCGTTGCTCTATCCTATATGATGTGTAGGGGGCGCTGTGCGTTGCTCTATCCTGTATGATGTGTAGGGGGCGCTGTGCGTTGCTCTATCCTGTATGATGTGTAGGGGGCGCTGTGCGTTGCTCTATCCTGTATGATGTGTAAGGGGCGCTGTGCGTTGCTCTGTCCTATATGATGTGTAGGGGGCGCTGTGCGTTGCTCTATTCTGTATGGTATGTAGGCGAGGCTGTACATTGCTCTATCCTGTATGGTGTGTAGGGGGCGCTGTGCGTTGCTCTATTCTGTATGGTATGTAGGCGGCGCTGTACATTGCTCTATCCTGTATGGTGTGTAGGGGGCGCTGTGCTCTATCCTGTATGATGTGTAGGGGGCGCTGTGCGTTGCTCTATCCTGTATGATGTGTTGGGGGCGCTGTGCGTTGCTCTATCCTATATGATGTGTAGGTGGCACTGTGCGTTGCTCTATCCTGTATGATGTGTAGGGGGCGCTGTGCGTTGCTCTATCCTGTATGATGTGTAGGGGGCGCTGTGCGTTGCTCTATCCTATATGATGTGTAGGGGGCACTGTGCGTTGCTCTATCCTATATGATGTGTAGGTGGCACTGTGCGTTGCTCTATCCTGTATGATGTGTAGGGGGCGCTGTGCGTTGCTCTATCCTATATGATGTGTAGGGGGCGCTGTGCGTTGCTCTATCCTATATGATGTGTAGGGGGCACTGTGCGTTGCTCTATCCTGTATGGTGTGTAAGGGGCGCTGTGCGTTGCTCTATCCTGTATGATGTGTAGGGGGCGCTGTGCGTTGCTCTATCCTGTATGGTGTGTAGGGGGCACTGTGCGTTGCTCTATCCTGTATGATGTGTAGGTGGCACTGTGCGTTGCTTTATCCTGTATGATGTGTAGGGGGCGCCGTTCACATCGAATGGCACTGCGGCTGGTGCGTTGCGGAAACGCATGCATTTTACTGAAGGTGTGAATACCCCTTGAAGGGCCAGCGGGGGGGGGGGGGGTTTCAGGTGTCATAGTTGCCCCCGCAGACTTACAATTGTGTGTTGAATTTCCCTCCCACAATCCCCGGGGAGAGTCTGCCACCCTCTAATCTACCCTGACATGACTCCGCCTACTGGATTGAGATGGAACTGAGCCACGCCTCCCCCTGCTGGACGGAGATGGAACTGAGCCACGCCTCCCCCTGCTGGAGAGAGATAGAACGGAGCCACGCCTCCCCCTGCTGGACGGAGATGGAACTGAGCCACGCCTCCCCCTGCTGGAGAGAGATGGAACTGAGCCACACCTCCCCCTGCTGGAGAGAGATGGAACTGAGCCACACCTCCCCCTGCTGGAGAGAGAGGGAACTGAGCCACACCTCCCCCTGCTGGAGAGAGATGGAACTGAGCCACGCCTCCCCCTGCTGGAGAGAGAGGGAACTGAGCCACACCTCCCCCTGCTGGAGAGAGAGGGAACTGAGCCACACCTCCCCCTGCTGGAGAGAGATGGAACTGAGCCACACCTCCCCCTGCTGGAGAGAGAGGGAACTGAGCCACACCTCCCCCTGCTGGAGAGAGATGGAACTGAGCCACACCTCCCCCTGCTGGAGAGAGAGGGAACTGAGCCACACCTCCCCCTGCTGGAGAGAGATGGAACTGAGCCACACCTCCCCCTGCTGGAGAGAGAGGGAACTGAGCCACACCTCCCCCTGCTGGAGAGAGATGGAACTGAGCCACGCCTCCCCCTGCTGGAGAGAGAAGGAACTGAGCCACGCCTCCCCCTCCTGGAGAGAGATGGAACTGAGCCACGCCTCCCCCTGCTGGAGGGAGATGGAACTGAGCCACGCCTCCCCCTGCTGGACGGAGATGGAACTGAGCCACGTCTCCCCCTGCTGGAAAGAGATGGAACTGAGCCACGCCTCCCCCTGCTGGAAAGAGATGGAACTGAGCCACGCCTCCCCCTGCTGGAAAGAGATGGAACTGAGCCACGCCTCCGCCTTCTGGACGGTGATGAAACTGAGCCACGCCTCCCCCTGCTGGACAGTGATGGAACTGAGCCACGCCTCCCCCTGCTGGAGAAAAATGGAACTGAGCCACGCCTCCCCCTGCTGGATGGAGGTGGAACTGAGCCACGCCTCCCCCTGCTGGAGAGAGAGATGGAACTGAGCCACGCCTTCCCCCTGCTGGAGAGAAATGGAACTGAGCCACGCCTCCCCTTGCTGGAGAGAGATGGAACTGAGCCACGCCTCCCCCTGCTGGATGGAGATGGAACTGAGCCACGACTACCCCTGCTGGATGGAGATGGAACTGAGCCACGCCTCCCCCTCCTGGAGAAAGATGGGACTGAGCCACGCCTGCCCCTTGTGGAGAAAGATGGAACTGTGCCACGCCTCCCCCTGCTGGAGAGAAATGGAACTGAGCCACGCCTCCCCCTGCTGGGGAGAAATGAAACTGAGCCACGCCTCCCCCTGCTGGAGAGAAATCTAACTGAGCCAAGCCTCCCCCTGCTGGAGAGAAATCTAACTGAGCCAAGCCTCCCTCTGCTGGAGAGAGATGGAACTGAGCCACGCCTCCCTCTGTTGAAGAGAAATGGAACTGAGCCACGCTCCCCCCTAGAGAGATGGAAATGAGCCACGCCTCCCCCTGCTGGATTGAGATGGAACTGAGCCACGCCTTCCCCTGCTGGATGGAGATGGAACTGAACCACGCCTTCCCCTGATGGAGATAGAACTGAGCCAAGCCTTCCCCTGCTGGATGGAGATGGAACTGAGCCATGCCTCCCTCTCCTGGAGAAAGATGGAACTGAGCCACGCCTCCCCCTGATGGAGAGAAATGGAACTGAGCAAAGCCTCCCCCTGCTGGAGAGAAATGGAACTGAGCCACGCCTCTGCCTGCTGGAGAGAAATGGAACTGAGCCACGCCTCCCCCTGCTGGAGAGAAATCTAACTGACCCACGCCTCCCCCTGCTGGAGAGAAATGGAACCGAGCCACGCCTCCCCCAGCAGGAGAGAGATGGAACTGAGCCACGACCACTGCTGGTGAGAAATGGAACTGAGCCATGCCTCCCCCTGCTGGAGAGAGATGGAACTGAGCCAAGCCTCCCCCTGCTGGAGAGAGATGGAACTGAGCCACGCCTCCCTCTGCAGGAGAGAGATGGAACTGAGCCACGCCTCCCCCTGCTGGAGAGAAATCTAACCGAGCCATGCCTCCCCCTGCTGGAGAGAAATGGAACTGAGCCACGCCTCCCCCTGCTGGAGAGAGATGGAACTGAGCCACGCCTCCCCCTGCTGGAGAGAAATGGAACTGAGCCACGCCTCCCCCTGCTGGATGGAGATGGAACTGAGCCACGCCTCCCCCTGCTGGACGGAGATGGAACTGAGCCACGCCTCCCCCTGCTGGAGAGAGATAGAACGGAGCCACGCCTCCCCCTGCTGGACGGAGATGGAACTGAGCCACGCCTCCCCCTGCTGGAGAGAGATGGAACTGAGCCACACCTCCCCCTGCTGGAGAGAGATGGAACTGAGCCACACCTCCCCCTGCTGGAGAGAGAGGGAACTGAGCCACACCTCCCCCTGCTGGAGAGAGATGGAACTGAGCCACGCCTCCCCCTGCTGGAGAGAGAGGGAACTGAGCCACACCTCCCCCTGCTGGAGAGAGAGGGAACTGAGCCACACCTCCCCCTGCTGGAGAGAGATGGAACTGAGCCACACCTCCCCCTGCTGGAGAGAGAGGGAACTGAGCCACACCTCCCCCTGCTGGAGAGAGATGGAACTGAGCCACACCTCCCCCTGCTGGAGAGAGAGGGAACTGAGCCACACCTCCCCCTGCTGGAGAGAGATGGAACTGAGCCACACCTCCCCCTGCTGGAGAGAGAGGGAACTGAGCCACACCTCCCCCTGCTAGAGAGAGATGGAACTGAGCCACGCCTCCCCCTGCTGGAGAGAGAAGGAACTGAGCCACGCCTCCCCCTCCTGGAGAGAGATGGAACTGAGCCACGCCTCCCCCTGCTGGAGGGAGATGGAACTGAGCCACGCCTCCCCCTGCTGGACGGAGATGGAACTGAGCCACGTCTCCCCCTGCTGGAAAGAGATGGAACTGAGCCACGCCTCCCCCTGCTGGAAAGAGATGGAACTGAGCCACGCCTCCCCCTGCTGGAAAGAGATGGAACTGAGCCACGCCTCCGCCTTCTGGACGGTGATGAAACTGAGCCACGCCTCCCCCTGCTGGACAGTGATGGAACTGAGCCACGCCTCCCCCTGCTGGAGAAAAATGGAACTGAGCCACGCCTCCCCCTGCTGGATGGAGGTGGAACTGAGCCACGCCTCCCCCTGCTGGAGAGAGAGATGGAACTGAGCCACGCCTTCCCCCTGCTGGAGAGAAATGGAACTGAGCCACGCCTCCCCTTGCTGGAGAGAGATGGAACTGAGCCACGCCTCCCCCTGCTGGATGGAGATGGAACTGAGCCACGACTAGCCCTGCTGGATGGAGATGGAACTGAGCCACGCCTCCCCCTCCTGGAGAAAGATGGGACTGAGCCACGCCTGCCCCTTGTGGAGAAAGATGGAACTGTGCCACGCCTCCCCCTGCTGGAGAGAAATGGAACTGAGCCACGCCTCCCCCTGCTGGGGAGAAATGAAACTGAGCCACGCCTCCCCCTGCTGGAGAGAAATCTAACTGAGCCAAGCCTCCCCCTGCTGGAGAGAAATCTAACTGAGCCAAGCCTCCCTCTGCTGGAGAGAGATGGAACTGAGCCACGCCTCCCTCTGTTGAAGAGAAATGGAACTGAGCCACGCTCCCCCCTAGAGAGATGGAAATGAGCCACGCCTCCCCCTGCTGGATTGAGATGGAACTGAGCCACGCCTCCCCCTGCTGGATGGAGATGGAACTGAACCACGCCTTCCCCTGATGGAGATAGAACTGAGCCAAGCCTTCCCCTGCTGGATGGAGATGGAACTGAGCCATGCCTCCCCCTCCTGGAGAAAGATGGAACTGAGCCACGCCTCCCCCTGATGGAGAGAAATGGAACTGAGCAAAGCCTCCCCCTGCTGGAGAGAAATGGAACTGAGCCACGCCTCTGCCTGCTGGAGAGAAATGGAACTGAGCCACGCCTCCCCCTGCTGGAGAGAAATCTAACTGACCCACGCCTCCCCCTGCTGGAGAGAAATGGAACCGAGCCACGCCTCCCCCAGCAGGAGAGAGATGGAACTGAGCCACGACCACTGCTGGTGAGAAATGGAACTGAGCCATGCCTCCCCCTGCTGGAGAGAGATGGAACTGAGCCAAGCCTCCCCCTGCTGGAGAGAGATGGAACTGAGCCACGCCTCCCTCTGCAGGAGAGAGATGGAACTGAGCCACGCCTCCCCCTGCTGGAGAGAAATCTAACCGAGCCATGCCTCCCCCTGCTGGAGAGAAATGGAACTGAGCCACGCCTCCCCCTGCTGGAGAGAGATGGAACTGAGCCACGCCTCCCCCTGCTGGAGAGAAATGGAACTGAGCCACGCCTCCCCCTGCTGGATGGAGATGGAACTGAGCCACGCCTCCCCCTGCTGGAGAGAGATGGAATTGAGCCACGCCTCCCCCTGCTGGAGAGAGATGGACCTGAGCCACACCTCCCCCTGCTGGACGGGTATGGAACTGAGCCACGCCTCCCCCTGCTGGACGGAGATGGAACTGAGCCACGTCTCCCCTTGCTGGAAAGAGATGGAATTGAGCCACGCCTCCCCCTGCTGGAAAGAGATGGAACTGATCCACGCCTCCCCCTGCTGGAGAGAGATGGAACTGAGCCACGCCTTCCCCTGCTGGAGAGAGATGGAACTGAGCCACGCCTCCCCCTGCTGGAGAGAGATGGAACTGAGCCACGCCTCCCCCTGCTGGAAAGAGATGGAACTGAGCCACTCCTCCCCCTGCTGGAGAGAGATGAAACTGAGCCACACCTCCCCCTGCTGGATGGAGATGGAACTGAGCCACGCCTCCCCCTCCTGGAGAAATATGGGACTGAGCCACGCCTGCCCCTTGTGGAGAAAGTAGGAACTGAGCCATGCCTCCCCCCGCTGGAGAGAAATGGAACGGAGCCACGCCTCCCCCTGCTGGGGAGAAATGAAACTGAGCCACGCCTCCGCCTGCTGGAGAGAAATCTAACTGAGCCACGCCTCCCCCTGCTGGAGAGAAATGCAACTGAGCCACGCCTCCCCCTGCTGGAGAGAAATCTAACTGAGCCAAGCCTCCCCCTGCTGGAGAGAGATGGAACTGAGCCACGCCTCCCTCTGCTGAAGACAAATGGAACTGAGCCACGCCCCCCGCTAGAGAGAGATGGAAATGAGCCACGCCTCCCCCTGCTGGATTGAGATGGAACTGAACCACGCCTCCCCCTGCTGGATGGAGATGGAACTGAACCACGCCTTCCCCTGATGGAGATAGAACTGAGCCACGCCTTCCCCTGCTGGATGGAGATGGAACTGAGCCATGCCTCCCCCTCCTGGAGAAAGATGGAACTGAGCCACGCGTCCCCCTGATGGAGAGAAATGGAACTGAGCAAAGCCTCCCCCTGCTGGAGAGAAATGGAACTGAGCCACGCCTCCGCCTGCTGGAGAGAAATGGAACTGAGCCACGCCTCCCCCTGCTGGAGAGAAATCTAACTGACCCACGCCTCCCCCTGCTGGAGAGAAATGGAACCGAGCCACGCCTCCCCCAGCTGGAGAGAGATGGAACTGAGCCACGACCACTGCTGGTGAGAAATGGAACTGAGCCACGCCTCCCCCTGCTGGAGAGAGATGGAACTGAGCCAAGCCTCCCCCTGCTGGAGAGAGATGGAACTGAGCCACGCCTCCCTCTGCTGGAGAGAGATGGAACTGAGCCACTCCTCCCCCTGCTGGAAAAAAATCTAACCGAGCCATGCCTCCCCCTGCTGGAGAGAAATGGAACTGGGCCACGCCTCCCCCTGCTGGAGAGAGATGGAACTGAGCCATGCCTCCCCCTGCTGGTGAGATATGGAACTGAGCCACGCCTCCCCCTGCTGGATGGAGATGGAACTGAGCCACGCCTCCCCCTGCTGGAGAGAGATGGAATTGAGCCACGCCTCCCTCTGCTGGAGTCGATGGAGCTGAGCCACACCTCCCCCTGCTGGACGGGTATGGAACTGAGCCACGCCTCCCCCTGCTGGACGGAGATGGAACTGAGTAACGTCTCCCCTTGCTGGAGAGAGATGGAATTGAGCCACGCCTCCCCCTGCTGGAAAGAGATGGAACTGAGCCACGCCTCCCCCTGCTGGACGGAGGTGGGACTGAGCTACGCCTCCCCCTGCTAGAGAGAGATGGAACTGAGCCACGCCTCCCCCTACTGGAGAGAGATGGAACTGAGCCACGCCTTCCCCTGCTGGAGAGAGATGGAACTGAGCCACGCCTCCCCCTGCTGGAGAGAGATGGAACTGAGCCACGCCTCCCCCTGCTGGAGAGAGATGAAACTGAGCCACACCTCCCCCTGCTGGATGGAGATGGAACTAAGCCACACCTCCCCCTGCTGGACAGAGATGGAACTAAGACACGCCTCCCCCTGCTGGATGGTGATGGAACTGAGCCACGCCTCCCCCTGCTGGACAGAGATAGAACTAAGCCACGCCTCCCCCTGCTGGAGAGGGATGGAACTGAGCCACGCCTCCCCCTGCTGGACAGAGATAGAACTAAGCCACGCCTCCCCCTGCTGGAGAGGGATGGAACTGAGCCACGCCTCCCCCCTGCTGGACAGAGATAGAACTAAGCCACGCCTCCGCCTGCTGGACGGTGATGGAACTGAGACATGCCTACCCCTGCTGGACAGAGATGGAACTAAGCCACGCCTCCCCCTGCTGGATGGAGATGGAACTGAGCCATGTCTCTCCCTCCTGGAGAAAGATGGAACTGAGCCACGCCTCCCCCTGCTGAAGAGAGATGGAACTGAGCCACACCTCCCCCTGCTGGTGAGAAATGGAACTGAGCCACGCCTCCGCCTGCTGGAGAGAAATGGAACGGAGCCACGCCTCCCCCTGCTGGTGAGAAATAATACTGAGCCACGCCTCCCCCTGCTGGTGAGAAATAGAACTGAGCCACGCACCCGCCTGCTGGAGAGAAATTAAACGGAGCCACGACTCCCCCTGCTGGAGAGAAATCGAACTGAGCCACTCCTCCCCCTGCTGGAGAGAAATGGAACTGAGCCACACCTCCCCCTGCTTGAGAGAAATCTAACTGAGCCACGCCTCCCCCTGCTGGAGAGAAATGGAACCGAGCCACGCATCCCCCTGCTGGAGAGAGATGGAACTGAGCCACGCCTCCCCCTGCTGGAGAGAAATGGAACTGAGCCACGCCACCCCCTGCTGGAGAGAGTTGGAACTGAGCTACTCCTTTCCCTGCTGGACGGAGATGGAACTGAGCCACGCCTCCCCCTGCTGGACGGAGATGGAACTGAGCCACGCCTCCCCCTGCTGGATGGTGATGGAACTGATCCACGCCTCCCCCTGCTGGAGAGAGATGGAACCGAGCCACGCCTCCCCCTGCTGGAGAGAGATGGATCTGAGCCACGCCTCCCCCTGCTGGATGGAGATGGAACTGAGCCACGCCTCGCCCTGCTGGAGAGAGATGGAACTGAGCCACACCTCCCCCTGCTGGACGGAGACGGAACTGAGCCACGCCTCCCCCTGCTGGACGGTGATGGAACTGAGCCACGCCTCTCCCTGCTGGAGAGAGATGGAGCTGACCCACGCCTCCCCGTACTGGACTGAGATGGAACTGAGCCACGCCCCCCTTACTGGAGAGAAATCTAACTGAGCCACGCCTCCTCCTGCTGGAGAGAAATGGATCTGAGCCACGCCACCCCCTGCTGGAGAGAAATGCAACTGAGCCACGCCTCCCCCTGCTGGACAGAGATGTAACTGAGCCACGCCTCCCCCTGCTGGAGAGAGATGGAACTGAGCCACGCCTCCCCTTGCTGGAGAGAGATGGAACTGAGCCACGCCTCCCCCTGCTGCACGGAGATGGAACTGAGCCACGCCTCCCCCTGCTGGAGAGAGATGGAACTGAGCCACGCCTCCCCCTGCTGGACGGTGATGGAACTGAGCTACGCCTCTCCCTGCTGGATAAGGGTGGAACTGAGCCACGCCTCTCCCTGCTGGACGGTGATGGAACTGAGCCACACCTCCCTCTGCTGGACGGTGATGGAACTGAGCCACGCCTCTCCCTGCTGGAGAGAGATGGAGCTGAGACACGCCTTCCCGTGCTGGACGGAGATGGAGCTGAGCCATGCCTCACCATGCTGGAAGGTAATGGAAGTGAGCCACGCCACCCCCTGGTCGAGAGAAATCTAACTGAGCCACGCCTCCCCCTGCTGGAGAGAAATGTAACTGAGCCACGCTTCCCCCTGCTGGACAGAGACGGAACTGAGCCACGCCTCCCCCTGCTGGAGAGAAATGGGACTGAGCCACGCCTCCCCCTGCTGGAGAGAGATGGAACTGATCCACGCCTCCCCCTGCTGGAGAGAGATGGAACTGAGCCACGCCTCCCCCTGCTGGAGAGAGATGGATCTGAGCCACGCCTCCCCCTGCTGGATGGAGATGGAACTGAGCCACCCCTCCCCCTGCTGGACGGAGACGGAACTGAGCCACGCCTCCCCCTGCTGGACGGTGATGGAACTGAGCTACTCCTCTCCCTGCTGGACGGAGATGGAACTGAGCCACGCCTCCCCCTGCTGGATAGTGATGGAACTGAGCCACGCCTCTCCCTGCTGGAGAGAGATGGAGCTGAGCCATGCCTCCCCATGCTGGAAGGTAATGGAAGTGAGCCACGACACCCCCTGGTCGAGAGAAATCTAACTGAGCCCGCCTCCCCCTGCTGGAGAGAAATGTAACTGAGCCACGCCTCCCCCTGCTGGACAGAGACGGAACTGAGCCACGCCTCCCCCTGCTGGACAGAGATGGAACTGAGCCACGCCTCCTCCTGCTGGAGAGAGATGGAACTGAGCCACGCCTCCCCTTGCTGGAGAGAGATGGAACTGAGCCACGCCTCCCCCTGCTGCACGGAGATGGAACTGAGCCACGCCTCCCCTGCTGGAGAGAGATGGAACTGAGCCACGCCTCCCCCTGCTGGACGGTGATGGAACTGAGCTATGCCTCTCCCTGCTGGATGGAGATGGAACTGAGCCACGCCTCTCCCTGCTGGACGGTGATGGAACTGAGCCACACCTCCCTCTGCTGGACGGTGATGGAACTGAGCCACGCCTCTCCCTGCTGGAGAGAGATGGAGCTGAGCCACGCCTCCCCCTGCTGGACGGAGATGGAGCTGAGCCATGCCTCCCCATGCTGGAAGGTAATGGAAGTGAGCCACGCCACCCCCTGGTCGAGAGAAATCTAACTGAGCCACGCCTCCCCCTGCTGGAGAGAAATGTAACTGAGCCACGCCTCCCCCTGCTGGACAGAGACGGAACTGAGCCACGCCTCCCCCTGCTGGAGAGAAATGGAACTGATCCACACCTCCCCCTGCTGGAGAGAGATGGAACTGAGCCACGCCTCCCCCTGCTGGAGAGAGATGGATCTGAGCCACGCCTCCCCCTGCTGGATGGAGATGGAACTGAGCCACGCCTCGCCCTGCTGGAGAGAGATGGAACTGAGCCACACCTCCCCCTGCTGGACGGAGACGGAACTGAGCCACGCCTCCCCCTGCTGGACGGTGATGGAACTGAGCCACGCCTCTCCCTGCTGGAGAGAGATGGAGCTGAGCCACGCCTCCCCGTACTGGACTGAGATGGAACTGAGCCACGCCCCATTGCTGGAGAGAAATCTAACTGAGCCACGCCTCCCTGTGCTGGAGAGAAATGCAACTGAGCCACGCCTCCCCCTGCTGGACAGAGATGGAACTGAGCCACGCCTCCCCCTGCTGGAGAGAGATGGAACTGAGCCACGCCTCCCCTTGCTGGAGAGAGATGGAACTGAGCCATGCCTCCCCCAGCTGCACGGAGATGGAACTGAGCCACGCCTCCCCCTGCTGGAGAGAGATGGAACTGAGCCACGCCTCCCCCTGCTGGACGGTGATGGAACTGAGCTACGCCTCTCCCTGCTGGATGGAGATGGAACTGAGCCACGCCTCTCTCTGCTGGACGGTGATGGAACTGAGCCACACCTCCCTCTGCTGGACGGTGATGGAACTGAGCCACGCCTCCCCCTGCTGGAGAGGAATCGAACTGAGCCACTCCTCCGCCTGCTGTAGAGAGATGGAACTGAGCCACGCCTCCCCCTGCTGGAGAGAAATCTAACTATGCCACGCCTCCCCCTGCTGTAGAAAGATGGAACTGAGCCATGCATCCCCCTGCTGGAGAGAAATGGAAATGAGCCACGCCTCCGCCTGCTGGAGAGAAATGGAAATGAGCCACGCCTCCGCCTACTGGGGAGAAATGGAACTGAGCCACGCCTCCCCCTGCTGGAGAGAAATCTAACTGAGCCACGCCTCCCCCTGCTGGAGAGAAATGGAACTGAGCCCCGCCTCCCCCTGCTGGAGAGAGATGGAACTGAGCCACGCCTCACCCTGCTGCAGAGAGATGGAACTGAGCCACGCCTCCCCCTGCTGTAGAGAAATGGAACTGAGCCAAGCCTCCCTCTGTTGGAGAGAAATCTGATTGAGCCACGCCTCCCCCTGCTGGAGAGAAATGGAACTGAGCCTCGCCTCCCCCTGCTGGAGAGAGTTGGAACTGAGCCACGCCTCCCCCTGCTGGAGAGAGATGGAACTGAGCCACGCCTCCCCCTGCTTAACGGAGATGGAACTGAGCTACGCCTCCCCCTGCTGGAGGGAAATCTAACTGAGCCACGCCTCCCCCTGCTGGAGAGGAATGGAACTGAGCCACTCCTCCGCCTGCTGTAGAGAGATGTAACTGAGCCACGCCACCCCCTGCTGGAGAGAGATGGAATTGAGCCATGCCTCCCCAGCTGGAGAGAGATGGAACTGATCCACGCCTCCCCCTGCTGGACGGTGATGGAACTGAGCCACGCCTCCCCCTGCTGAAGAGAGATGGTACTGAGCCACGCCTCCCCCTGCTGGACGGAGATGGAACTGAGCAACGTCTCCCCCTGCTGGAGAGAGATGGAACTGAACCACGCCTCCCCCTGCTGAAGAGAGATGGAACTGAGCCATGCCTCCCCCTGCTGGACAGAGATGGAACTGAGCCACGCCTCCCCCTGCTGGAAAGAGATGGAACTGAGCCACGCCTCCCCCTGCTGGAGAGAGATGGAACTGAGCCACGCCTCCCCCTGCTGGAGAGGGATGGAACTGAGCCACGCCTCCCCCTGCTGGAGAGAGATGGAACTGAGTCACGCCTCCCCTTGCTGGACGGAGATGGAACTGAGCCACGCCTCCCCCTGCTGGAGAGGGATGGAACTGAGCCACACCTCCCCCTGCTGGAGAGAGATGGAACTGACCCACGCCTCCCCCTGCTGGACGGAGATGGAACTGAGCCATGCCTCCCCCTGCTGGAGAGAAATGGAACTGAGCCACGCCTCCCCCTGCTGGAGAGAGATGTAACTGAGCCACACCTCCCACTGCTGGAGAGAGATGTAACTGAGCCACGCCTCCCCCTGCTGGAGAGAGATGGAACTGAGCCATGCCTTCCCCTGCTGTAGAAAGATGGAACTGAGCCACGCCTCCCCCTGCTGGAGAGAAATGGAAATGAGCCATGCCTCCGCCTGCTGGAGAGAAATGGAATTGAGCCACGCCTCCGCCTACTGGGGAGAAATGGAACTGAGCCACGCCTCCCCCTGCTGGAGAGAAATCTAACTGATCCACGCCTCACCCTGCTGCAGAGAGATGAAACTGAGCTACGCCTCCCCCTGCTGGAGAGAAATGGAATTGAGCCACGCCTCCCCCTGCTGGAGATGAATGGAACTGAGCCAAACCTCCCCCTGCTGGAGAGAAATCTAATTAAGGCACGCCTCCCCCTGCTGGAGAGAAATGGAACTGAGCCTCACCTTTCCCTGCTGGAGAGAGTTGGAACTTAGCCACGCCTCCCCCTGCTGGAGAGAGATGGAACTGAGCCACGCCTCCCCCTGCTGGACGGAGATGGAACTGAGCCACGCCTCCCCCTGCTGGAGAGAGATGGAACTGAGGCACGCCTCCCCCTGTTGGAGAGAGATAGAACTGAGTCACGCCTCCCCCTGCTGGACGGAGATGGAACTGAGCCATGCCTCCCCCTGCTGGAGAGAGATGGAACTGAGCCACGCTTCCCATGCTGGAGAGAGATGGAACTAAGCCACGCCTCCCCCTGCTGGACAGTGATGGAACTGAGCCATGCCTCCCCCTGCTGGAGAGAGATGGAACTGAGCCACGCCTCCCCCTGCTGGAGAGAGATGGAACTGAGCCACGCCTCCCATGCTGGAGAGAGATGGAACTGAGCCACGCCTCACCCTGCTGGACAGTGATGGAACTGAGCCACGCCTCCCCCTGCTGGAGAGAGATGGAACTGAATCACGCCTCCCCCTGCTGGACGGAGATGAAACTGAGCCATGCCTCCCCATTCTGGACGGAGATGGAACTGAACCATGCCTCCCCCTGCTGGAGAGAAATGGAACTGAGCCACGCCTTCCCCTGCTGGAGAGAGATGTAACTGAGCCACACCTTCCCATGCTGGAGAAAGGTGTAACTGAGCCACGCCTCCCCCTGCTGGAGAGAGATGGAACTGAGCCACGCCTCCCCCTGCTGGAGAGAAATGGAACTGAGCCACGCCTCCCCCTGCTGGAGAGAGATGGAACTTAGCCACGCCTCCCCCTGCTGGAGAGAGATAGAATTGAGCCACGCCTCCCCCTGCTGGAGAGAGATGGAAGTGAGCCTCACCTCCCCTTGCTAGATGGAACTGAGCCACGTCTACCCCTACTGGAGAAAGATGGAACTGAGCCACGCCTACCCCTGCTGGATGGAGATGGAACTGAGCCTCGCCTCCCCCTGCTGGAGAGAAATGGAAGTGAGCCACGAATCCCCCTGCTGGAGAGAGTTGGAACTGAGCCACACCTCCCCTGATGGAGAGAGCATGAACTGAGCCACGTTTCCCCCTGCTGGACGGAGATAGAACTGAGCCACGCCTCCCCCTGCTGGAGAGAAATCTAATTGAGCCATGCCTCCCCGTGCTGAAGAGAGATATGGAACTGAGCCACACCTCCCCCTGCTGGAGAAAGATGGAACTGCACCACGCCTCCCCCTGCTGGAGAGAGATGGAACTGAGCCACGCCTCCCCATGGTGGAGAGAGATGGAATTGAGCCACGCCTCCCCTTGCTGGATGGAGATGGAACTGAGCCACGCCTCCCCCTGCTGGAGAAAGGTGGAACTGAGCCACGCCTCCCCCTGCTGGAGAAAGATGGAACTGAGCCACGCCTCCCCCTGCTGGAGAGAGATGTAACTGAGACACGCCTCCCCCTTGCTAGAGAGAAATGGAACTGAGCCACGCCTCCCCCTGCTAGAGAGAAATGGAACTGAGCCACGCCTCCGCCTGCTGGAGAGAAATGGAACTAAGCCACACCTCCCCCTGCTGGAGAGAAATGGAACTGAGCCACGCCTCCCCCTGCTGGAGAGGGATGGAACTGAGCCACGCCTCCTCCCGCTGGAGAGAAATGGAACTGAGCTACTCCTCCCCCTGCTGGAGAGAAATCTAATTGAGCCACGCCTAGCACTGCTGGAGAGAAATGGAACTGAGCCACGCCTCCCCCTGCTGGAGAGAGATGGAACTGAGTCACGCCTCCCCCTTCTGGAGAAAGATGGAACTTAGCCACGCCTCCCCTTGCTGGAGAAAGGTGGAACTGAGCCACAACTCCCCCTGCTGGAGAGAGTTGGAACTGAGCCATGCCTCCCCCTGCTAGAGAGAGATGGAACTGAGCCACGCCTCCCCCTGCTGGAGAGAAATGGAACTGAGCCACGCCTCTCCCTGCTGGCGAGAAATGTAACTGAGCCACGCCTCCCCCTGCTGGAGAGAGTTGGAACTGAGCCACGCCTCCCCCTGCTGGAGAAAGATGGAACTGAGCCATGCCTCCCCCTGCTGGATGGAGATGGAACTGAGCCACGCTTTCCCCTGCTAGAGAAAGATGGAACTGAGCCACGCCTCCCCCTGCTAGAGAAAGATGGAACTGAGCCACGCCTCCCCCTGCTAGAGAAAGATGGAACTGAGCCACGCTTCCCCCTACTGGAGAGAGATGGAACTGAGCCACGCCTCCCCATGGTGGAGAGAGATGGAATTGAGCCACGCCTCCCCTTGCTGGATGGAGGTGGAACTGAGCCACGCCTCCCCCTGCTGTATGGAGATGGAACTGAGCCACACCTCCCCCTGCTGGAGAAAGATGGAACTGCACCACGCCTCCCCCTGCTGGAGAGAGATGGAACTGAGCCACGCCTCCCCATGGTGGAGAAAGATGGAACTTAGCCACGCCTCCCCTTGCTGGAGAAAGGTGGAACTGAGCCACAACTCCCCCTGCTGGAGAGAGTTGGAACTGAGCCATGCCTCCCCCTGCTAGAGAGAGATGGAACTGAGCCACGCCTCCCCCTGCTGGAGAGAAATGGAACTGAGCCACGCCTCTCCCTGCTGGCGAGAAATGTAACTGAGCCACGCCTCCCCCTGCTGGAGAGAGTTGGAACTGAGCCACGCCTCCCCCTGCTGGAGAAAGATGGAACTGAGCCATGCCTCCCCCTGCTGGATGGAGATGGAACTGAGCCACGCTTTCCCCTGCTAGAGAAAGATGGAACTGAGCCACGCCTCCCCCTGCTAGAGAAAGATGGAACTGAGCCACGCCTCCCCCTGCTAGAGAAAGATGGAACTGAGCCACGCTTCCCCCTACTGGAGAGAGATGGAACTGAGCCACGCCTCCCCATGGTGGAGAGAGATGGAATTGAGCCACGCCTCCCCTTGCTGGATGGAGGTGGAACTGAGCCACGCCTCCCCCTGCTGTATGGAGATGGAACTGAGCCACACCTCCCTTGCTGGAGAAAGATGGAACTGCACCACGCCTCCCCCTGCTGGAGAGAGATGGAACTGAGCCACGCCTCCCCATGGTGGAGAGAGATGGAATTGAGCCACGCCTCCCCTTGCTGGATGGAGATGGACCTGAGCCACGCCTCCCCCTGCTGGAGAAAGATGGAACTGAGCCACGCCTCCCCCTGCTGGAGAAATATGTAACTGAGCCACGCCTCCCCCTGCTGGAGAGAGATGTAACTGAGCCACGCCTCCCCCTTGCTAGAGAGAAATGGAACTGAGCCACGCCTCCCCCTGCTGGAGAGAAATGGAACTGAGCCACGCCTCCGCCTGCTGGAGAGAAATCGAACTAAGCCACACCTCCCCCTGCTGGAGAGAAATGGAACTGAGCCACGCCTCCCCCTGCTGGAGAGGGATGGAACTGAGCCACGCCTCCCCTGCTGGAGTGAGATGGAACTTAGCCACGCCTCTTCCCGCTGGAGAGAAATGGAACTGAGACATGCCTCCCCCTGCTGGAGAGAAATCTAATTGAGCCACGCCTAGCACTGCTGGAGAGAAATGGAACTGAGCCACGCCTCCCCCTGCTGGAGAGAGATGGAACTGAGCCACGCCTCCCCCTTCTGGAGAAAGATGGAACTTAGCCACGCCTCCCCCTGCTGGAGAGAGATGGACCTGAGCCACGACTCCCCCTGCTGGAGAGAGTTGGAACTGAGCCATGCCTCTCCCTGCTGGAGAGAGATGGAACTGAGCCACGCCTCCCCCTGCTGGAGAGAAATGGAACTGAGCCACGCTTCTCCCTGCTGGCGAGAAATGTAACTGAGCCACGCCTCCCCCTGCTGGAGAGAGTTGGAACTGAGCCACGCCTCCCCCTGCTGGAGAAAGATGGAACTGAGCCATGCCTCCCCATGCTGGATGAAGATGGAACTGAGCCACGCCTCCCCCTGCTGTATGGAGATGGAACTGAGCCACGCCTTCCCCTGCTAGAGAAAGATGGAACTGAGCCACGCCTCCCCCTGCTAGAGAAAGATGGAACTGAGCCACGCTTCCGCCTGCTGGAGAGAGATGGAACTGAGCCACGCCTCCCCCTGCTGGAGAGAGATGGAACTGAGCCACGCCTCCCCCTGCTGGAGAGAAATGGAACTGAGCCACACCTCCACCTGCTGGGGAGAAATGGAACTGAGCCACGCCTCCGCCTGCTGGAGAGAAATGGAACTGAGCCACGCCTCCCCCTGCTGGAGAGAAATGGAACTGAGCCAGTCCTCCCCCTGCTGGAGAGAAATGGAACTGAGCCACGCCTCCCCCTGCTAGAGAAAAATTTAACTGAGCCACGCCTCCCCCTGCTGGAGAGAGATGGAACTGAGCCACGCCTCCCCTTGCTGGAAAGAAATGGAACTGAGCCACGCCTCCGCCTGCAGGAGAGAAATGGAACTGAGCCACGCCTCTGCCTGCTGGAGAGAATTGGAACTGAGCCACGCCTCCCCCTGCTGGAGAGAGATGGAACTGAGCCACTCCTCCCCCTGCAAGAGAGAAATGGAACTGAGCCACGCCTCCTGCTGGAGAGAAATGGAACTGAGCCACGTCTCCACCGGCTGGAGAGAGATGGAACTGAGCCACGTCTCCCCCTGCTGGAGAGAGATGGAACTGAGCCACGCCTCCCCTGCTGGAGAGAGATGGAATTTAGCCACGCCTCCTCCCGCTGGAGAGAAATGGAACTGAGCCACGCCTTCACCTGCTGGAGAGAAATCTAACTGAGCCACGCCTCCCCCTGCTGGAGAGAAATGGAACTGAGCCCCGCCTCCTCCTGCTGGAGAGAGATGGAACTGAGCCACGCCTCTCCCTGCTGCAGAGAGATGGAACTGAGCCACGCCTCCCCCTGCTGTAGAGAAATGGAACTGAGCCAAGCCTTCCCCTGTTGGAGAGAAATATAATTGAGCCACGCCTCCCCCTGCTGGAGAGAAATGGAACTGAGCCTCGCCTCCCCCTGCTGGAGAGAGTTGGAACTGAGCTACGCCTCCCCCTGCTGGAGAGAGATGGAACTGAGCCACGCCTCCCCCTGCTTGACAGAGATGGAACTGAGCTACACCTCCCTCTGCTGGAGGGAAATCTAACTGAGCCACGCCTCCCCCTGCTGGACAGAAATGTAACTAAGCCACGCCTCCCCCTGCTGGAGAGAGATGGAACTGAGCCACTCCTCCGCCTGCTGGAGAGAGATGGAACTGAGCCACGCCACCCCCTGCTGGAGAGAGATGGAATTAAGCCATGCCTCCCCAGCTGGAGAGAGATGGAACTGAGCCACGCCTCCTCCTGCTGGACGGTGATGGAACTGAGCCACGCCTCCCCCTGCTGGAGAGAGATGGAACTGAGCCACGCCTCCCCCTGCTGGACGGAGATGGAACTGAGCAACGTCTCCCCCTGCTGGAGAGAGATGGAACTGAGCCACGCCTCCCCCTGCTGGAGAGAGATGGAACTGAGCCACGCCTCCCCCTGCTGGACAGAGATGGAACTGAGCCACGCCTCCCCCTGCTGGAGAGAGATGGAACTGAGCCACGCCTCCCCCTGCTGGAGAGAGATGGAACTGAGCCACGCCTCCCCCTGCTGGAGAGAGATGGAACTGACCCACGCCTCCCCCTGCTGGACGGAATTGGAACTGAGCCATGCCTCCCCCTGCTGGAGAGAAATGGAACTGAGCCACGCCTCCACATGCTGGTGAGAGATGTAACTGAGCCACACCTCCCACTGCTGGAGAGAGATGTAACTGAGCCACGCCTCCCCCTGCTGGAGAGAGATGGAACTAAGCCATGCCTTCTCCTGCTGTAGAAAGATGGAACTGAGCCACGCCTCCCCCTGCTGGAGAGAAATCTAACAGAGCCACGTCTCCCCCTGCTGGAGAGAAATGGAACTGAGCCACGCCTCCCCCTGTGGAGAGAGATGGAACTGAGCCACGCCTCACCCTGCTGCAGAGAGATAAAACTGAGCCACGCCTCCCCCTGCTGGAGAGAAATGGAATTGAGCCACGCCTCCCCCTGCTGGAGATGAATGGAACTGAGCCAAACCTCCCCCTGCTGGAGAGAAATGGAACTGAGCCTCACCTTTCCCTGCTGGAGAGAGTTGGAACTGAGCCACGCCTCCCCCTGCTGGACGGAGATGGAACTGAGCCACGCCTCCCTCTGCTGGAGAGAGATGGAACTGAGGCACGCCTCCCCCTGCTGGAGAGAGATGGAACTGAGTCACGCCTCCCCCTGCTGGAGAGAGATGGAACTGAGCCACGCCTCCCATGCTGGAGAGAGATGGAACTGAGCCACGCCTCCCCCTGCTGGAGAGAGATGGAACTGAGCCACGCCTCCCCCTGCTGGAGAGAGATGGAACTGAGCCACGCCTCCCCCTGCTGGAGAGAGATGGAACTGAGCCACGCCTCCCATGCTGGAGTGAGATGGAACTGAGCCACTCCTCCCCCTGCTGGAGAGAGATGGAACTTAGCCACGCCTCCCCCTGCTGGAGAGAGATGGAACTGAGCCACGCCTCCCATGCTGGAGTGAGATGGAACTGAGCCACGCCTCCCCCTGCTGGAGAGAGATGGAACTTAGCCACGCCTCCCCCTGCTAGGGAGAGATTTAATTGAGCCACGCCTCCCCCTGCTGGAGAGAGATGGAAGTGAGCCCCACCTCCCCCTGCTAGATGGAGATGGAACTGAGCCACGTCTCCCCCTACTGGAGAAAGATGGAACTGAGCCACGCCTCCGCCTGCTGGAGAGAAATGGAACTAAGCCACACCTCCCCCTGCTGGAGAGAAATGGAACTGAGCCACGCCTCCCCCTGCTGGAGAGAGATGGAACTCAGCCACGCCTCTCCTGCTGGAGAGAGATGGAACTTAGCCACGCCTCCTCCCGCTGGAGAGAAATGGAACTGAGCCATGCCTCCCCCTGCTGGAGAGAAATCTAATTGAGCCACGCCTTGCATTGCTGGAGAGAAATGGAACTAAGCCACGCCTCCCCCTGCTGGAGAGAGATGGAACTGAGCCACGCCTCCCCCTGCTGGAGAAAGATGGAACTTAGCCACGCCTCCCCCTGCTGGAGAGAGATGGAACTAAGCCACGCCTCCCCCTGCTGGAGAGAGATGGAACTGAGCCACGCCTTCCCCTGCTGGAGAGAAATGGAACTGAGCCACACCTCTCCCTGCTGGAGAGAAATGTAACTGAGCAACGCCTCCCCCTGCTGGAGAGAGTTGGAACTGAGCCACGCCTCCCCCTGCTGGAGAGAAACCTAATTGAGCCACGCCTTGCATTGCTGGAGAGAAATGGAACTAAGCCACGCCTCCCCCTGCTGGAGAGAGATGGAACTGAGCCACGCCTCCCCCTGCTGGAGAAAGATGGAACTTAGCCACGCCTCCCCCTGCTGGAGAGAGATGAAACTGAGCCACGACTCCCCCTGCTGGAGAGAGTTGGAACTGAGCCATTCCTCCCCCTGCTGGAGAGAGATGGAACTGAGCCATGCCTTCCCCTGCTGGAGAGAAATGGAACTGAGCCACGCCTCCCCCTGCTGGATGGAGATGGAACTAAGCCACGCCTCCCCCTGCTGTATGGAGATGGAACTGAGCCACGCCTCCCCCTGCTGGAGAAAGATGGAGCTGAGCCACGCCTCCCCCTGCTGGAGAGAGATGGAACTGAGCCATGCCTCCCCCAGCTGGAGAGAGATGGAAGTGAGCCACGCCTCCCCCTGCTGGAGAGAGATGGAATTGAGCCACGCCTCCCCTGCTGGAGAGAAATGGAACTGAGCCACGCCTCCCCCTGCTGGAGAGAGATGGAACTGAGCCACGCCTCCCCCTGCTGGAGAGAAATGGAACTGAGCCATGCCTCCCCCAGCTGGAGAGAGATGGAAGTGAGCCTCTCTTCCCCCTGCTGGATGGAGATGGAACTGAGCCACGCCTCACCCTGATGGATGGAGATGGAACTACGCCTGTCCCTCCATCTCTAATTTATATAGCGGCACAAAAGGTGACAACAATTCCCTCCCCTCCCTGGAATACGTTTCTCTACGTTGCACGCATTTTTAGTGGGGAGGATTAATAACACATTTTTGTTTTTTCGCCTCCATCTGTGAAGGCGGCACACGTGGCGCAGAATCCACCTTGCCGCCTTCATAGATAGAGGCGAAACATCAATCCGGCTAAAAATATGAAGACCCAAATAAGATGTGATATCCGGCATTTTATGTGATAAAGCCCCGAGTACAACACACTATTGCCTTATTTGTAATATAAAATATTATTTTTACCTTCTTTTCATTTTGTGAACTCGGGGCTGCGGATTTCCTGCTGCCTGTTTGCAGCCAGTTCCTGTCTACATACATTCCACTGATGACGTTTCTCAGGGTGGGGCTCCTGATGGTAATATCAGCAGACCGTGTCTGAGTACCGTGTGCTGATTGGCCACTTATAGTCCCCACTGTGACAGGGTGACAACACAGGAGCATAATTAGGAGAGAAAGACAGAGCGTTGTCACAGTTATAACAGGAAGTGCCTGAGCAAAGACCTCCATGGCGGGATCCGGGAACTCCGGGATAATCCATTGGTCATGTGACTTCTTCCGGAATCTTCTCCCTGATCTGTGCAGTCATCCAGAGTGAGATTTCCTGTAATAAAGACCGCCCACTGCTGCCCCTCCCTTGTCTCTGCCCCGCCTGTAGTATTCTGCAGTGGGTGGAGCCTTTTGGGCCAATCCCACAGCTCTGCTCTTTGTACAGTAGAGTGATGATGTCACTGTTACTTTTACAAGGTAATATCTGGGTTTACAAAGTGGATTAATATATTTTGGGTGTATTGAGGAATAGACCTTCTCAACACCGACCCCAAATACCAACCTGAACCCCCTTAACAACAACCCCAAATCCTAACCCGACCCCCTCAACACCGACCCCAAATCCCAACCCCAACCCCCTCAACAACAACCCCAAATCCCAACCCCCTCAACAACAACCCCAAATCCCAACCTGAACCCCCTCAACACCAACCCCAAATTCCAACCTGAGCCCCCTCAACACCAACCCCAAATCCCAACCTGAACCCCTCAACAACAACCCCAAATCCCAACCTGAACCCCCTCAACACCAACCCCAAATTTCAACCTGAACCCCTCAACAACAACCCCAAATCCCAACCTGAGCCCCCTCAACACCAACCCCAAATCCCAACCTGAACCCCTCAACAACAACCCCAAATCCCAACCTGAACCCCCTCAACCCCAAATCCCAACACCAACCCCAAATCCTAACCCCAACCCCCTCAATGCCAACCCCAAATCCTAACCTCAACCCCCTAACCCTCTAATACGAAATCTAACAGCTTACCCCTAATCTTCTAACCCCAAATCCTAACCCCCTCAACGCCAACCCCAAATCCTAACACCAACCCCCTCAATGCCAACCCCAAATCCTAACTCTAACCCCCTAGCCCTCTAATCCCAAATCTAACACCGTACCCCTAATCTTCTAACCCCAAATCCTAACCCCAAACCCCTTAACACCGACCCCAAATCCTAACCCCAACCCCCTCAACACCAACCCCAAATCCTAACCCCAACCCCCTAAACACCGACCCCAAATCCTAACCCCAACCCCCTCAACACCAACCCCAAATCCTAACCCCAACCCCCTCAATGCTGACCCCAAATCCTAACCCCAAATCCCTAACCCTCTAATCCCAAATCTAACACCTTACCCCTAATCTTCTAACCCCAAATCCTAACCCCAACACCCCATTACCAACCCCAAATCCTATCCCCAACTCCTTCAACACCAACCCCAAATAGAACCCCTTACCCCTAAACTTCTAACTACAACCCCCTAAATCCAACCCTCTAACTGTAAATCCAATCCCCTAATCCTAACTCCAACCCCCAGTCCTAGCTCTAACCCCAACTCCCTGATCATCTAACCCTAAATCTAACTCCCTATCCATACACCCAGTGCCCTAACCATCTAACCATAATCCCACTAGTCCTAACCTTCTAATCTGAACACCCTAACCCCAAAAAGCCAACCTTCTAATCCTAAACCCTATCCCCAACTCCAATCCCCAACTTTAACTCAAATTCCCTAACTTTCTGACCCCAACCTCCTATCCCTGTAAACCTAACCCCAACCTTCTAACCAGAACCTCCTATCCTGAACCACAATCCCCTAAACATAACCTTCTAGACTCAGACCCCTAACCCTCCAACCCCTAATCCTAACCCCAACTCTTTGGCCCCCTAACCCCAACCCTCAAACTTTAACCATAACTCCCTAACCCCAATTCTGTAACCTTCTAACTCTAACCCCCTAGTCCTAACCCTCTAATCCTAAACCTCTATCCCTAACTCCAGTCCCTAACCTTAAACCCGATCCCTTAACCCTAACCTTATAACCCCAACCCCCTAGTTCTAAACCTAACCTTCTGCCCCCAACCCCCTAGTCCTAACCCTATCCCCAACCCTCTAAACCTAACCCAAACCTTCTAACTCTAAACCCCTATCCTAAACCCCAATCCCCTAAACCTATATCCATAACCCATCCCTATAACCCTAACCCTCTAATGCTAAACCTCTATCCCTAACTTCAGTCCCTAACCTTAACCCCGATCCCTTAACCCTAACCTTCTAACCCCAACCCACTAGTTCTAACCCTAACCTTCTATCCCCAACCCCCTAATTCTAACCCTAACCTTCTAACCCTAACCTTCTATCCCTAACCTTCCAACCCCAACCCCCTAGTTCTAACCCAAACGTTCTGACCCTTATCCTAAGCCCCTAACCTTAACTCCCGTCCATAACCTTCTAATCCCAGCCCTCGAGACCGAGCCCAAACCTTCTAACTCTAAACCCCTATTCTGAACCCCAATCCCCTAAACCTACCTCCCTAAATCCATCCCCATATCCCTAACCCTCCAATTATAAACCCCATGCTTAACTCCAGTCCTTATCTCCAATCCCTTAAACCTAACCTTTTAACCCCACCCCCCTAACCCTCTAAACCTAACCCTAACCTTCTGACCCCTATCCTATCCTGACCTCCTATCCCTAACTCCAGTCCCCAACCATAACCTCAATCCCTTAACCCTAACCTTCTAACCCATAGTCCTAACCCTAACCCCAACCCCCTAGTCCTAACCCTAACCCCCTAAAACTGAAACCCTCTAACCCCTATCCTATCCTAACCACCTATCCCTAACTCCAGTCCCTAATCTTGCCCTCAATCCCCTAATCTTCTAACCCCAACTCTCTAAACCTAACCCAAACCTTCTAACTCTAACCCCCGATCTTGAACCCCAATCCCTATCCCCCTAAGCCCATCCCCATAGCCCTCTAACTGCAACACCTTAACTCTAGAGATTCTGCTTTACTGCTTTGTACAGGTCATTTGTAGACACCTTATCTTGCAGCTGGTTTGATCTCAGAAGTTGCTCAGCTTACTAGGCTCCGTTCCCGCTAGTGTGACTTTGGACACATAAAGTCACATGACAAGTCGCAGCCCATTGATTTCAATGGCACTCGTTCTAATCTATGCGACTTAAAGCCACAGGGACTTGGAAAAGGTTCCCGCACTTTGATTCATTTTTCTTGCAGCTTGAGTGCCAGTGTCAGTGTAAAGTTGCATTAAAGTCGCATCAAAGTTGCACTCCAGATTCGCACTCGAATCGCACAAATGTGGAGGGAAATCTATGAGTCTGGATATAAGAGTGGAGAGCCTCAAGCTTTATTGATTTGACGGTTACGCTAAATGCGGTCTCCAGGTAAATTTTACAATAATATCAGAAAGGCGCCTTTGTTTTCGGCAGCCTGACTGACCTGGGTGTGCTGGCTCTTGTAGTTCCTCCAGCATAAAGTCAGATGTAAATGGCCCCCCCCCCCGGATGTCGGGCCCCTGATGGAGTCCTGACAGATACAAGGAGATTACAGAAATCAGTAATTGCTGCAAGCTGGCGGGATGGATGGAGAGGGGTTTGGGGGTGTATTTGGTGACACATTGTTTGTGCAGAGAAGTGAAATGGAGCATTTAGCGGGTGGGAGGGAAGAGAGGGGCCCGGCCTTTCACCGAAATATACACAACCCCTTACATAAATAATCCATCTCAACGCTGCAATCTCCTTTCTATAAACACATGTCTGCAAAAATCAACTGCAGAAAAAGAAGGGAAGGTCTGGCTCCGCCGCCGCCTGCCCCACATTTTATTCTTTTACTATTTCCAAAGCTGAATAAAAAAAACAACAAATTCTCCATTCCTAACCATAAACATTCTATCCCAAAATCCCCCCAAAAAACTCAACTTTCACCCTCTTTTCACGCCGCTCGCTCGCTCGCCCCCATTTTTATTTTGGATGGGAGGTATAAAAGAAATTGCATTTTAAGATGACTTTGTTTCCAATTTTTAAATGAATTTTTGTGCCGCTCACTTTGGGTTCAATTCTTGTAGTTTAGACTTTATTTATTTTGTTCCCAAAAAATGTTTTCAAATGGGAGTTAAAAATGTCGGCCTTGGAACAATCCTCTATGAAGACATATTTTACACTCGCCCCTCTATTTTCTGGGGAGCGATCGTTTAGATTTTGGTAAAACTTTGTTTCAAGTTTAGCAAGTTTATTTTTATATTGATCAGTCCGGGGCTTTTTTTTTTTCAATGTGGAAGTGGGGTGATACTGAGCTTGGGGTGTGAAAAACTCGGTGAAGTGTAAAACTGGGCTCTGCTTTTTTGGGGCAGTGGGGGGGGGGGGGGGGGTGCAATTTGGTGCCAGTTTTTTTTTTTTTTCTAGGGGGAGGGTGTCTGTAATTTTTGGGGTCTGTGCACAGGTGTGTGGGGTCCATTATTATTTTGTTTGTGTTTAAAGTAATCTTCACTTAAGAATTTTGTAAAATTTGGGCAAGTTATTTTTTTGGGGGGGATATGTGTGCAGAATCTGGTGTCGGTTCATTTTTTTTGGGGGGGGGTGTTAAAATTGGGGTCCCTTATTTTTTGTAGGAGTGTGTAAAAATCGGGATCTGTATTTTAGTTGGGATGCATAAAATTTTGGGGGTCTGGTATTTTGGGGGGATTTGTAAACTTTAGGGTTCTCTTTTGGGGTGTGTGCAAAATGTTGGGCCCTTCTTTTTTGCAGGGTGTGTAAAATGTGGAGTCTTTTTTTGGGGCGAGGTTTAAATTTGGGGCCCGTTATCTTTATTTATTTTTTGCAGAGTGTGCAAAACTTGAGGTCATTTTTTGGGGAGATGTAAAATTTGGGGTACATTATTATTTTGCAGACCATTTAAAATTTAGAATCTTTTTTTTTGGGGTGTATACATTTTATATACAAATATATATATATAATTTTTTTTTTTTGCAGGGTGTGTAAAATTCAGAGTCTGTTTTTGGGGGTGTATTAAATTTAGGGGGGGGGTGTATGTAAAATTTGCGGTTCATTATTTCTTTATTTATTTTACAGAGTCTGCTTTTTTTAGGGGAGCCGTGTCAAATTTGAGGTCTGTTATCATTATTTTTTTTTATTTGCAGGGTGTTTAAAATATGGAGTCTGCTTTTTTTGGGGGGGGGTGTAAATTTGGGGTCCGTTTTCTTTTTGGTTGTGGTATATAAAATTTGGGGTCTGATTTTTTTGGGGGGGCGTGATTTGGGGGGTCTGTTTTTTTTGGGGGGGGTAGATTTGGGGTCTGTTATTTTTATCTATTTACTATTTTTTTGCAGGATATGTAAAATTTGGAGCCTGCTTTTATTTTTTGTTTTATTTTTTTTGGGGGGGGGGGGGGGTTAAAATTTGGGGTCTGTTTTTTTTGTATTTTTTTTTTAGAGGGTGTTTTAAATTTGAAGTCAGTTTTTTTTTGGGGGGGGGGTGTAAAATTTGGGGTCCTTGTTTTTTTGTCCCTGACTTACAATAGTTGAGGTTGCAGCTGTCTCTGTGCGGCACTAAATAAGAGGTGAAGGGCTGTGTGGGAAGGGTGGGGTGAGGGCTGTTTGGACAGAGCAGGGTGGTAAGAAATTTGTAGCATTTGGAGGTCTGTGAAGCGAGATTCCTGTAAAGAATTGTGCGGCTTCTCTGGCTGCCCCCCCCCTCCTCCTCCTCCTCCTCCTCCTCCTCCTGTGTCCCCACATTGATTTGAGAGAGAAGCTGCAGCCTGGGTGGTCCTGGGCTCTCCTCTCCCTCCTCACATTGGGGAGCTGTTGCTTAGCAGCTAATAATAGGACTTGTTTAGAGAGTAATTTGCCTTTTCCTCAGCCAATGAGATTCTCTGCACATTTCCATGCGATCCCCCCCCCCCCCCTCTCTTCCCTTTCTCTCTCTTTTCAGGGACTGTGAAGAGTTGCCTTCAGCACAGATGCTTGGAATCAGGACACAGGAGTGAACCTTCTCCTCTCTTCCTGGGATTTCCTGCCTTCCCGTCACTCTGGGACACGCTATTTGCCCCGAACGCCGCTTCCGAATAGAAACCCCCCCATCCCCTCTTTTTGCAATTTGCGCTGGAAGAAGCATGAAGAGCAGCCTGGGATCGAAGGATTTGCCCACCTAGATGGACCTCCATCATTTTCTGGATGCCGATAATTCCTGCATGGATTTTACCAATCAACTAGCTGAGCCGGTGATTTTCAAGAACCTTTGAGGACCGAGAGTCACTGACGCCTGTGGTACCCCTGCCGTCCAACCGCTTCCTATAGGATTCCAATGGCCCCTGTTCCCCCCAGTACGGGGGAAGGCGGCTTCACACATTTACCTTCTGGCTACAAAACTTCTTACCCGGCTCCGAGCGCCGACCTTCTGCGGAGACCCAGCTACTGCCACGCTGCTTTTGCGCTTAAGCAGATTGCCAAGGTGAGTGGTGGAATGGAGAGTCCTGACCAATGGTGTGGGTGTTTTTTTGATGTGTGTCACATTCTACTATTTAATGCAACCTTTCTGAACCTTCTAACCCCAGAGGAACCCTTCAAATCATTTTCTGAAGCCCCTAAAACCAATTATTTGGTGATCAGTGGGAAGAATGTTCCTTACATTGGTGATCAGTGGGAAGAATGTTCCTTACATTGGTGATCAGTGAGAAGAATGTTCCTTACATTGGGGATCAGTGAGAAGAATGTTCCTTACATTGGTGATCAGTGGGAAGAATGCTCCTTACATTGGTGATCAGTGAGAAGAATGTTCCTTACATTGGTGATCAGTGAGAAGAATGTTCCTTACATTGGTGATCAGTGACAAGAATGTTCCTTACATTGGTGATCAGTGAGAAGAATGTTCCTTACATTGGTGATCAGTGGGAAGAATGCTCCTTACATTGGTGATCAGTGAGAAGAATGTTCCTTACATTGGTGATCAGTGAGAAGAATGTTCCTTACATTGGTGATCAGTGGGAAGAATGCTCCTTACATTGGTGATCAGTGAGAAGAATGTTCCTTACATTGGTGATCAGTGAGAAGAATGTTCCTTACATTGGTGATCAGTGAGAAGAATGTTCCTTACATTGGTGATCAGTGAGAAGAATGTCCCTTACATTGGTGATCAGTGAGAAGAATGTTCCTTACATTGGTGATCAGTGAGAAGAATGTTCCTTACATTGGTGATCAGTGAGAAGAATGCTCCTTACATTGGTGATCAGTGAGAAGAATGTCCCTTACATTGGTGATCAGTGGGAAGAATGTTCCTTACATTGGTGATCAGTGAGAAGAATGTTCCTTACATTGGTGATCAGTGAGAAGAATGTTCCTTACATTGGTGATCAGTGAGAAGAATGCTCCTTATGTTGGTGATCAGTGAGAAGAATGTTCCTTACATTGGTGATCAGTGAGAAGAATGTCCCTTACATTGGTGATCAGTGAGAAGAATGTTACAGACAATTATATAGATCATTGTTATCATGCAGCTGTCACTGCTGAGTGACATTGGCCCTAAACCCTGTAGTTCACCATTAGATGGGAGGTCAATCAGCTACAGGTCAAGGAACCCCTAGCACACTCTGGAGGAACCCTGGTTGAGAACGGCTGATCTAACGCATTTTATGTAACTGTGCTTATCTATTAAGAATGCCAATTATGGGCAACTTTTGGTCTTCCAATGTCGGTAGAAATACAAGTCCTGGACTTGTATCTTCTCCAGCACTGGACATATGATAATAATATAATTTATGCCCCCAAACTTCTACTGTTGGTTCTCAGATGTTCAAAAGTCCCTCCTTCACCGTCCTGCTGCTAAACCATTTATTGCTTTGCCAGAATCCTGCATTTGTCTGACTCTCGGGGTTGGACGTTTTTGTGGCTTTTTGGAAGTATTAAACTTTTGTTTTCACTTAAAGTCTTGTGTGGGGACGGGGGGCCGCACTCCCACCCAGCACATGTGCGAATGGAAAACCCATTCCCTTGCATGACTCCTCTTGTATTTTGTTTTTTATCGCCGGGGTGGGAAAGCAGAGGGAACAGCGGAGGGGATCAAGGCTGTGGAATCTGGCAGGAACACGGCCTGGCCCGGCAGGGGAAGCGTTAAAGCCCCCCTTTCCTACCTCTCAGGCTTAGGGAGCTCTAATATCCTAAACTCCTCCTTCTGTGTCCTTACTCTCCGTCTCTTTTACTGGTTGCCCAAAAAGCTGACAATCTGCAGGTGTGGTGTACCGGGAGCCTAGCTTGGCTGAAGTTTGCCATCCCGGTGAACATTGTTGGTAGTGTTGTAGAGCTGTGACAACCTCTGCTTCCTCCTCCTGGAAGAATTTGTTATGTCTACCCGAACTTGTCCTTATCGGTGGAATGTGACATAGTCGGGAGTTTATATAAAGTTCTCCCAGGAAACGAAGAATGGTCTCCTGCTGCGTCGGGTGAATGCCTAGGGGTTGGGCACAGATGGCTCCGGCACAGAAGGAGTTACCGGGGGCAAACTCTCTGCAGGCGGTGGCTGTCAAGTTGGGGGGTCTACTCATCACTTATCGATTTTTGGATTGCGTCCTCCTTGGGCAGAACATCAGCGTGGTGACTTGACGTTAGTCAGAGGGAGGAAGTTACATAAGCAGGACCACCTGCATTTGAAAAAAAAAGCTTCCCTTTGCCACAGCATGGCACTCCCACCCTCAACCTTCTTAGTTCCCCCTCTGTGGTTGGCACCGGTTCAGTTTTCCAGCCACAGGGGACTGGCAGGCTTCTGTCACTGGCCACAGCAATGTGTGGACACCATGGCCTCCTCACCCTTGAATTTCTGAAGACTTCTCTCTAATTTGTGCCATAGCTCAGAATGTCTCAGCTTCCTCTTCCCATAATCCTCTCTTCCTTATAACCTGTCAACTAGAACCCCCTCCCCCCCTTCCCACTTCATTGCTGGGAACACAAGCCATAAGGGTCCAGCAGAGCAGGTGGGCCAGTGGGCTCTTTAATAAGTCATCTGGGTTTTTCCCATCGTCAGAACAAACTTTTATGACCCTGAAAGCTCATGTGCAATATCTGTCCAATAAAAGTTAGTACAACCTGCATGGAGCAAGAGGTCAGGGCATGACACATGTTGCAGAGTGCTCCTGTACGGTGTGGGGGGGACACATCTGCCTTTAATCATCCCGCTGGCACAACATACAAAAAAACATCGTGGCAAGTTTGTGCGTCGATGTTATTGCTCCTTGTGTGCCAAAGTCCTCCTGAGCAGGTACCCACCAATACAACACCTGAAACATGTTGACTTTTTCATTGAATTAGAATGTAGACCAATCCAGTAGTATTTATCAAATGGTTGTATGCTTGGTCCAGTCATGTGTTATGTCACGTATTAATGGCGCCAACTTTTTTTTTGACACTTTCTTCCTTAGGGTAAGGCGGTAGGCCAGAAGGCTCCTCTTTGGCTCCGTGCTCAGTTCCAGGCGCTGCTCTTCTCCTTGGGATGCTCCATTCAGAGGCATTGTGGGAAAGTACTATTTGTTGGACTTTTGGTTTTTGGCGCTCTGGCCGTGGGACTGCGGGTGGCATCCATCGAGACAGACATCGAACGGCTGTGGGTTGAAGGTGAGTGACCACAACGTTTTGATGCTGTTTGACGTGTCGAATAAAAAAATGCCTTTGGTTTTCTGCCTTTGCTTCAAGGCTGGCTGGGAGTTGTAGTCTGGCAGTGTGAGCAGAAATTGAACGTCTTAAGCTCTGAAACGTCCTTCTGGGACGCAGTGAAATTTATTGTGGCATTAAAAAGTTTGTTGATTATTTGTGTGCTGGCTTGTCCCACTCAGTCCGTGCGTAGATCGCCTTCAGATTTATTGTGCAAACTCGACACTTCTCTGCTGGAAAGCCTGGCTGCTGCTAGTGTACTATAATATAAAAAAACGAGAGGCTCGGCGTACAGGGGAAGCAGTGTTGCAGGGGAGCGGCGTGTAACAGAGAGGTGTTATGCACCGCAGACAGAGCGCCAGTTATGCTCCCCCGGTACTGGCCCGCTGGGCAGTAAATACAAGCAGGGGCACATTTACAATTCACAACTTCGCCTGGCGAAATGTTAGGAAGAGCGCCTCGGCAAACAGAACTAGAGGTGTTTCTGTAAAACGCTTGGACACGAGTGGAGGGGGGAAAAAAATCCACTTCTGCCATCAAGCCATAAGGGGCGACCGCCAAGGTTGCCATGAATTCCCAGAAACGTGAAATAATAGCTGCTGCACAAGCACATTCTGTTGGTCTTGTTGGGTCGTCGCCTTGTTTGTGGTAGAACTTCTTAGTGTGCGAGCAATCGTTAAGAAGTAACTTCAAGTTAAAGTGTATCTCACGGGTAAACCTCTATTAGGTTTCTGGCCATCTGTGTCCCATTGGGGAGAATTCCCTTCAATCCTGTCCTGTAGACCCAACAGGAAGCAATCTCTCTTAGTTGTCCCCAAAATAACTACATCCATTGGAAAATTTCCACTATACTGCTGTTTTGGTGACAACTTGAAATTTGAGATTGCCCATCAATTTTGTCTTGGGGATAGCGGTCATCAGGACAAGTAAAGAGGATGAATCTCTCTAATGGGGACACAGACAGCAATAACCCTTCCTCAATCCATCCAAAATGTAATATAATTGTACCTTTGGATACACATCGAGTTACTGGCTATACTGATCAGCTGCAAGATTTTGGAAAAAAAAACCTTTAAAGTTTTTATTATCAGGTGGTGTCCACCTCCAGTCCTTGAGGACCAAGACTTGCAGGTTTTTAGGAGTGAGTAAAGTAAGGTCCAGGAAGTAGAATGACTCTCTATCCTGAAATCCTGGTCTGTATGTGGCCATGAAGAACTGGAGCTGAACATTTTTGACCTATATTAACCTACATTGTTCTTTGTATGAACTTTGTGTCTCCATCTCTATGTGAATGGTGTGTCTTCATGTTTGCATGAACTTTGTGTCTTCATCTCTATGTGAATGTTATGTCTCCATCTCTACGTGAACATTGTGTCTCCATCTTTGTATGAACTTTATGTCTCATCTCTACGTGAACGTTGTGTCTTCATCTCTATGTGAATGGTGTGTCTCCATCTTTGTATGAACTTTGTGTCTCCATCTCTATGTGAACGTTGTGTCTCCATCTTTGTATGAACTTTATGTCTCCATCTCTACGTGACTGTTGTGTCTCCATCTCTATGTGAACATTGTGTCTCCACCTCTATGGGAATGTTGTGTCTCCATCTCTATGTGAACATTGTGTCTCCATCTCTACGTGAACATTGTGTCTCCACCTCTATGGGAATGTTGTGTCTCCATCTTTGTTTTAACATTGTGGCTCCTGCTCTATGTGAACGTGTCTCCATCTCTATGTGAACGTTGTGTCTCCATCTCTATGTGAACATTGTGTCTCCATCTCTATGTGATTGTTGTGTCTTCATCTCTATGTGAACGTTGTGTCTCCATCTCTATGTGAACGTTGTGTCTCCATCTCTATGTGAACGTTGTCTCCATCTCTATGTGAACGTTGTGTCTCCATCTCTATGTGAACGTTGTGTCTCCATCTCTATGTGAACGTTGTGTCTCCATCTCTATGTGAACGTTGTCTTCATCTCTATGTGAACGTTGTGTCTCCATCTCTATGTGAACGTTGTGTCTTCATCTCTATGTGAACGTTGTGTCTCCATCTCTATGTGAACGTTGTCTTCATCTCTATGTGAACGTTGTGTCTCCATCTCTATGTAAATGTTGTCTTCATCTCTATGTGAACTTGTGTCTCCATCTCTATGTGAACGTTGTGTCTCCATCTCTATGTGAACGTTGTGTCTCCATCTCTATGTGAACATTGTGTCTCCATCTCTATGGGAATGTTGTGTCTTCATCTCTATGTGAACGTTGTGTCTCCATCTCTATGTGAACGTTGTCTTCATCTCTATGTGAACGTTGTGTCTCCATCTCTATGTGAACGTTGTGTTTCCATCTCTATGTGAACGTTGTCTTCATCTCTATGTGAACGTTGTGTCTCCATCTCTATGTGAACGTTGTGTCTCCATCTCTATGTGAACATTGTGTCTCCATCTCTATGTGAATGTTGTGTCTTCATCTCTATGTGAACGTTGTGTCTTCATCTCTATGTGAACGTTGTGTCTCCATCTCTATGTGAACGTTGTGTCTTCATCTCTATGTGAACGTTGTGTCTCCATCTCTATGTGAACGTTGTGTCTCCATCTCTATGTGAACATTGTGTCTCCATCTCTATGTGATTGTTGTGTCTCCATCTCTATGTGAACGTTGTGTCTCCATCTCTATGTGAACGTTGTGTCTTCATCTCTATGTGAACGTTGTGTCTCCATCTCTATGTTCCTGGCTCTCTGAAAGGTTATTACTCCACAGATTAGAATCTCCAATCGAATATTGGCTTATCAGTGATGGTTTTGTAGGTCTGTGTTACCCAACTGGTCAATGTTTTATGTCTAATTCATGTTGAATGTCTCTTTGTTGTTTCTCGCTTATTTCTGCTTTATTCTGCTCACTGGGTGCATTTCATGCCCTTGGTTATTGCTCCTTTTGAGTTGTAGTTCATGACCCGGGATCAGGCCTAGGGGTTAAACTATAGAGCCCTCACACCCCAGCAGCCCCCCTCCCCTACCTTCTATCTAGATAAGCTAAATAAAAGGACTGAGGCTGCTGAGATGAGGACCCCAGGCAGTGTGTGCTTGATTGTAAAGGATGGGGTATGGGGGTCCGTGGAAGGGGACACACACAAGGGCTCCATACTTTTCACAGGCAGTCAGGAACGTAGCATATACAAAGTCAGTGAAAACAAACTGAGTATTAGAGCTCAAGGCTCTCATAGGCTGCTTTCTGTAAGCAGGAAGAGCAGAGGGGGGTGGTGGAGGGGACTGCTCCAAACTTGGGTGGTCACCATAGGTAGTGGGTGGTCTAGGACCTAATAGGAGGGCTACAAAAGGCTTGTTGCTGAAGCTGACGAGATGGTAAGCAGCTGTGTCTCGTAAGGGAGGGGGATGGGAAGTCTGTTAAACATATACTGCCATATATATGGGTTAAAAATAACTTCGATCTATACTGGACTTTATATATGGACAGACAGAGGAAGCTCCGAGAGATACATTGTATAAAAGATACATTCAAAAATTCATAAATATATAAAAATGTATTTAATTTGGAAATTTTAAGTGCTAAAAAATCTTACAAAAAATTACCGAGAACACTGAGCCAGTCACATCAGTCTCTGTACTGTGGAGCTTACAATCTAATGTCCCCCCCCCCCACAGTCACATCAGTCTCTGTACTGAGGAGCTTACACTCTAATGTCCCCTCCCCCCACAGTCACATCAGTCTCTGTACAGAGGAGCTTACAATCTAATGTCCCCTCCCCCACAGTCACATCAGTCTCTGTACTGAGGAGCTTACACTCTAATGTCCCCTCCCCCCCCCCCACAGTCACATCAGTCTCTGTACTGAGGAGCTTACACTCTAATGTCCCCTCCCCCACAGTCACATCAGTCTCTATACAGAGGAGCTTACACTCTAATGTCCCCTCCCCCCACAGTCACATCAGTCTCTATACAGAGGAGCTTACACTCTAATGTCCCCTCCCCCCACAGTCACATCAGTCTCTATACAGAGGAGCTTACACTCTAATGTCCCCTCCCCCACAGTCACATCAGTCTCTATACAGAGGAGCTTACACTCTAATGTCCCCTCCCCCCCACAGTCACATCAGTCTCTATACAGAGGAGCTTACACTCTAATGTCCCCTCCCCCCACAGTCACATCAGTCTCTGTACAGAGGAGCTTACACTCTAATGTCCCCTCCCCCCACAGTCACATCAGTCTCTGTACAGAGGAGCTTACAATCTAATGTCCCCCCCCCCCACAGTCACATCAGTCTCTGTACTGAGGAGCTTACACTCTAATGTCCCCTCCCCCCACAGTCACATCAGTCTCTGTACAGAGGAGCTTACAATCTAATGTCCCCTCCCCCACAGTCACATCAGTCTCTGTACTGAGGAGCTTACACTCTAATGTCCCCTCCCCCCCCCCCCCCCCACAGTCACATCAGTCTCTGTACTGAGGAGCTTACACTCTAATGTCCCCTCCCCCACAGTCACATCAGTCTCTATACAGAGGAGCTTACACTCTAATGTCCCCTCCCCCCACAGTCACATCAGTCTCTATACAGAGGAGCTTACACTCTAATGTCCCCTCCCCCCACAGTCACATCAGTCTCTATACAGAGGAGCTTACACTCTAATGTCCCCTCCCCCACAGTCACACACTGTTATTATTATACATGACCAGATCAATAAAGGGGATGCAATCTATAACATGGGGGGCGCAGATCCTTTCAGACAATCTCTGTACACAAGCGGGAAGTTGGTGTCTATATAGCGGGAAGCCATCTTGTATCCTGGGCTGACCTTAGCGGGGGATCTGCGTCTTACTAGGAAGGTCAATGAGTCTCATTTATATTTCTGATTGTGACATATTAGTGTAAATGGCAAAATAACGAATGGCTCAATTAACCTGGCCTGTCAGCGCAGATAAAAGCGATGGAGTCCTGATAACAGAGTCGTAAAGACAGTAACAGATGTTCAGAGGCCTCCAGCCGCCTCGGTGTGCTGAAAGACCCCTCCATGCAGAAAAGGAGTTCTTCTTTTTTTATTTGATAATATTTCTGATAAGTCCTGCACCCGGGGCCCCCCCGCCGTCCGATCTCAGGGGCCCGCCAGCGCAAAGCGATTTTTTAAAATTGAGTCTGGAGTACATAAACTTCAATTTCCAGAGAATTAGTCAGCGAAATAAAGAACAGATTGCAGATTACGGGCGGACAAAGTGTAAACATCTGTCTGGGGGTGCCGGCTTTGAAAACGTGCGAGGCGACACTAACCTGTCACATTAGTTAATGGCAGAACAGATAACTTTGGTGTCACCAACCCCTCCCCCCCTGTGTCTCATTAAACAAACGCTCTTCGCAGAGGTGGGCGAATATCATCCTGTAATGGGATTATTAGCCAAAATCTCAATTAGAAGCTTGTTGTGTTCTATCATCTTTAATTAGATTTGTTTGTTGTTTTGGTTTCCATGGCTGGAGTAGGCCGAAGCCTGTCTGGTAGTAACTAAGATTTCGAATGCATCTTTTTTTTTGGATCCTCCAGATTAAGGATGAGCTCCGGAGTGTTCGCATGCTGAATGTGCCGAGCCCGCCAGGAAGTCGGCACGGCGCAGCGCTAGTCACAGGTAGGGAGACATTTCCCGATCTCTGCAGCCGCATATCGGAAAATGTCTCACTGATTGTGACTGATTGTGACTGATTGTTTTTCTCAGTCATGTTTTGGTTTTCATATTGGCAACAATGGGTGGTGTAGGCCGAAACCTGACTGGTAGTAATAGATATAAACATATATTGTACAGTACATATATAAAAGCATTCATTGTCTTTATATAAATAATGTCATCGCTCCACCTAATAATGCACCCAACTGACTCTTATGTTTACTTAAAGTGGTTCTAAGTCCTAAACATTCTTTACCTTAATGCATTCCTTGCATTAAGATAAAAAATGTTTAGACATCCTTATTCCCCCTTACCCCCCTTTTACCTACCTGAGCCCCCATTCCATCCAGTGCTGTGATCTTCTCTCCCCTCACTTTCGTGTCTCACTGGCTTTGCTGGGGCATTGGGAGTCATTGCTGTTGTTATTCAAAGCCAGTGATGAGGGAGCAGGGGCCAAGTCCCACTGTTTGTATCAATGAACGCAGCTGGGGGGCTCAGGATCGAGCACATATGAGTACCCCCATGGGAAGCGGCTGCCCTAGAGGAGGAGCCAGGTGAGCCGGCAGGGAATCCGAGGGGGGGGGGGGTTCGGGGCAATTGCACAGAGCAGGTAAGTATAGAGATGTTTATTTCAAATAAAAAAAAAAATTACCTTTCACTCTAGCGTGATTCCAGTGCCGGTTCCCGCACTCCCAGGCGGTTCACACTGCCCTATGCAAACCGCTGTGGGTGTCAATAGAAAGTTAGTGCAAACTATCAAAGGGTGCAGAACACCCATGCGATCTGATTCCACTGTGGACCAAAAAAAGGGTCCTGCACCATTTTGGTGTGCATGCGGTGCGAAATCGCAAAGACTTTGCATATGTGATCAACACAGCAGTGTTGTGCGCATCACATGCGATGTCTAACATTGCACCAGTATGAACCCAGCCTCAGTTTGGTACCTCTTCTGGAGAATGCAGCCTTATAATCTTTTTCCAATCAGGTGATAGTAATCAGTTAATGACAGAACAGATCATTTTGGTGTCGCAAGCCTTCCCCACTCTCTGCAAAAACGCCAGGAGCAGCGGCATTTTGGCAGAAAAAAACGATTGACGCTTGTAAACACGCCTAAGCGCAGGTTCACACTGACTGCGGGAAAGAAATTGTGCGAGTTCAGCTGAACTCACGCGATTGCATGTCAGTCCCGACTTCAGGGGCGATTTCAGAGACATGGGTGCAGGGTTGCTGCACACGTGTCAATTAAAATTGCACCCCGAAGTCTCCAAAAGAAGTACAGAAACTACTTTTGGAAATTGGTGCGGCGCCGCAAATGTGACATCGCACCTATTTGGACGGTGCCATTGCCAGCAATTGCCTCAGATTTGGCATGCGATTTGACATGCCAAATCGCTCCAATGTGAACCAGGACTAAAGGTGTGTTAGCACTAGGCATGTTTAGCACTTGAGCGTTAATTCATTTCAATGGCCAGGTTAAATGATTATTCTGGTCAATGAAATTAATTAACGCCTAAGTGCTTGATGCCTGTAAATGCGCCTGAATGCTTGTAAAAGTGTTAGACACTTTTTACAAGCGTCAGATGTTTTTTCTGAAAAAATGCTGCTGCCAGGAGAAAAGGCTTCTAGTTTTCAAAACGTCCCGTGTGCATGAGGCCTTAATTAGGTTTGTTTTTTCCAGTCATGTTTTTGTTCTTGGGAGTTTTGGTTTCCATGTTAGCAACAATAGCCGGTGTAGGCCGAAGCCTGACTGGTAGTAACTAAAGCCTCGAACAGACGATCAGATTTTCGGACGACCGTTCGTCCATTTTTTGTGGCATGCTAGTCTCATGTCGAAAGTGAAGAGGTTACTCACCATACGAAAATTCTCGTACGACAGAATTCAACTTCAGAAGTGACGTAATGTGTTGAATAGTCTTGCATGTATTCTTTCGTTTCTGAGCATGCGTAGTCTTGCTCTTATGATTTTTTTCGGATGAAAACCGTACTAATGAAACGAAAATCGGACGTTGTGTTCACATCCAACAAAAATGTTATAGTCTGCACATCCAGCTTTTGTTGTACGTAAAATCGGAATCGGTTGTCGAAAGCATCATACTAATGACGGACGACATTTTACTTTCGAATCGTGTGTATGGGCCTTAAGGATTCAAAAACATCTTTTTTTTTTTAGATATTTCAGGCCTATATATATTCCTTTCAGGTTATAGTAACTTGTCACCTTAGTTAATGGCAGAACAGATAACTTTGGTGTTGCAAGCCTTCCCCAACACCTTCGTCTGATTCGCTCTTCACAGAGGTGGGCCAATATCGTCCTGTAATAAGATTATTAGCCAAAAGCTCAATTTTAAGCTTGATGTTGTTTTTTGTTTTTTTGTTTTTTATATCAATTTCAATTAGGTTTGTTAATTTCCAGTCATGTTTTGTTCTTGGGAGTTTTTAGTTTCCATGTTAGCAACAATGGCTGGTGTAGGCCGAAGCCTGACTGGTAGTAACAAAAAATTCAGATGTATCTTTTTTTGGATTCTTCAGGCAGATATATATTATATATATGTATATAAGTTATTTACTGTCCATATATACAAATTATTGTTTTATATAAAGAATGGCATGGCTTTACTTTAATAATGCAGCCAAAGACGTTTAATTATTGTTGACGTTCTTTTTGGAAAGCCCTATAACCTCTTTCTTATCAGGCGTTAGTAACCTGTCACCTTCCGCAACTCTGGTGTCGCAAGTTTAACCCCCCCCCAGGGGCCTCATTAAAAAAGAGGGGTTAATAACATACTCTAATGGGATTAATAGTCAAAATCTCCCTTTGTATAATCTTTAATTAGATTTGTTTTTTTCCAGTCATGTTTTGTTCTTTGGAGTTTTGATTTCTATATTAGCAAAAATGGCTGGTGTAGGCCGAAGCCTGACTGGTAGTAACCTGTCACCTTAGTTAATTGCAGAACAGATACATTTAGTGTGGCCAGTCTTCCCCTCCTCCATATCCCACTAAACGAATGTTCCTCACGGAGGTGGCCGAACCATTTCCTGTAATAAGATTATTATCCAAAATCTCTTTTTGTTCTGTGGGACTCTTAGGAATTAGGAATGGCGGACTCGAGCGTGTTCGGGGTCCCACCTGCCCAAACCCGCCAGGAAGCTGACACCGCTAATCACAGGCAGTGAGAAGTCTCCTGATCCTCAGCTGCACGGATCGGGGAAATGTCTCACCGCCTGTGATTAGCGCAGTGTCGGCTTCCTGGCGGGATCGAGCAGGTGGGACCCCGAACACGCTGAGACCATCTCTATTACAATGGCTGGTGTAGGCCGAAGCCTGGCTGGTAGTAACTAAGAATTCAAAAACCTCTTTTTTTAGAGCCTTTAGGCAGATATATATATGTTATATGCTGATATATCCGAACATGTAACTGTTTTATATAAATAACATCATGGCTTGACTTTGATAATGTGTCCAAAGATATGAAAAGAGTGCAGTCACCCATAGCAACCTAATAACACTTATGTTTATTTAGGGATCCTCCCTTTTATACTCTCATTCCCATGGCTCCCAACTGTCCCGGATTTCGAGGGACTGTCCCTGATTTGGAACAATGTCACGCTGTCCCTCTTTCCTCCTTATTTGTCCCTCATGTTGCTCTGATCTGTATAGTTGTATATAAAATGCACTATTTATCTTTCAAAAAGTGGTTTACAGCCCTAAACCTTTCTTCCAATTTCTAAATTACTGCATTTGTAAATTTCGAAAGCCAATATAAATGAATAGTCGTGATAAAAAAAAGCACTTGTGTGTTTAACTAATTGTCTTTTGTTGAATTCTCCTTTAAGGGGTGCGTGGCAGGGGGTGTGTCCTATGCCTACATACTTTTGCTAATAGGTGTCCCTCGTTCCCATCTCAGAAAGTTGGGGGGTGTGTGTGCGTTCCTATCGATAGCATTGGCCCCACCCACATTTTACAGGCCCAGGTGATAACCTTATGTCGTATGGCCCATACACACAACCCGGAAATCGGACAACAGATCGTCACTTGCAGTGTACCTTTAAACCTGAGAGAAATGCAGACTCCCCTCCAAGGCTGAATTACATCCCCCTGACGCCATGGAGACCCCTCAAATTACATCCCCCTGACGCCATGGAGACCCCTCGAATTACATCCCCCTGACGCCATGGAGACCCTCGAATTACATCCCCCTGACGCCATGGAGACCCCTCGAATTACATCCCCCTGACGCCATGGAGACCCTCGAATTACATCCCCCTGACGCCATGGAGACCCCTCGAATTACATCCCCCTGACGCCATGGAGACCAATCAAATTACATCCCCCTGACGCCATGGAGACCCCTCGAATTACATCCCCCTGACGCCATGGAGACCCCTCGAATTACATCCCCCTGACGCCATGGAGACCCCTGGAATTACATCCCCCTGACGCCATGGAGACCCCTCAAATTACATCCCCCTGACGCCATGGAGACCCCTAGAATTACATCCCCCTGACGCCATGGAGACCCCTCGAATTACATCCCCCTGACGCCATGGAGACCCCTCAAATTACATCCCCCTGACGCCATGGAGACCCCTGGAATTACATCCCCCTGACGCCATGGAGACCCCTCGAATTACATCCCCCTGACACCATGGAGACCCCTCGAATTACATCCCCCTGACGCCATGGAGACCCCTCGAATTACATCCCCCTGATGCCATGGAGACCCCTCAAATTACATCCCCCTGACGCCATGGAGACCCTCGAATTACATCCCCCTGACGCCATGGAGACCCCTCAAATTACATCCCCCTGACACCATGGAGACCCCTCAAATTACATCCCCCTGACACCATGGAGACCCCTCGGATTACATCCCCCTGACGCCATGGAGACCCCTTGAATTACATCCCCCTGACGCCATGGAGACCCTCGAATTACATCCCCCTGACGCCATGGAGACCCCTGGAATTACATCCTCCTGACGCCATGGAGACCCCTCGGATTACATCCCCCTGACACCATGGAGACCCCTGGAATTACATCCCCCTGACGCCATGGAGACCCCTGGAATTACATCCCCCTGACGCCATGGAGACCCTCGAATTACATCCCCCTGACGCCATGGAGACCCCTCGAATTACATCCCCCTGACGCCATGGAGACCCCTTGGATTACATCCCCCTGACGCCATGGAGACCCCTCGGATTACATCCCCCTGACACCATGGAGACCCCTGGAATTACATCCCCCTGACGCCATGGAGACCCCTCGAATTACATCCCCCTGACACCATGGAGACCCCTGGGAGGAGATCTGTGTTCCCGGGTGGATTATCAGGATTAAGGTCTGTGTGAAAGGCCCCACATTGCTTCGAGAAGATGTGTCTCGCAGGCAACATTTTTTTTACCTGCTCCAGACAACATTGAGAATTGAATGAATCCAAAACTCAACAAGGTCTCTGTAATGAAAGGCCGGCCAATGGCGGCCCTCTGTGCCGCGGAGAAATGACCATAATCCTGAACTCTTCTCCATTCACCTTTCCTTTTCCTCTTTATATCTTAAGATGTTGTACATAACGAGTCCCCTCCTCCGATCTCCACAATGGGGCGTCTGGTAAAACGTTTCCAAATCGATCGGCGGGACGATATAAATGGGGCGTCTTTCATGTCTGCGATGAAGTGCGGATTTAAATTGTACCTTCTGAAGGCTCCTAATCATTGCTAAGTACAGGATTTGGGGGAATGGCGCATACATCGTGACCTCACTGTCAGGTGAGGGGCGCTCTAAATCACGTACACACATTTTATGGGGTCATCACGGCCGGTGATGTCATAGCCGCTCCAGGCAACATTAAATTGTACCTCGGATCTCGCCTAAAGCTACCATACAATCGGCTGAATCGGGAAAATTTACCAATATTGGTGGCTATTTATAGTCCTCTAATATAGGGGTCTCCAAACTTTATAAACAATCGGCTAGTTTACTGTCATTTAGACTTTCAGGGGGCCGGAGTGTGGCCAGTGAGAGTAGAAAATGTCCATCTTTAGTATTGGGGGAGGAAAAGTACCCCATCATTGGTGTCAGTGGGAGGAATAGTGCCCCATCATTGGTGTCAGTGGGAGGAATAGTGTCCCATCATTGGTGTCAGTGGGAGGAATAGTGCCCCATTATTGGGGGTCAGTGGAAGGAATAGTGCCCCATCATTGGGGTCAGTGGGAGGAATAGTGCCCCATCATTGGTGTCAGTGGGAGGAATAGTGTCCCATCATTGGTATCAGTGGGAGGAATAGTGCCCCATCATTGGGGGTCAGTGGAAGGAATAGTGCCCCATCATTGGGGTCAGTGGGAGGAATAGTGCCCCATCATTGGTGTCAGTGGGAGGAATAGTGCCCCATCATTGGTGTCAGTGGGAGGAATAGTGCCCCATCATTGGGGTCAGTGGAAGGAATAGTGTCCCATCATTGGGGTCAGTGGAAGGAATAGTGTCCCATCATTGGTGTCAGTGAGAGGAATAGTGCCCCATCATTGGGGTCAGTGGAAGGAATAGTGCCCCATCATTGGGGTCAGTGGAAGGAATAGTGCCCCATTCTTGGGGTCAGTGCAGGAATGTTTGCCCTGCTGCTGGTATCAGTGGAAGGAATAATGGCTGAAGGGCTAGAGAAAAATGAACATCAATTGCAACAATGTATTATTGGCTACATGGCAGGATACAGAAGTAACATGTTAACATGTTTCGTCCGAAGCCTTACACATAGCAATATGAGTAAGGCTTCGGACGAAACGCGTTAGGGTGTTACTGCTGTATCCTGCCATGTAGCCAATAAAGAATTGTTGCAATGGATGTTACCGAGTAGCCGGCTTCATTTTATTAGAGGATTATTTCTACAATTCAAAGGCATCTGGGCCAGAGCACCGGTTTCCAGGCCACCAGGTAATTCACAGCAGAGAAGGTTTATGTTCCTTAAAATGTAATGGCAGTTGGATTAACCAGGCAGCAGCTTTTGGAGGAACTACAGCTCTCAGCATGCCAGGGGCCTGGTAGGTATTATTTTACTCCATACAGCACCGATAAATTCTAAGAAGAGCTTACAATCAAATATTGATCCAAAAAAATAATCAGGATTATAGGTGACTCGAAGTGAACGATGCAGGGCAACAAAAAAGCAAATACTCTTGTGCACAGGTGTGTTGGCTGGGTGATAATGGCTTTGCTGCCCTCCAGGATAGGGATATCCTAGTAGTAGACAAAAACACAAAGAAAAGAGGGCGCACCAGCCTAGTGCATTGTCTTTTGGTTCTGATGAAGAAGGAATACCTTCGAAACGCGTCAGCCAGCAGCGGTTCGTATGTCCACTCTCCAGGACTCAGAGACTGCAATCAGAACATAGACTGCCACATGTCAAAGACCTTTTTAGGCGTGATTGTCTCCTACTTTTGTGAGTAGTTTTCATTATATTTTTCGGAATAAATGTACAGATAATGCACTAGGCTGGTGCGCCCTCTTTTCTTTGTGTTTTTGTGAATGATGCAGGGATTGCAACATTCTTCATGGTGATGATAAACGGTTTGCTGGGACTTGTAGTTCATTCAAAGCATTAACACAGCAGAGCGCTGAGGTGTGAAGATGACCCTCTTATAGACTACAGGAGTTCTGCAAGCTTTACCTGCTACTGCTCTGTAGATCCTGCAAGAGACTAGAAACGTCCTCACAGTACAGGAAGTGGGATGGTCTGCCCTGCTCCAATCACATGATACTGGGAAAAGCAGTGAGCCAATCAGATTAGGAGGAAGGAGGAGTTCTGCGTACGTTTTTGATATTTCTGTAAGAAGAAAGGTTGTTTGTTGTTGTAATGGACACAATGGCTGCCGTTATGCGTCTCTATAGGTCATTAGGGAGGGTGGAGTCTTCCTTCATAAAAGATGGCTTTAGGGTGGAGTGGCCGGGTTTGGCGCACTGGCGAATTTGTATTCCAGGCCAAAAAAAAATCTTCAACTACAGACATTTTTCTTTCCCTTTTCCCACACCCTATATAAACTCCGCAACGAGGCTCCGCCCCCAGCCAAGCCCTCCACATCGTAAATAGCGGAGGACCGCGGCGGCCTGAAAAGGACCCTCTCAGACTGGCCCATTGTGTGCAGCCATGAATGTCCTGCTAGATACCCAAACCGGATAGAGAGGAGGAAAAGAGACATCCCCCAACCTTACCAGAGCCGCAGACTTCCCCCCGACTTTCTGACGAAACGCACCCTGAAAAGGGCGGCCAAGTCCGAGCCCCGGAACCCCGCGGGGGGGGGGATAAAGAACAGCCCCCAAAAATGGAGCAAATAAAGACAAGTGATATTTATAGAAAACCAAAAAAAAGAAATAAAGTATTTTGGATAAAAAATAAAATAACTCGCCGGCGGTTAAAATGACGATATTTGACTTCCTGACTCGGTCCAGTGATAAGTGACACCGACTACAGATACGTTTGTGTCAGTCTTGATATCGATCCCCTTTTGTATATAATTATTTATTATTACACAGAAATAAAAAGATAAATCCCCAATAGTAACATCCAAAGGCGGCCCGCGGTAACCATAGCAACCAGTAGTGCAGATAATAATGGCCCGTACACACGATCCGAAAATCGCACGAAAAATACCGCTTTCAAAGCGATCGTACGATAGTCGGATCGTTAGTACAGAGCTTTTCGAGAGCCGATCACGACAGTTCATCCGATATTATCCGATCGGACAAACACGAAAATGTTCCTCGTATGATATCAGATCGAACGATTTTCATTTAATCGCTACAGTTGTGGTCTGAAAATACAATAGCAGCACAACACACCACATGACTTCCCATTGTTTATTCCGTCGTACGAGAATCTTCGTCACTTTAGTGACCTCTCCATTTTCAATATGTGACTAGAATGCAAAAAAATAATAAAATCGAGCCTGAAATGTGTGCAAAGGAACAACCTGTTCAGAATTCTGCTTCCCATCTGAGCTCTGCTGTAATGTACATGTCATGTAAAATCACCTTATTGTGAGGAATCCGATGTCTGGTGCTGGTTCCTGAGCCAGGTGAATGATCCGTCTGACGTGTTCTCAGCTCCGCCCACTGATGGCCCCTTACTGGAGAATGTGAAGTCCTGGGAACACCAGTTCCTGAGCCAGGTGAATGATCCGTCTGACGTGTTCTCAGCTCCGCCCACTAATGGCCCCTTAGTGGAGAATGCGAAGTCCTGGGAACACCAGTTCCTGAGCCAGGCGAGTGATCTGTGGGTGTTCTCAGCTCCGCCCACTGATGGCCCCTTACTGGAGAATGCGAAGTCCTGGGAACACCAGTTCCTGAGCCAGGTGAATGATCTGTGGGTGTTCTCAGCTCCGCCCACTGATGGCCCCTTACTGGAGAATGCGAAGTCCTGGGAACACCAGTTCCTGAGCCATGCGAATAATCTGTGGGTGTTCTCAGCTCCGCCCACTGATGGCCCCTTACTGGAGAATGCGAAGTCCTGGGAACACCAGTTCCTGAGCCAGGTGAATGATCTGTGGGTGTTCTCAGCTCCGCCCACTGATGGCCCCTTACTGGAGAATGCGAAGTCCTGGGAACACCAGTTCCTGAGCCAGGTGAATGATCTGTGGGTGTTCTCAGCTCCGCCCACTGATGGCCCCTTACTGGAGAATGCGAAGTCCTGGGAACACCAGTTCCTGAGCCAGGTGAATGATCCGTCTGACGTGTTCTCAGCTCCGCCCACTGATGGCCCCTTAGTGGAGAATGCGAAGTCCTGGGAACACCAGTTCCTGAGCCAGGCGAATGATCTGTGGGTGTTCTCAGCTCCGCCCACTGATGGCCCCTTAGTGGAGAATGCGAAGTCCTGGGAACACCAGTTCCTGAGCCAGGCGAATGATCTATGGGTGTTCTCAGCTCCGCCCACTGATGGCCCCTTACTGGAGAATGCGAAGTCCTGGGAACACCAGTTCCTGAGCCAGGTGAATGATCTGTCTGACGTGTTCTCAGCTCCGCCCACTGATGGCCCCTTAGTGGAGAATGCGAAGTCCTGGGAACACCAGTTCCTGAGCCAGACGAATGATCTGTGGGTGTTCTCAGCTCCGCCCACTGATGGTTCTTGTCGGTAGACAGAGAGGAAAGTTGCACAAACTCATAAATCTGGACTCCAACCTCTTGAGCAGAACCTTCACATAATGCAGCTTTGGCTGTTCACTATTTTCACTTGTTGCAGTTAAAATCGATTTATATATAATGAGTGAATCATCCTACACTATATACAGTATCTGACAGAAGTAAGTACACCCCTCAGTGACATTTGTGTAAATCTTCTCTTCTCTCTTTTCATGTGACAACACTGAAGAAATGACACTTGTCTACAATGTAAAGTAGTGAGTGTACAGCTTGTATAACAGTGTAAATTTGCTCTGGATATGACGCTGATCACGTGACCTCATCTTCTTTGGTGGACCATGGCGAGGCCTGTTCTGAGTGGAACCTGTCCTGTTATACCGCTGTATGGTCTTGGCCACCGTGCTGCAGATCAGTTTCAGGGTCTTGGCAATCTTCTTATAGCCTAGGCCATCTTTATGTAGAGCAACAATTCTTTTCTTCAGATCCTCAGAGAGTTCTTTGCCATGAGGTGCCATGTTGTACTTCCAGTGACCAGTATGAGAGAGTGAGAGCGATAACACCATTTTGGAGCAGCACTGAGTATAATATTCACATTTTATTAACCCAATTTAAAGGGGTTGTGAAGCCTCGTGGTTTTGCACCTTAATGTATAGAATAAACCCTTCTATAGTGCAGAACCCCCCCAGACCCCCCTTTTACTCACCTGAGTCCGGTCTTTCCAGCCGGTGTCTCAGGTCCTGATTGGATAGATTGATAGCAGCCATTGGCTCCCGCTGCTGTCAATCAAATCCTATTTTTTTTTTTTCAGAGCCCGCGGTGTGTGAACACACTCCAAAAACTCCACCAGGTGCAAAAAAAAAAAAGTGCACAGGGTGTATATATGGTGTCCAAAATGGAGGGACCGTGCCCTGATCCCCTCCCCCGGAGCTCCAGACCAGGACTTATATATATTTATTTAATTATTAGTACTAGTAAGTAGTTTTTTTCTTTTTTTAATTTTATTTATTTGACTTTTTTGAGTGCAGATCTTTGTTTTTTCCAAGCATGTAATCCCGCCCCTCCCCCACCGCCGCTACCAACTCTAGAAGACGAACCATTGGTCGCTCAGCTAAGCCAAACCTTCCCAACCAATCACAATGCGAGCCTATTGCGGCGATTTGTGTCCTTTTGGTGGGTTCTGTGACCCGGGATGAGTTAATGGTTCCCGTTGCTGGCCGGCTGGTATTTTCTTTCCTCGGTGTTTGGCGCGGAGCGTATGCCAAGGCGGCGGCGTTGTGTGCGCTGGCAGGGCCTCAGAGCGGCGTGGAAAGTGTGCCTGTGTGTGGCTGTTATCACATCTGCTGCTGAAGGGAAACGTAACCGTAGGGTGGGAAGATTTCCTGTTTAAACATGACTGGGTGCGAGACGAGAGAAAAAAAAAAAACCTGCGTTAACCCCTTCCGCTCCGCGCCTTCCACCCCCCCTCCTCCGCTACGCCTTCCGCCAGTGGAATGCGCTGTTTATTTTGCGAGCAGAGCCGGGATTGACAGATTTAATGCAGCAGCCGTATCCAAATATTGGGAATGTATAATGTTCCCCTCGCTTTATTTTTACTGGGTGCGGGAACTGCGCCGCCGAGGCCCCGTGGAAGTAAAGGAGTTAATGACGCAGGCAATCCAAACAGCGTAAGTCCAGGATTGGCCGTAAAAAAAACCCCCAGCACCGGCGTCCGCCCATACCACACGCTCACCTGCCCGTTTTAAGACCTGCCGCGGGAGGTGAAATATGGCGCGGGCGCGCTCGCACGTGTGCGCTGGTCTCAGTCTCAGGAAATGTCAGCCATTCCTGACCGCCAGTCAACCGGCAGCGGATCCCGCGGCGGTCTGGGCCCCTCCGATTCATGCGCTGGCTGTAGCAAAAGGGCCCATTCTTTAATGGTTGGCACTCCTTGGCCTGAATGGCCTGTACTATCTATTTGCCGCTGGGAAAGTTCCACGCTTTCCTGTAGCGGTTGGTTGGATTTGCTGATCTAAGGGTCGCCATACTTGTTACAATCTGACCATACAATCAACTTTAGATTTACCAAAATTATGGAAAAGGAGGACCTACCTAAACTAGCAAATTCATTTGTAACCAATCAGGAAGTGTAACATAGCCCAAGACAATGTGACCATCTGTGAATGACCGTCTGTGAGCTCAGAAACATACATTATACATATATAGAAATATATATATATATATCACCTCAAAACTATTACTAAGTTTCTTGTAATTTAATAACTAAAGTTATATATGAATATAGACCCATACTACAGGAAGTTTCCACGCTTCCCCGTAGTGTTTGTTGGGATTGGCTGATCTAAGGGTCGCCATACCTGTTACAATCTGACCATACAATCTTTCTACAATCAACTTTAGATTTACCAAAATTATGGAATGGGAGGACCTACCTAAACTAGCCAATTCACTTGTATCCAATCAGGGAGGACCTTACACGGCATAGCTTGTGGTAGATCTAAGGCTTGGTCAGTAACATGCACAAAAACGCACGCTTTCCCGACACGAACAGAAATGCGATGCCCTTTCGCAGACCCGGGGCAGTGCCATTAATTGTTAAATGTCGCGGCACCGTGTGGTTTGGTGCGACGCATTTTTGAAAAAGGGCCAGGGACTATTTTTCCGAGATTCTTGTGCATTGGGCCGACCATTAAAATGAATTGGCTGCTCTGTGCGTGATGTGCGCGATCTGTGCGATGTGTGCGCGATGTGTGTGCGATGTGTGTGATGTGCGCGATGTGCGCGATGTGAGCGATGTGTGCGATGTGCGCGATGTGCGCGATGTGTGCTCTGTGCGCGATGTGCGCTATGTGCGCGATGTGCGCGATGTGAGCGATGTGAGCGATGTGTGCGATGTGCGCGATGTGCGCGATGTGCGCTATGTGCGCTCTGTGTGCGATGTGTGCGCTGTGCGCGATGTGCGCGATGTGCGCGATGTGTGCTCTGTGCGCGATGTGTGCGCGATGTGCGCGATGTGCGCAAAGTGTGCGCGATGTGCGCGATGTGCGTGATGTGTGCGCGATGTGCGCGATGTGTGCTCTGTGTGTGATGTGCGCGATGTGCGCGATGTGCGCGATGTGTGCGATGTGCGCGATGTGCGCGATGTGTGCGATGTGCGCGATGTGTGCGATGTGTGCGATGTGCGCGATGTGTGCTCTGTGTGTGATGTGCGCGATGTGCGCGATGTGTGCGATGTGCGCGATGTGTGCGATGTGTGCGATGTGCGTGATGTGCGCGATGTGTGCTCTGTGTGTGATGTGCGCGATGTGCGCGATGTGTGCGATGTGCGTGATGTGCGCGATGTGTGCTCTGTGTGTGATGTGCGCGATGTGCGCGATGTGTGCGATGTGCGCGATGTGCGCGATGTGCGCGATGTGTGCGGACGCTTTATGAGTGTTTTTTAACTTTGACATTTTTTAATTAGCCAATAGAGAAAAATATAATCCATTTCCTGATTTGTTGCTGTGTTTTTCATATTTATTTATATATTTATTTTACTTTTTTTTTTGTAAGGGGTCAAAGGTTAGGGTTAGGGGTTAATTAATTAATTAATGAATTTACTTATTTATTTATTTTGTTAGGTTAGGGGTTAGGGTGTAATATTAGAGTTGGGGCTTAATATTCGGGTTAGGGGTTTATGTGAGTGTAAGGGGTTAATATTAGGGGTTTTTTTATTTATTTTATTATTTATTTATTTTTGTATTTTTTTATTATTATTATTATTTATTTTCATAAAATGTTTGCATTTGAGCAGAAAAATGTTTAAAAAAAAAATGTGACAGAATGCACTAAAACGTCCAAATCTAGCGGCGTTTTCATGCATTTCTATGGAAGAAAATACACTTGAAAAACGCACAAATCTGCCGGATTGGAGCTACAAAAAAAGCCCCCAGAGTTTGGTGAGTTTGATGAGTAGTGGAGATGTGATCCGTCTCCATGGAGAGGAATTGATTTTTCCTCTTGCGGTGTTTTGGGGGTACAGAACGCTCTGGCGGTGTGCGATCCGCGGCCTTCCATCTTGGCTCTTTGGATGGACCCGCTTGGCATCGGTGTTTGTACTTTGGCGCCGCCCTTCATTTTTCATTTCTTTCAATCTCCAATAGTCATTTTCAGGCAATGCAAAGAGGTGACCCAATAAGAAATCGCTTACTTTCCCACCTACCGAAAAAACTGGAACAATTCTCACCAATCTCCTCCTTTCTGATAGAACAAGTTCTGTGTGATTGGCTCATCTCCCAACCCCCACCATGACCCATGGACCGCCGGTGACAAGGGCCAATCCAGCTACAAATCCCATCCTCCCCATGGGTAGGACATGCTGCGGGTTGTAGTCCCATAACTGTGCCAAAGATTCCTGATCTTTATTAATAAAAATGTTCCACTGGAGATCTGGACTCACTTCCCACCAGCTCTGTGTATTTATCGGATTTTAGAGTGTAAGCTCCTCTGTATAGAGACTGATGTGATTGGCTCAGTGATCTCTGTACAGCACTGCGGTATATGTCAGAGCTATATAAATGTATAATAATAGTGTGTGGGGGGAGGGGACATTAGAGTGTAAGCTCCTCTGTATAGAGACTGATGTGACTGTGGGGGGAGGGGACATTAGAGTGTAAGCTCCTCTGTATAGAGACTGATGTGACTGTGGGGGGAGGGGACATTAGAGTGTAAGCTCCTCTGTATAGAGACTGATGTGACTGTGGGGGAGGGGACATTAGAGTGTAAGCTCCTCTGTATAGAGACTGATGTGACTGTGTGGGGGAGGGGACATTAGAGTGTAAGCTCCTCAGTACAGAGACTGATGTGACTGTGGGGGAGGGGACATTAGAGTGTAAGCTCCTCTGTACAGAGACTGATGTGACTGTGGGGGGGAGGGGACATTAGAGTGTAAGCTCCTCTGTACAGAGACTGATGTGACTGTGGGGGAGGGGACATTAGAGTGTAAGCTCCTCTGTACAGAGACTGATGTGACTGTGGGGGAGGGGACATTAGAGTGTAAGCTCCTCTGTATAGAGACTGATGTGATGGGGGAGGGGACATTAGAGTGTAAGCTCCTCTGTATAAAGACTGATGTGACTGTGGGGGAGGGGACATTAGAGTGTAAGCTCCTCTGTATAGAGACTGATGTGACTGTGGGGGAGGGGACATTAGAGTGTAAGCTCCTCTGTATAGAGACTGATGTGACTGTGGGGGAGGGGACATTAGAGTGTAAGCTTCTCTGTTGAATAGACTGATGTGACTGTGGGGGAGGGGACATTAGAGTGTAAGCTCCTCTGTATAGAGACTGATGTGACTGTGGGGGAGGGGACATTAGAGTGTAAGCTTCTCTGTTGAATAGACTGATGTGACTGTGGGGGAGGGGACATTAGAGTGTAAGCTTCTCTGTTGAATAGACTGATGTGACTGTGGGGGAGGGGACATTAGAGTGTAAGCTCCTCTGGTGAATAGACTGATGTGACTGGCTCAATGTTCTCAGTAATGTGTTGAAAGATTTTTTAGCACTTCAAGTTTGGCAAACTAGCACTCCAATGGTAGCCAGGCCATGCTGAGACTTGTAGTTCTCCAGCTGTTGGGGTCGGTTGGCCAGTCTTGATCTCTTTCTAGCCCACCACATTGTTTGCCATCCATGAAAACTCGATGTTATTTCTGGAGATTCCTCGTATTTGGGGTTTTGACCTTTCGTTCTTCGGTCTTGGACAATTAAACCTCTCTTTCCGTCCGGTCTGGGCTGTAGCCCCATCTTGCGTGGGAGTGTGTGTCTGCATCTCGCCGATGACTGTAACATTCGTCTAGTTCACATGGCGAGCAGATGACACAGCACCATGGGTGGTCCAGATGGGTGAGGGAAGACAGCGGAGGGGGGGTTGATATTAGGCCCCTTGTAATTACTAAATTTCCTCCAATACAAACTTCTTCATGTCTATGGCGGTGAGAGGGGAAGCCATCGAGCGGTTCCTGGTCTCCGGTGGTACATCTGGCCGCCTTTGGTGCCGTTTCAATATTTCAAGGTGACTTGAGTTGTCGTAGAACTCCTCAGTTATCCAGCCAGCTGCGGTGGCCAAAAACAGAGTTTCTTAAGTATAAAATTCCAGCGCGACCAGTAAACTCTCATTCAGTTTCCGGTATCATTCCAGTTCATTCCATAAATTCAGGGGCACGTTCCTCACTCATTAGAACTAAAGAAGTGGCTTGGAGAAGCTAAGAAACGTCTTCAACATTACAGGATGAGTCCAGAATGAGTCCAGAATGAGTCCAGAATGAGTCCAGAATACTATTAGACTACGGCCTGGATCAAGGAGGACCTTCACAGAGATGACCTCTCCAGGCTTTAACCAATCCCTAGTAATAGCATTAGGGTGATGGCCGGGCGATCAATGACTCAAGGGATAGTGCCTTTGGCCTTGCTGCCCTCCTGGATGTGGGGTATCCTAGTAGGTACAAAAAAGATAAGAAGAAGAGGGCGCACCGGCCTTCTGCATTATCCTCAGATGATTTATTAATAAAAAACAATAAGATACTACTCACAAACGTGATGAATAAAAGCTTGTAGAAACCACTTAGTTGTGGCAATCAGTCCTAAAACCGACAGTCTCCAGGAAACAGAGGGGAGGAGCTCAGAACCGCTGCTGGCTGACGCATTTTGAAGGAGCAGAGGCTCTGAGGAAGAAGGTACTCCTTCGAAACGCATCAGTCAGCAGCAGTTCTGAGCTCCTCCCCTCTTTTTTCCTGGAGACTGTCTGTCTTAGAACTGATTGCCACATCTGAGTGGTTTCTACAAGCTTTTATTCATCACATGTTTTATGAGTAGTATTTTATTAATAAATCACTTCAGGATAATGCACAAGGCCGGTGCGCCCTCTCCTTCTTCTTCTTCTTATATTTTTAACCAATCCCTGCCTGATCTAAACTGGAAGAAAAAGAACAGTTTTGGCTTTAGATATACATTAAGGTTCATTTTAATTGTGGCTCCAGGAGAGGAATGAGTCTCAGTGTGTACAACTAGAGGACTGAGTACCTGGGTTGCTGCAGCAGAGGACTGGGCCGGGGGGGGGGGGCAAATGCCCCCCTGGGCCGCTCTGATACCCCATAAAAAGGCTGCACCGCTTCTGCCACAGACTTGCCTAAAGGCTCCCTGGTGAAGAGGAGTAAAAAGCTCCCGATCACATATATATATATATATATATATATATATATACTTGATCCGACTCTTCCGGGTAGGGGGCGTGCATGCACCCCCGCCAGTGGCTCGCTTCCACAGTGATTACACACAACGAAAGCCGATCGGCGGGTGCACGGTACCCGATGTCCTCCACCACCCGCCGATTGCCAAGCTATAAGTTGCTGATTTCCACCATTACTAGTAAAAAAAAAAAAAAAAATTATTACAAAACAATAACAACATTCCCATAGTTTATAGACACTATAACTTTTGCGCAAACTAATCAATATACACTTATTGGGATTTTTTTTTACCTAAACATGTAGAAGAATACATATTTGATATACATTTGATATTTTTCACTTTTTTTAAATGGATGTTTTATAGCAGAAAGTCAAAAATATTGTTGTTTTTTTTTTTCAAAATTGTCGCTCTTCTTTTGTTTATAGCACAAAAAATTAAAAACCGCAGAGGTGATCAAATACCACCAGAAAATCTCTATTTGTGGGAAAAAAAGACATCAATTATTTGTGTACAGCGTAGCACGACCGCGCAATTGTCAGTTAAAGCGACGCAGTGCCAAATCTCAAGACATGGCCTGGTCATGGGGGGGGGGGGGTAGATCTTCCGGAGAGCGAGAGGTTAATAATTAAAATACATATTCCAATATAGTCACGAAGGAAAACGGCGTAAAAAGCATGACAATGTCAATCCACCATCAAACGTATGTCTTACGCGTTTCTATGCCCTCGGAGCTGAGCTCTGCCCCCTGTTGGTGGTGGATTGACATTGTCCTTTGGGAGTATATTGCAATATGTGTTTTATTATTAAAGAGTCTCACAGTCACGCCCTTTTCTGGTGCTCCTCCTTCTTACGCTTCTCTTCTAGGAGGGAATGGCAGCCAGACACCTCCAGGGCCGGCTTTTCCCAGCAATTTTCTGGAATGATCCAATATGGCCAGTGGCTGTTGGCTGGGAGTATCTGACCCGCGGGCACCATCACCCAGTCCGGCCACCGACCACCCGTGGGCACTTTTCTGTGTCAGGATGCTGGTGATCTTTAGAGTTTGATATCAAAGTAGCAAAGTCTACCATAAAAAAAAAGTATTTTTAATTCAGAAATTCCTTAATTATAAGCTCAAAAAACAAATCAGTTTGAATCTGTCAGATAAAGTTATTAAGTTTTGGTATCAAAGGCTTTGCTGCTAAATATTACCTTAGCGCCAACATTTGTGATCACGTTTCTTCGATCTGCGGGGTCCTTCGTTTTATAGCGGGAACGCGGCGTGTTTACTACGTGTGTAATCTGTCAGTCCCGCGCACGGTCCCCTCCCCCACCCCCGACAGGTGCCCTCCTGTAACTTAAACTTGTCACCGGCCTGATTTCGGGAAGAAGCGGTTCACCTCTAGCGGCTCTTCTTCCTCCCTGTCCTCCTCCCATCTTCCTAGGCTTCTGGCTGTTTGAAGTTGGTCTCCTCGGTCCCCCTGCCTCCTCTTTTCATGTCTGTTCTCTGGGTTAATTAGGGAGTTGAAATTCCTCAGCCTCTCTCAATGGGCTTTGAAGCCCCAGATGGACCCGCGCTGCTTCAAATTAGCACTAATGACGAGAAACTTTCTTTCTTCCTCACAAAGTTCGCAAAGCGGAGGACTGAATACCCGGGTGATGCGGTTCCCATAGTCCTGACAGTTCATTATGACAAGACACGTTTTAACCCGCTTCCTGCCGGGAGAGATTGTGAGGTCCCATCGCCCCGCGGCCACAGAAATACTTTTCATAGTAGGACCCCAGAGAGCTTCAGGGATCAACAATTCCTTACTGCGAGTTATCAATCGGCTGCTTGCCCGTGCTTGTTCTGATTACCCAGAATCCTCTTGGGTGGTGCTACCACTAAGGCCCAATGGTTGTGTGCAAAAGCATGCTGGGGTTTCTGGTTCCTTGCGCTTGATGTAGTAATAGATGTAGAGAAGGAAAAGTATCCCATATGCCGCACATCACTGCAAGTCCCAATATAAATGAATACGTGGCAGTCTCAGCCAGGGCCCCAACCAGGAAATGCCCCCAACGCGTTTCGCTATGCCCCCAGGAGCTTAATCATGGGGAACAATAGATATAGAGAAGCTGTACATATGTTAACACCTGTTTCTTCTGATTTCTTCTCTAGCCGGGAGCCGAGTTAGCCAGGAGCTCCGGTACACAAAGGAAAAGCTGGGCGAAGAATCGGTCTACACGTCTCAAATGCTGATCCAGACTACGAAGAAGGAAGGGGAGAACGTACTGACTCAGGAAGCCATGATGATCCACCTGAACGCCGCCCTGGCCGCCAGCAAAGTGCAGGTCTCCATGTATGGAAAGTAAGTAGGCCAGTTTTGGAGGGTTGGTGGGATTTTGGGGTTTTAGCGGACACACATATGTTTTGATATCAGTGGTAGATGTTCCTCGATTCGGGTTCCTCCATTAAAGGGTAACTCCACTTTCATGGGAAAAATATAGAAAAAAATCTTCAGTCATTGTAACTTTCTGTAAAATTCAATATGGCAGCCTGGAGGTGCTATGTGTACCATTGGTGTATGGACCGCCCACAGAAAAGTCATTACCTCCCTTGTGTGATTGGCTCACTGATTTCCCCAGAAGTCTACACTAAGATACAAATTAGATTTTAGGCATTCCCTGCAACAACGGTTTCAGTTTTGGCACTCCCAAAAGGTTAAATACTACGCCTGAAGAGGTGCAGACCCTGCAGCTTTTCTCATTTGAGAGTTGAACCAGGCCCTTCCGTTCACAAACCCCAGACCCCTTCCATTCACAAACCCCAGACCCCTTCCATTCACAAACTCTAGACCCCTCCCATTCATAAATCCCAGACCCCTCCCATTTGCAAACCTCAGACCCTTCCATTCACAAACTCCTTCCATTGACAAACTCCAGACCCCTCCCATTCACCAACCTCAGACCCCTCCTATTCTCAAACCTCAGACCCTTCTCATTCAGAATCAGTCTGCAGAAGACATGCTGAAATAGCTATTTCTTCAGTGCAAGCAAAGGGAGAAATCTGCAACAAAATTTGTTACAATCCCTGAAATGTACAGAGATCACCCAGAGGGGGAGGTTTTTTTTAAAAGTGGAGTTACACTTTAACATGGCTCTTTTAAACATGGCACCCTCTTCTACAACACTACTCTAAAGGATCTCAGATGCTTCACAACTTCTCGGGTTGGGACAGAAGTATCTCAGTCTGCCAGGAACGTCATCTATATATCTTTGTCTTGCAGGTCGTGGGATCTGAACAAGATTTGCTACAAGTCTGGTGTGCCGATTATTGAGAACGGGATGATTGAGCGGGTGAGTGGACGGGATGCTCCTCTTTTATATACCCAGGAACCTCACTGGCTGGTCAGCAATTATGGCATTCTTCATAACAATGTTCAAATGTACCGATTTCTTACCCAGAATTTAACACCTGGCCATTTTTAGAGCTTTAGCTGGAATTTTCGGTTCTTGTGCACCAAGAGGCGGGTTATTTTTTTATCTCTCTGTAGAAAGTTTGGAGGATAAGTGTTCTTTATTGGCTAACCTAACCTAGAAGCAAGCTTTCGCAATGCATTTGTTTCTTGGTCAGGTTTATGAGATTATAAAATGTAAATAATTGAAGAAACCTTTGAAAGCTTCCATGGTGAGTATTTTGGAGATCTCATTTTTTTGGAGGATGAGGAGAAATGCTGGTGGAGTGTCTTCAGACTCTACTGTTAGTATATACAGAACCTTATTTTGGCTGCTGCGGTGGACAGGGCTGGCTGCTGCCATGCAGTACAGGGGTCCAGGGCTATTAAACCATAAAGAGGGGATGCATTCCTGCATTTGGTCTCTCGCTGGTTTTCTCCTCGGTGGGTGCTGTGGACAGTGACTGGCATGGTTGCTTTCTGTGGAAGGTTGTCAGGGGGATGTGATCTCAGGGGCAATCCTCCTTTCTTTCACACAGTGTTGAAAGAAGAGGGCTGTTGGTTCACAGCAATCACATAGTACAGAGCCATTCTGATTGGCTCTGTACATTTTACCTGTGACCTGCACTATCTAGTGACGTCTGCAGACAGTGGGAGCGTGCATGGTGCATGTGACCTTTCTTTAATACCTGTTACAATAAAAGGTGCCTGCACCAGCTTATTGCTTACAAGGGGAGGGGCTTCAGTGAGCCATTAAAAGGAATCACTTACACTCCAAACTTTCTGCATTAAACGATGGCTAACACAGTCCAATGCTCTACTAATGACATCTCACAGTTCTGGTAAATATATTGGGTTTAATTGTCTGTATTCATGGTGTTTCCAACAGATGATCGAAAAACTGTTCCCTTGTGTGATCGTCACCCCACTGGACTGCTTCTGGGAAGGGTCACAACTACAAGGAGGCTCCGCCTACTTACCGTAAGTAAACCCGCGTCCTTCTCTGTTTAGATTTGTGTGCATGTACGGTATTCTATGATCAAAGCGCCATGTTCACCATTGGAATGGTAGTGTATTGTGTGTTGAAACAGCCAACCATTTGGGTTCAACAAGGATCTGAAACACATTGGACTTCTTCTGTTGCACCCCAGATATCGATGGCACCCAAAATAACCCCCCACCCCCACCTCATGTCTCGCCCTTCAGCCACCTTGTCCAACCTAATGTCAGTTAGTCAGCCATTCACTGGGAATGGTTTTGGTCTCCTCTCCAAACACCCATTGGACTTTTTTTGTTGCACCCCCAGTTATTGATGGCACCCACAATCTCCCCTCTCCCCATGTCTCGGATCACACCCTTCAGCCACCTTGTCCAACCTAATGTCAGTTTGTCAGCCTTTCACTGGGAGCGGTTTTGGTCTCCTCGCCAAGGACTGGTTGGATTTTCTCTGTTGGACCCCCAGATATCATTGGGGCCTAGAACCCCCACCCTGTCCCAGATCTCGCCCTTCAGCCTCCTTGCCCAAGCCAATGTCAGTTAGTTAGTCAGCCATTCACTGGGAGCGGTTTTGGTCTCCTCGCCAAAGACCAGTTGGACTTCTTCTATTGCACCCCAGATATTGTTGGCGCCCCCCTTATCTCAGATTCTGCCCTTCAGCCATCTTGACCAATCTAACGTCACCTTCTACCTTCCCGGCCACCCTGCCTCCTTCTCCCTCCTGCCAATTATGTGTCTATTAAGGCTGCAGGACTGCGGAGAAGAGTGGAGGTTTTTTTTTTTTTGATGAGGGGAGGGTAAGTGGAAGGGGGGGGGGGAGGGAAGAGAAGATGGAAGCTGGGACAAAAGCCTCCATTCTTTCTGTTTACAAGTGTGTTTATCTATATGGGGCCCAGGCCGAGCTGCTGCTTTGTCAGCAAATGGTAACACAGTGTATTCTCATGCTAATGATCCAGTAAATAGCAGGCAGTTGCTAAACAAATTGAAATGCTGCCATTATTCAGAGTCCGGCTGGAATAAAGAACGAGGCAGAGAGAGAGAGAGAGAGATGGGGGGGGGGGTACTGCAAGAAGGAGAGAGGGGACGCTGCGCTGACCACTGCGTCAGTTCTACGGGTTTCCACCCCGTCCCCATCAATAATCCAATACTAAGGGACACATTTTTTTTTTAAATGCCAAAAAGTAAAATTCAGTCCTTAATGACCTCTAATTTATTCTGTTTTTGGGATTTCATGAGGTGCAAACTCCAAGTCCTCCGACCAATAAGGTACTACAAGTCCCAAGCCTGCTTAGACTTGTAGTCCAACAGCAAAGGGGCTCTTGCCCCGAAGGGAATTTAAAAATGGTGGCCTGGCGACTTGTAATTTATTTTTTTTTTTCCTGGGGGTCGCCCTGTTCCCCTTCTTCCGCTTCAGTTCAGCCCTGGGGATCTCTCCCTCTTTTTTTTTTTATAAGCGAGAGGCAGAGAGAGTGAAGCCGCTCAACAAAGGAGCAGCAATGTGTGCAATAAACAAAAGAGGCGAGTTGGCTTCAGTGAAGCAAGAAAGGGCAGATAAAGGGGCTTCACTGTGGAAGCAGCCGCTTGGTATGTGGGAATCCTGCGAGAAGCGGGGCCTTGTTTTTCTAGCCAGTTTTAATGAATTATGGCACTGCCCCCTCCCTCGCCCGGCAAAATGTGTGTGTGTGCGCGCGCTTGTGTGTCCCCCTTTCTCTTGACATTATGTCCCTCTCGCAGAGATCCAATTCTCCCGTCGGCTTCGGACCCGGGGACCGCCGTTCCCCCCGAATTTTCTGCTGTTTTGCACCTAGTACTGTGGGGGGGGGGGATGTTTTGGATGATGAGTAAGCTTGGTGAATGAGGGACCCCCGCCTCTTGGTGCACATGTTACCTCTCTTTCTCCTCTGCGGACCTCCTTCCCCCTCCCGTCTCCCCCCTCGTTCACCTCTTTTTATCAGGGGGCTTGAGAAAACACAGAACCTTCTCCTGAGGGGTCATCACATCTTTTGGAGGAGAAGAAATGGGAATTTCTCAGCCTCCAAAGAAGGGGGACGCAGAGACCCGTACTCTCTCTAAGCCGGTTGTTTGGGGGGCCCAAAAATGGGCACTGGAGCCCCCTTTTCATGAGGGAAGATTGTATTACACAGTTTAACCCATTCAGGGCTAGGAGGAAGGTTCACTCGTCGTGGGGGCTGCTGGATCCATAGATGAAGGAGGCCACATTGTCCTGGACTACAGCCTCTCCTTATACCTTGTACAGCACCACATTTAATGGTGGTGCTATGCCATTGGTCCACCATATCTAGACTTCACTCGTCACACTTACTTGATATAAACTAAACAGGATGCTTGATACTTAAGATTTAGAACAGGTGCCCCTCTCGAAAGATTTCCCCTCAATACCTGTTCTGGTGACAACTCAGAATTTCGGATTTACCCGTCACATTGAGTCTCAGGGTTCGAGTTTGAAAGGTGCAGTGTGCTCTTTAAAATGTATTTTAATACATGTATTCGAAGAGATTTCACTCTAATACATTTTTATTGGAGTTTTACAATTTACAAAGACAGCAGGAAGCCTGGTGTTGGCCAAGGCTAAAGCTAGAGACCTGGAACAAGACTACCCAAAAGGTCACATTATGGCCACATTGGTTTTATCATCTACAGATGGGACATGTTTACCTGTTATTGGGGCAAGTCATTGCCGGGGGGGGGGGGCAGTAGGGTGTGAGTCTGAGGACAAGGAAGAAAGTGGAGGTATGGAGGAGGAGAAGAAAGGGGCAGATCAGGAATGAGGGGGGGGGGATAGAACCTCAGGGCTGGGGAAACCCCCACAAATCCATGAAACATCCAAGAGGAGGTGATAAATAGTCAATGGAGAGCAATCAGAATCATAAGATAGGCAGTTATCCATGGGCCCCAAACTTTCATAGAGTTCCCCAGTATGGCCGCCATTTTTTATTTTATTTCAGAGTTATTCAGAGAGATTTATGGAGACAAGTCTTCTGTCACAATTGGAATATTTGTTTCCTAAATTCAGATTTTAGATACAGTTGATGTTCTCACAAACACAGCCACGTGTGGACAATGATTCCTTTATAAATTGGAAGTTTCCATAACTTGTTATAATGCTAATGGGGGGGAGGGGATAATCTTCGTACCCACCACTGATTTCCTGTCCAGTAAGCCCTAAAAAAAAAATGCTAATTGTTAATTTGTAGCCCAAAATGGCAGCTAATGCAAAGCAATACAATATTGTGTTGGATACAAATGTATCATTGATCGGTTTGGGTGTACTTCTCCTTTAATTGATGGCCGGTAGCCTGGCGGGATTGTTCCCATGTGGACAGTCCGGCATCAGATCCGTAGGAATCCCCTTTCCCTCCCGATAATGTCTTATTCTCAGGCATCCGAGCGCCCCCACGCTCTCGCATCCCCTATTACCCAGAGTGCCTTGCGGGCTCCCCGCTCTATCAAGATGTTACGGAGTCGCTGTTAATTGGCCTGACTTGCGCTGCGCGCTGAAGTAATGGCAGCACACAGCTTTGTTCCTCTGTGTAACAGGATAATACATGCTCTTTTTCTCGGGCATCTGGCACGCCTCGCTGGTTAAGGGGGGATCCGGCCCCCGGGAGCAAACTCCCATCCTGCGAGGTGAAGGGGAGCGAGCGACAAGCCGCATTTCAATAACAAAGAGAGATTTCATATCAATTTATTTTACTTCCTTCACCTCAACTTCCCTCTAAGTGCTTAAAGTGGAATGTAAACAGTCTGCGTGTCAGTGCCGGCCCCGCGCCTCCGACATCTGCCGAGTCCTGGGTTCAGGGCAACCAATCCCTTAAAGGTTATATATGTCATCATTGGGAATTTCAACAGTAATATGGCACCAACATAGACCAGAGCGTAAGACACATTCAGATCTCTGTACCAGAGGAGCTTACACTCTAATGTCCCCTCCCCCACAGTCACATCAGTCTCTGTACAGAGGAGCTTACACTCTAATGTCCCCTCCCCCCACAGTCACATCAGTCTCTATACAGAGGAGCTTACACTCTAATGTCCCCTCCCCCACAGTCACATCAGTCTCTATACAGAGGAGCTTACACTCTAATGTCTCCTCCCCCCACAGTCACATCAGTCTCTATACAGAGGAGCTTACACTCTAATGTCCCCTCCCCCACAGTCACATCAGTCTCTGTACAGAGGAGCTTACACTCTAATGTCCCCTCCCCCACAGTCACATCAGTCTCTGTACAGAGGAGCTTACACTCTAATGTCCCCTCCCCCACAGTCACATCAGTCTCTGTACAGAGGAGCTTACACTCTAATGTCCCCTCCCCCCAGACACATCAGTCTCTATACAGAGGAGCTTACACTCTAATGTCCCCTCCCCCACAGTCACATCAGTCTCTATACAGAGGAGCTTACACTCTAATGTCCCCTCCCCCCAGACACATCAGTCTCTGTACAGAGGAGCTTACACTCTAATGTCCCCTCCCCCCAGACACATCAGTCTCTATACAGAGGAGCTTACACTCTAATGTCCCCTCCCCCACAGTCACATCAGTCTCTATACAGAGGAGCTTACACTCTAATGTCCCCTCCCCCCACAGTCACATCAGTCTCTATACAGAGGAGCTTACACTCTAATGTCCCCTCCCCCCACAGTCACATCAGTCTCTATACAGAGGAACTTACACTCTAATGTCCCCTCCCCCACAGTCACATCAGTCTCTGTACAGAGGAGCTTACACTCTAATGTCCCCTCCCCCCACAGTCACATCAGTCTCTATACAGAGGAATTTACACTCTAATGTCCCCTCCCCCACAGTCACATCAGTCTCTGTACAGAGGAGCTTACACTCTAATGTCCCCTCCCCCCACAGTCACATCAGTCTCTATACAGAGGAGCTTACACTCTAATGTCCCCTCCCCCACAGTCACATCAGTCTCTATACAGAGGAGCTTACACTCTAATGTCCCCTCCCCCACAGTCACATCAGTCTCTATACAGAGGAGCTTACACTCTAATGTCCCCTCCCCCACAGTCACATCAGTCTCTGTACAGAGGAGCTTACACTCTAATGTCCCCTCCCCCCACAGTCACATCAGTCTCTGTACAGAGGAGCTTACACTCTAATGTCCCCTCCCCCACAGTCACATCAGTCTCTGTACAGAGGAGCTTACACTCTAATGTCCCCCCCCCACAGTCACATCAGTCTCTGTACAGAGGAGCTTACACTCTAATGTCCCCTCCCCCACAGTCACATCAGTCTCTATACAGAGGAGCTTACACTCTAATGTCCCCTCCCCCACAGTCACATCAGTCTCTGTACAGAGGAGCTTACACTCTAATGTCCCCTCCCCCACACACATCAATCTCTATACAGAGGAGCTTACACTCTAATGTCCCCTCCCCCACAGTCACATCAGTCTCTATACAGAGGAGCTTACACTCTAATGTCCCCTCCCCCCACAGTCACATCAGTCTCTATACAGAGGAGCTTACACTCTAATGTCTCCTCCCCCCCACAGTCACATCAGTCTCTGTACAGAGGAGCTTACACTCTAATGTCCCCTCCCCCCCACAGTCACATCAGTCTCTGTACAGAGGAGCTTACACTCTAATGTCTCCTCCCCCCCACAGTCACATCAGTCTCTGTACAGAGGAGCTTACACTCTAATGTCCCCTCCCCCCCACAGTCACATCAGTCTCTATACAGAGGAGCTTACACTCTAATGTCCCCTCCCCCCACAGTCACATCAGTCTCTATACAGAGGAGCTTACACTCTAATGTCCCCTCCCCCCCACAGTCACATCAGTCTCTATACAGAGGAGCTTACACTCTAATGTCCCCTCCCCCACAGTCACATCAGTCTCTGTACAGAGGAGCTTACACTCTAATGTCCCCTCCCCCACAGTCACATCAGTCTCTGTACAGAGGAGCTTACACTCTAATGTCCCCTCCCCCACAGTCACATCAGTCTCTATACAGAGGAGCTTACACTCTAATGTCCCCTCCCCCCCCACAGTCACATCAGTCTCTATACAGAGGAGCTTACACTCTAATGTCCCCTCCCCCACAGTCACATCAGTCTCTATACAGAGGAGCTTACACTCTAATGTCCCCTCCCCCCACAGTCACATGACTCTGATATCTTTTCTCAGGGGAAGGCGGGACATTCAATGGACAAACTTGGACCCGATGCAGCTGATGGAGGAACTCGGACAGTTCACCAGTCTGGACGGCTTCAAAGAAATGCTGGACAAGGCGGAAGTGGGACAGGCGTACATGGAACGTCCGTGTCTGGACCCCACCGACTCCGAGTGCCCGGACAGCGCCCCCAACAAGAAGTCACAAAAGGTCAGTCCATTGAAATGATGGGGGGGGGGGTGGATAAGGGGACCCCCAGGAACTGACAGTCCCACCGTCCCGGGACAAGAATAGTTGGTACTCAAAGTCGTCCTGAATTATTACACCTTTTACCGCCCCCCTCCTGGTGAAGCCCCGAGGCTGCTGCCTCTCCTGCCTACCCCTCGGTCCCACCGCACCAGGAAGAGCCAGTCCCGGTAGGACCCCAATATCTGGGGGACCTTTTGGGTTTCTTTACTTGTTCAATTTATTATAATCCCCATTTCTAAACGAATTCTTCTCTTCCAGAGTCCGGATATCGTCACCACTCTCCAGAACGGCTGTCACGGCTTTTCCAAGAAGTTTATGTACTGGCAGAAGGATCTCATCATGGGTGGGATGGAGAAAGGAGCAGATGGAGAGCTGAAGAGGTACGAGGCGTGTTGTGTTATCCAGGGCCAAATCTGTACAATCCGGTGCCAAATCTGTACAATCCGGTGCCAAATCTGTACAATCCAGTGCCAAATCTGTACAATCCGGGGCCAAATCTGTACAATCCGGTGCCAAATCTGTACAATCCGGTGCCAAATCTGTACAATCTGGTACCAAATCTGTACAATCCGGTGCCAAATCTATACAATCTGGTACCAAATCTGTACAATCCGGTGCCAAATCTGTACAATCTGGTACCAAATCTGTACAATCTGGTGCCAAATCTGTACAATCTGGTGCCAAATCTGTACAATCTGGTGCCAAATCTGTACAATCTGGTGGAAAATCTGTACAATCCGGTGCCACATCTGTACAATCCGGTGCCAAATCTGTACAATCTGGTGCCAAATCTGTACAATCCGGTGCCAAATCTGTACAATCTGGTGGAAAATCTGTACAATCTGGTGCCAAATCTGTACAATCCGGTGCCATATCTGTACAATCCGGTGCCAAATCTGTACAATCCGGTGCCAAATCTGTACAATCTGGTGCCAAATCTGTACAATCTGGTGGAAAATCTGTACAATCTGGTGCCAAATCTGTACAATCTGGTGCCAAATCTGTACAATCTGGTGCCAAATCTGTACAATCCGGTGCCAAATCTGTACAATCTGGTGGAAAATCTGTACAATCTGGTGCCAAATCTGTACAATCCGGTGTCAAATCTGTACAATCCGGTGCCAAATCTGTACAATCCGGTGCCAAATCTGTACAATCCGGGGCCAAATCTGTACAATCTGGTGCCAAATCTGTACAATCTGGTGCCAAATCTGTACAATCTGGTGCCAAATCTGTACAATCTGGTGGAAAATCTGTACAATCCGGTGCCAAATCTGTACAATCTGGTGCCAAATCTGTACAATCTGGTGGAAAATCTGTACAATCTGGTGGAAAATCTGTACAATCTGGTTGTCTTCTCCCCCCACTAACAGCTGTCTGTTCTATTTATTTTGCAGTGCGGAAGCTCTGCAGACCATGTACCTCCTGATGAGCCCCGGTCAGCTCTATGAACATTTCAAAGATGACTACGAGATCCACGACATCAACTGGAACGAGGAGAAGGCGGCCGCCATCTTGGAGGCGTGGCAAAGGAAATTTGTCGAGGTGAGCACACACACAAGTGGTCAGGGGTGAGTCCCGCTGACAATCCTCCTCTTCTGGATCCTGAGAGGACCCCCCCCCCCCCGGCTGCCATCAGAAGAAGGGGGGAGGGGTGGGATAGGGCGAGCCTGGAGATCCACTTTAAGGAAGGATTCGGCTCTAATAATTTGGCGGGAGAATCACCGATTGGACGGATCTCTGACCACGCGGCTTCTTTTTCTTTCCCGCAGAAAGCGCAGCAATCCGCCGGGCAGAACGCCTCGCAGGACATCCACGCTTTTTCCACCACCACCTTGAATGACATCATGAAGTCCTTCTCTGACGTCAGTGTGATCCGCGTCGCCGGCGGCTACCTGCTGATGGTAAGAAACATTACCGAGGCTTTTCATCCGTCTGTAATAGAAGCAATGAAACATTCACTGCAGGGGAATCTCAGCGATCGATTCACCACCAGTGAACGTTTAGTGGAATTCTGTCCATCCGGTACAAAGCTCCGCTGCTCCGCTGCTCCGCACATCGGGAGACCGGATTCTTCTCCGCTGCAGTTCAGTAACACTGAGGGGTCTTGTCCCTCCCCCAGCCTGTGATTGGACAGCGGAAGGAGAAGCAGCAGACTGATGAGCTCATCTGCTCTGCATTGTTTGCAACACAACTGATTGGCTCCTTGTGCTGCTTTTCCTTCGGCAAGCCTGAGCTCTGCTGTATAGAGATTCTTGGATTTATAAAATATATTTAATGATGTATTAATGAAAGTCGATCGTTAGTATCGGCCGTTATCTTCCCGCGTAGCATGATGGGGAAGTGAAAATAGGGTAATCCTTACAAAGTCTTCTCTTCTTCCAGCTGGCGTATGCTTGTGTCACCATGCTGCGCTGGGATTGCTCCAAGTCTCAGGGAGCGGTGGGATTGGCCGGCGTCCTCCTCGTGGCCCTTTCCGTGGCCTCGGGCCTGGGGCTCTGCTCTCTGCTCGGGATCTCCTTCAATGCTGCAACCACCCAGGTACGCCGATTCTCCTAAACGGGAGTTTATAGCCTATGAAAGTTATTTTAGGTGAAAGCGGCGGGTCTGCACCGGTGCGGGTCACAAGCCGACTATCTATAGATTATATTGAGATTTAAAGGTCAAACATATGTGAACATTACAAGCCAGGAAAAAAGTGAAAGGTCAACAATGGCCAAAAAACGTCCCAATAACAGCTAAAAATACATTATAGTCCTTTAACCACCTGCCGATGGCTCACAGTAAATATACGTACACGATCGGCCTTGTTCCAGGTTTGGGACGCGCATGCGTGTGCCCCCTGCTGACCTGTTTGGACACAGCACAGATTTGGCAGCTGATTTCAGCCAATGATTTTAGTTAAAATCAGCTGACTGATTGTGTCCAATCACACACAGAGTTCAGAAACCCCTGTGTACAGGGAACAGCGATCTCTCCGCTTCTTCTCCCTGCAAAGCAGGGAACAAAAACAGAGACCCCTGTGTACAGGGAACAGCGATCTCTCCACTTCTTCTCCCTGCAAAGCAGGGAACAAAAACAGAGACCCCTGTGTACAGGGAACAGTGATCTGTCTGCTTCTTCTCCCTGCAAAGCAGGGAACAAAAACAGAGACCCCTGTGTACAGGGAACAGCGATCTCTCCACTTCTTCTCCCTGCAAAGCAGGGAACAAAAACAGAGACCCCTGTGTACAGGGAACAGTGATCTGTCTGCTTCTTCTCCCTGCAAAGCAGGGAACAAAAACAGAGACCCCTGTGTACAGGGAACAGCGATCTGTCTGCTTCTTCTCCCTGCAAAGCAGGGAACAAAAACAGAGACCCCTGTGTACAGGGAACAGTGATCTGTCTGCTTCTTCTCCCTGCAAAGCAGGGAACAAAAACAGCCATATCAGAAAGTGAAAGCAGCACACATCACACATTGATAGGCACACAGTTAACCCCTTGATTGCCCCTAGATATTAGCCCTTTCCCAGCCAGTGTCATTAGTACAGTGACAGTGCATAGTATTATCACTGTATTAGTGTCACTGATGACGTCAGTTACTGACCCTTCCAGATAGTGTCTGCTAGCGCCAGATTGTCCGCCACCGCATCACAGCCCCGCTATAAGTCGCTGATCACCGTCATCACTAGTATAGCGTCTATAGCTGCATAGATCCCAGTATAGATCCCAGTATAGATCCCAGTATTGATCCCAGTATAGATCCCAGTATAGATCCCAGTATAGATCCCAGTAGAGATCCCAGTATAGATCCCAGTATAGATCCCAGTATTGATCCCAGTATAGACCCCAGTATAGACCCCAGTATAGATCCCAGTATAGATCCCAGTATAGATCCCAGTATTGATCCCAGCATAGATCCCAGTATAGATCCCAGTATAGACCCCAGTATAGACCCCAGTATAGATCCCAGTATAGATCCCAGTATAGATCCCAGTATTGATCCCAGTATAGATCCCAGTATAGATCCCAGTATAGATCCCAGTAGAGATCCCAGTATAGATCCCAGTATAGATCCCAGTATAGATCCCAGTATTGATCCCAGTATAGACCCCAGTATAGATCCCAGTATTGATCCCAGTATAGATCCCAGTATAGATCCCAGTATAGATCCCAGTATAGATCCCAGTATTGATCCCAGTATAGATCCCAGTATTGATCCCAGTATAGATCCCAGTATAGATCCCAGTATAGATCCCAGTAGAGATCCCAGTAGAGATCCCAGTATAGATCCCAGTATAGATCCCAGTATTGATCCCAGTATAGACCCCAGTATAGACCCCAGTATAGATCCCAGTATAGATCCCAGTATTGATCCCAGCATAGATCCCAGTATAGATCCCAGTATAGACCCCAGTATAGACCCCAGTATAGATCCCAGTATAGATCCCAGTATAGATCCCAGTATTGATCCCAGCATAGATCCCAGTATAGACCCCAGTATAGACCCCAGTATAGATCCCAGTATAGATCCCAGTATTGATCCCAGTATAGATCCCAGTATAGATCCCAGTATAGACCCCAGTATAGACCCCAGTATAGATCCCAGTATAGATCCCAGTATTGATCCCAGTATAGATCCCAGTATAGATCCCAGTATAGACCCCAGCATAGATCCCAGTATTGATCCCAGTATAGACCCCAGTATAGATCCCAGTATAGATCCCAGTATAGATCCCAGTATTGATCCCAGTATAGATCCCAGTAGAGATCCCAGTATAGACCCCAGTATAGATCCCAGTATAGATCCCAGTATTGATCCCAGTATAGATCCCAGTATAGATCCCAGTATTGATCCCAGCATAGATCCCAGTATAGATCCCAGTATAGATCCCAGTATAGATCCCATATAACCTACTCCTAAGACATGGCGTAGAATACATATTGGCCAAAGTTTATGGAGAAATTTGATTTTATTGGATATGTTTTATAACAGAAAGTAAAAATAGTTTTTTTGTTTATATAATCAATATAATAAAAAATACCCCCCCCAGAGGTGATCAAATACCACCAAAAGAAAGCTCCATGTGTGGGAAAAAACTGATATAAAAGTCATTTGGGTACAGAGTCACATGACCGCGCAAAGTAACGCAGTGCTGAATAGCAAAAAAATGTATGGCCATCGGGGGGGGGAGGGGGACCTTCCAGGGGGTCAAGAGGTTAAATAAGAAGAGGTTTTGGAAGGTCCGTTCCTCGGGTCCTCTGATGAACTATCTGCCGTTCTCTCACAGGTCCTGCCCTTTCTTGCTCTGGGGATCGGCGTGGATGACATGTTCCTCTTGGCGCACGCCTTCACCGAAACCGGCCGAAGTACCCCACTTAAGGTTTGTAAAGAACCACCACCCAGTCCCCCCCCACCGCCACCGCCAACCCTATGTGGGCGAGACATCTCATACTTGTGTTCCCTCTCTGTCTCAGGAAAGGACGGGCGAATGTCTCAGGCGTACCGGTACCAGCGTGGCTCTGACTTCCATCAATAACATGATTGCCTTTTTCATGGCGGCTTTGGTGCCAATCCCGGCACTGAGGGCCTTTTCTCTGCAGGTAAGTCCACCTCTCCATTCTCTGCTCTCTTTGGACTTTGTTCTTAGAATTCTGTGTGGGGTTGAGAAGTACTTCAGTGAAAGTTTCTGGTGTTCACCTTGTAGGTTCCTCAAAGGGAATCGCATTTTTCAAAGTCTCGGCCTACCAATGGGATGGTGGCCTTCTCCATATGTCCACTTTATTATTATAGAGCCCACAGTTGGCACAAAGCTTTACTATATAAAGGGAGACACTCCAATTACAATAGAATTCAAGACACGAGGGTTAGGAGGCCTTGCTCATAAGAGCTTACAATCTGAAAGGCAGCATTAAAGTGGCTCTAAAGGCTCAAGGTTTCTTTACCTTATAAAACCGTCTGGGTGCTCCTACCCCCCCCCCCCCATGTACTTACCTGAGCCCCATCTAAATATCTCAGTCCAGTGATTTGCATGAGAGCAGCGGCTCTCCCGAGTCACTCTCTCCTCATTGGCTCACACAGCAGCAGGAAGCCATTGGCTGTCAATTACAGCCAGTGAGACAATGAAGAGAGAGCACAAGCGGAGGGGGGGGGGAGGGGTGGAGGCCACACTCCGTGTGTTAATGGACACACAGAGCGCAGCTCGGGAATGCCTCCATAGCTAGAGGATAGTAACAAGGTAAGTATAACATGTTTGTTGTTTTTAAAAAAAATGATTTCTTTAGATTAACTTTAAGAGATACAAAAGGAAATAACTGTGTTGGGACAAGTTGATGGAGAAAGTGAAAATTCCTTGAACTTCGGCTGTGGCCCCCCGGTGCCTCCTTGCCTTTATCTGGTCCTTGAGGCATTATTCCTCCCACTGACACCAATGATGGGGCACTATTCCTCCCACTGATACCAACGATGGGACACTGTTCCTCCCACTGATACCAATGATGGGGCACTATTCCTCCCACTGATACCAATGATGGGGCACTATTCCTCCCACTGACACCAATGATGGGACACTATTCCTCCCACTGACACCAATGATGGGGCACTATTCCTCCCACTGACACCAATGATGGGACACTATTCCTCCCACTGATACCAACGATGGGACACTATTCCTCCCACTGATACCAATGATGGGGCACTATTCCTCCCACTGACACCAATGATGGGACACTATTCCTCCCACTGACACCAATGATGGGACACTATTCCTCCCACTGACACCAATGATGGGACACTATTCCTCCCACTGATACCAATGATGGGGCACTATTCCTCCCACTGACACCAATGATGGGACACTATTCCTCCCACTGATACCAATGATGGGACACTATTCCTCCCACTGATACCAATGATGGGACACTATTCCTCCCACTGACACCAATGATGGGGCACTATTCCTCCCACTGATACCAATGATGGGGCACTATTCCTCCCACTGACACCAATGATGGGACACTATTCCTCCCACTGATACCAATGATGGGACACTATTCCTCCCACTGATACCAATGATGGGACACTATTCCTCCCACTGATACCAATGATGGGACACTATTCCTCCCACTGACACCAATGATGGGGCACTATTCCTCCCACTGATACCAATGATGGGGCACTATTCCTCCCACTGACACCAATGATGGGACACTATTCCTCCCACTGATACACACTATTTCTTCCCCTAATACCAAAGATCATTGGGAACAGTCCGGCCCCCCTAAAGTCAGAAGGACAGTAAACTGGCCCTTTCTTTAGAAAGTTTGGAGACCCCTAGCTTAAGGGCAGACAGAGTAGAACACAGCCTGATAGATTGGGGTAGGGAGTTCCAGAAGATAGGGGAGGCCCTGGAGAAGACCTGAAGGTGATCATAAAAGTAGGGGATGAGGGAGATAGAGAGCTGGAGGTCTTTGGAGGACAAGTGGAGAGGACAAGCGGTGAAAATCTCATATTTTAGAGTCTAGAAAGTGATATCAGAAACAGTGGGGGAGGGGTCTGTCCATCGCTGTCCTTCCATCCCAGTGACCCCAGTGAAAGGTGACACCCTTCCAGAGGTCTCTAATGGCGATCCGCAGAGCTGATCAGGTGAAAGGTGACTTCAGTACAAAGGCCTCGGATGCATTCAGATGTCACTTCCCTGAGGGCAGCTGGGGAAGGGGAGGGGGGCTTCTCCACTTTGCCTCTCTGGGTGGTCCGGGAGATAAGGCCAGAACATAAGGATGGACAGAAGGTCTGGGGATGTCAGGATGTGTCCATGGAGCAATATACAGTGTGCTATGTGGAATGTTATTTCAGCTTTATCTGCAGTTGTAGAGACCGTATGGTTATTGTGTTATCCTGCTGCCTAAAGAACACCTCATTATAAAAGTGTTTGAATAAAATTAGGCAAGACGGGTGGCTTCATAATTAGAACTTGTCCCAACATGGAGTTTGTATGTCCTCCAGGGCGTGTGTTTCCTCCAAGACCTATATTGGTAGGTTTATTGGCTTCTATCCAAAGGCTGAATTGTTTTTTAATTATGGCTCTTATTAGCTGGAAAGTTTGAGAAGACGGGGCAATCTGAACGTTGAATGTCACATATCTCCACCTTGAATGTCACATATCTCCACACTGAATATCACATATCTCCACCTTGAATGTCACATATCTCCACATTGCGTGCCACGTATCTCCTTCATTTATTCGTTGTGTCTCTTCCAGGCGGCTGTGGTGGTCGTATTCAATTTTGGGATGGTGTTGTTAATATTTCCGGCCATCTTGAGCTTGGACCTGCAGCGTCGGGAGGACCAGAGGTTGGATATTCTTTGCTGCTTCTACAGGTAGGGCGCATAGATCTACCAACGCTTCAAACGTACATTTTGTGGGGTTTTTGTATCTCTGAAGTGACCAGTCTTTCTTTCCCCTTCATGCAGCCCCTGTTCTTCCAGAGTAATCCAGATTCAGCCTCAGGAGATCCCTGATGCCAACGACAATCACACTTACCACCCGTCCCCGTATGGCAATCCCACCATCACTACCAGTACCCAGATCACCACCACCGTGCAGGCCTTCACTCAGTGCGACTCCTCTGGACACCATATTGTCACAATTCTGCCGCCCACCTCCCAGATCTCCACCTCGCCGTCGGTTGTCATGCCCACAATGGATCCTCTTGGCTCCCAGGTGTTCAACTCCTCCAGTTCCACTCGGGATCTGCTGGCCCAGATGGATGACACCAAAGCAGGCCGAGAGTGCGTTCCGCTGCCTTTCCTAAAGTGGAGCCTCTCCCAGTTTGCTCGTGAGAAGTACGCCCCTCTGCTGCTCAAACCCGAGACCAAGGTAATTGCACCGAGTGCACCGTAGCTTCCTAGACAAAACAGTATAGGCCATAATGAATGCAGATACTCAGATACTCATACCTCTGCTTTTCCTTCTGCAGGGCATTGTGGTGGCCTTGTTCATGGCACTGTTAGGCCTAGGCCTGTATGGAACCACCATGGTCCACGATGGTCTCTACCTGACTGACATTGTCCCACGAGAGACTAAAGAATACAACTTCATCTCCGCCCAGTTCAAATATTTCTCCTTCTACAACATGTTCATCATTACCAAAGGCGGCTTCGACTACCCAAAAGCCCAGGCGTCGCTCTACGACCTTCACGAGTCCTTCGATTCTGTCAAATTTGTTGTACGGGAAGAAGGGAGGGAGCTGCCCAAAATGTGGCTCCATTACTTCCAGGACTGGCTGAGAGGTAAGACAGGGTCGATACGCAATACCAAAGCTCTACTGCTTCATTAGTAAATGTGCAGCTGAAGACCAGTGCTTATACAATTAAATTGTAGCGAATATAAGCCAGCAAATTTGTATACTCCAAAATCCAAGTCTTTATTAGCTACATGTAAAATACGCAGTGAATACATCCAACGCGTGTCGGCCATGGGGTGATAAGCAAGGTCTGCATCATAGTCTTCTGCTGCTCCTCAGTGGCGGAGGAAGTACAAATGTAGCGTAACAGTTCTGCTTGTTAATATCTTGTCCTCAGAGCTGACGCTTTGGAGTGGAAGTAGTTCAGATGGGTCACATAAAGTAGTAAAGTCATTGTTCTTATGATCTCCATCTCTCGCCCAGGTCTCCAGGCCGCGTTTGACAAAGACTGGGAATCTGGCAGCATCACGCCAGACAACTACCGCAACGGCACTGAAGACGGAGTCCTGGCCTACAAACTTCTCATTCAGACCGGGAATAAGAAAGATCCCTTTAATCTTGACCAGGTAAAATCATGATTACTGTGATTTCACCGCACACTGTGAGCTTCGCACAAATATGCGGCCTCTCTCATTGCACAGCTGTGCTGAGAGTGAATGCTATGGCGGTCACATGATCATAGTCCTTGCCTTGGCATCTGAAACCCCTTATGGGCTTGGAGGCGTCGGTGCCTTGGGGTTAAAACTGTCTTTCTAATGTTGATGGGGGGAGGGGGATGATCAAGGAAGGCAGAATATAAGCAGATTAAGCTCCAATCATTCCTCGATGAACCTTCTCTAATCTGAAGTTTTCTCCTGAACAGCTGACCAGTCGGCGTTTGGTGGACGAGAACGGCCTCATCCCTCAGGACGCTTTCTACATCTACCTAACGGTTTGGGTCAGCAACGACCCCCTGGGCTACGCCGCCTCCCAGGCAAACTTTTACCCCCAGCCGCCCGAGTGGATCCACGACCGCTACGACACGACCGGGGAGAACCTGAGAAGTAGGTTTTATGGTGGCAAAAACATTGATTATTACTAATAAACTGTAGCCGGATCGATAAGGGTCTCTGACCTCTCTGCTTCCCTCTCTTCAGTCCCAGCGGCAGAACCCATCGAGTTTGCCCAATTTCCATTCTACCTGAACGGCCTGCGCCAGACGTCAGACTTTATCGAGGCGATCGAGAGCGTGCGATCGGTGTGCGATGAGTTCGCGAAGCAAGGAGTGTACAGCTACCCCAGCGGGTACCCGTTCCTCTTCTGGGAGCAGTACATCGGGCTCCGGCATTGGTTCCTCCTGGCGATAAGCATCGTCTTGGCGTGTACCTTCTTGGTGTGCGCCATCCTCCTGCTCAATCCCTGGACCGCTGGCATCATTGTAAGTACCTGCAGATGTTCTTACATTTTGAGTTTGCATTGCTAGATATTGTTATGTGGGTAGGAGTGCCCCCCCCCCCCCCTGTGTCGCTGGAGCCCCGGTGCCCAACTTGCGGCCCAAAGGCATGGCTGCTGGTAGAAATCATTTTTAGAATTGTATTTCTTTTATTTTTTACATTTTTTGAACAGTCCCGTGGGGGTTGGTGAAATATTAGCTAACCAGACACCCAACGTCTCACTTTTGAGACAGAGAAAGAGATTGAGGACACAGATTCCTCATTCCTTTCTCAGATGAACAAGAAGCACTCTGTACAGAGGCTACCTGTTCATTACCAAACTGAAGCACTGAATACACAGGGAGGGCCACAGGGGGGTTGGTTTGAGTAATTATACCCACTCGTGCTGCTCTGGGCCCCCCTGTTGAACTTATGGGGACTGGACCCTGTACAGGAGGAGAGGTGCTACCCCTTTATCAGCGGCCCTGCCCCAAGGGTAATAACAGTGGATCTCTAGAAATCCTATGTCACATGTCCCCAGCCTCCTACCATCTCATGTAGTTATTTTTCAGTCTCTTTTGTAGTATTACCTAGAGTTCATATTATATGTGGCCCTTTGGTGACCTCTGGGGCCACATTTAAGGCCCCTCTATATCTCAAGCTGACTAGAAGTACCATCATTAAACATCAGGTTATCACCGTGTTCCTTTGTGTCTGCAGGTCTTCGTTCTGGCTATGATGACGGTGGAGCTGTTCGGAATTATGGGTCTCATCGGCATTAAGCTGAGCGCCATTCCCGTGGTCATTCTCATCGCTTCCGTTGGCATTGGTGTTGAGTTCACCGTCCATGTGGCTCTGGTAAGTCACCAACAGGTCACCCCACACACCAGATTTAGCAAACAAACTTGACACAGATTTCCTTCCAGTTTATCCTTTAATTAGTAAAAGGATTCTTACTTAAAACATAACATTGTCAGAAATTTGTCAGCATGCTGGTGAATTCTCACTTAGTTAAACCCCAATGTTCCTGATTAGACGAGAGTTGCATTGAGGTTGATTAGACTGTAGAATGTACAAAAATATATTTGTATTTTCCTCCAGGGTTTCCTCACCGCTATTGGCGACCGGAACCAGCGTTCGGTCCTGGCTCTGGAACACATGTTCGCTCCGGTGTTGGACGGCGCCATTTCCACCCTTCTTGGAGTCCTGATGCTCGCAGGGTCTGAATTCGATTTTATTTTAAGGTATAAAGTATACCTTATCCTGTATAATAATAATAATAATTTTAAGATATGGTTCCAAATGTCATTCATTTTGTGTCCCGCTCTACTCCTATCCACAACTTGATTTGTAAAGCAAGACCCCACCCCCTCTGAGCCATCGAGCTCCTCACCTATCTACAACCTGAGGTCCCACCCCCTCTGAGCCATCGAGCTCCTCACCTATCCACAACCTGAGGTCCCACCCCCTCTGAGCCATCCAGTTCCTCACCTATCCACAACCTGAGGTCCCACCCCCTCTGAGCCATCCAGTTCCTCACCTATCCACAGCATGAGGTCCCACCCCCTCTGAGCCGTCCAGTTCCTCACCTATCCACAACCTGAGGTTCCACCCCCTCTGAGCCGTCCAGTTCCTCACCTATCCACCACCTGAGGTCCCACCCCCTCTGAGCCACCCAGTTCCTCACCTATCCACCACCTGAGGTCCCACCCCCTCTGAGCCATCCAGTTCCTCACCTATCCACAACCTGAGGTCCCACCCCCTCTGAGCCATCCAGCTCCCCACCTATCCACAACCTGAGGTCCCACCCCCTCTGAGCCACCCAGTTCCTCACCTATCCACCACCTCAGGTCCCACCCCCTCTGAGCCACCCAGTTCCTCACCTATCCACAACCTGAGGTCCCACCCCCTCTGAGCCACCCAGTTCCTCACCTATCCACCACCTGAGGTCCCACCCCCTCTGAGCCACCCAGTTCCTCACCTATCCACCACCTGAGGTCCCACCCCCTCTGAGCCACCCAGTTCCTCACCTATCCACCACCTGAGGTCCCACCCCCTCTGAGCCATCAAGCTCCCCACCTATCCACAACCTGAGGTCCCACCCCCTCTGAGCCATCAAGCTCCCCACCTATCCACAACCTGAGGTCCCACCCCCTCTGAGCCATCAAGCTCCCCACCTATCCACCACCTGATCTGTAGAACAAATTCCCACCTCTGTGAACTGTCCCGTTCCTCACCTACCCCACATCCTGATCTGTACATCGGGGTCTCGCCCCCTCTGAGCGATCCAGTTCCTCCATTAATGAGCCCCTCACTTTCCTGACCCCACCATCCAATCCCCTTGCTTTATATTTTCACGCCTCCAATTATCCTCTGGGTGGAAATAATTTGCCCCCTCCAGGAGTGAAGGGGTTAGGTTCATTTTTGGGTCTGCAAAAAAACAAAACAAAAAATCCCCGCGTCGGTTTGACGTATTTTGTACTTTGAGCGATTCCTAAAGCTTTGTTGGCGAGGAATGATAGCCTGCGTGCGCTTTTTTCTTTTTTTTTCTTTTTTCTAAAGACACTCAGCAGTCTGAATCCCATCCAGAGCCTTTCAACCTGGGAGGTCTTGTTTAGAAGAGCGGAGGCGGAGGGAGCCGGGCAAGTCCTAGCTGATCAGGAAATAGCACAACTATCCCTCATGTAAACAGACGTTTTGTGCGCAGCGCGGTATAAACAGCTAAAAGCCCTACAGAGATCTGAGAGCGCCCCCCCCCTCCCCCCCCCAACCGCCAACCCAGCAGGCCTGCGTATGCGGACCCCCTCCTAAACTAAACACTGACTGGAGGGAGATTACAAGACCCAACATAAACATCACAGCCCACTTCTAAGAACTCTACTGATTCACAGCTTGGCACCGACCGCGCTTAACCCTTACGCCCTCGCTGCTTCGACGCGCTGGAGGTTGGCTAGCGTGCGGACCGCACTTTTTATTTTTTTTCGTGTGTGTGCGCACCTTCTGTCTGTACAGTCCAAGCCGCAGCAAAATATTTCTGGCTAGACCGCGTTCTTGGCGCGGGAGCAGGTGACCCAGTTTTGCTCGCGTCAACTCGCTCCGGTTTTATACGGTGCCAAGGACGCTCCTACTCCCTTCCCTTTATCCCCGACTCTCACAGATCTCCCTTCCCCCCCTCCGATGGATGGAAAAGAGAAGGGGGGGGAGGGAGAGCAGAGTTCAGGAAGCCAGGGGCAGCGGCATTGACAGGCATGCGGCCTCTGGGGACACTGCAGACCCCTCCAGCTCCAACCTCCAGGAGCCCCAAAAATACCGCCGGAGCTCACCGCCATCCTGTGCCAGGCCCGGCGCTGCCCGCCATACTAATCTCACCCCCAAGTCTTTATTTTGCAACCCCAAAAATGGTTTCTGAAACTTTCCTCGGACCAGAAAAAAAATCAAATAAAAAAAATCTTAACCGGATGACCCAGGCGGAGCTGTACATGGCGGCCAATCAGCTTCTATCTTCAGCTTCTCCAGTGAAGCTTTGACAATAAAACCTGGAAGCTGATTGGTTACTATGTATATTCTGTGTGCTCCAGCTTTGGGCTCCATTCACACCCGGGCGTTTCCGGAATCGCGGCAAAATGCGGGAAACGCGCTTACAATGTCATTACGTCTTAATGGCACCCCAACCGCGCTGCTGTGGTTGTCACACGATAAATAGGGAGAAAATCGCAACACGCGAAGCTCGTCGCTCAAAAAAAAGGAGCGAATTTGTGTTAATAAAGTTTATTGTGAAAATTCTCAAATATATGTTGTAATTCAGGCTGTAAAAAATGCCATTTAGAGGGTTCTGTCCATATCCCCAAAATGGGGGAGGAGCTTCTTTTGGGCGTTGTGGGTTTGCGATTTGCGGCGATTTCGGTGTGACTGGAGCCTTAGGGGAGTGCGGTTTTCTTCACCGGTTCAGGGGCAGATTTTTACTGGAATTTGCATCTAATCCGGACCCAGAATCGCACAGGACCCTTTTCAGAAAAGGACGGCGGCCGCCCCGGACGGGTCTACCGACTCCATGGAAAGCCGGTCCGATTCACTTTATACAAATCAAATGCAGTTAAAGACGCATCAGATTTGCATATATGTGAACTGAGCCTAAATCTCCCCATCTAAACAATTCCACTTGTTTGTTTTTTTCAATCCCTGCTGCTCTCCTGCGACCTCTTTGCAGCCACTTCCTGCACTGCAGTAATGACTCCATAGCATTTTTCAGTGCGGCTTTTCTGATGGTGACATCAGAGGACCTTGTAATCTCCATTGGAGGCCCATATGACGGGGTGACAACACATGAGCAGAACTCAGAGACGGGGCAGAGCGTTGTCACCCGATAACAGGAAGTGCCTGAGCAAGGACCTCCATGGCGGGATCACCGGGGATTCTTATCAATAAAAGCGGCAGATTCTGAAATCGACTTTTGAAATGCGATGAGAATTTAGCGATTTTTTGCACATGTATCTCTCCGGAGTCGATCCTTCATTTTATTCCTGAATTTTATAGAATGTAACAGAATTGTAGCTCAATGTTCCTCCTACAAACAGTTTTTTAATCGTCTTCTTGCTTTGGCTCGGCAGGTATTTCTTCGCTGTGCTCACCATCCTCACCATCCTGGGACTGCTGAAACGGACTGGTACTGCTGCCGGTGCTGCTCTCTCTGATTGGACCGCCTGCAGAGGTGAGTCACATGACCTACACACAGACAGCACAGGGAGGAACGAGGGTCAGGATTGGGGGAAATCATAGAATGTATCTTTATTACACACGTCGGGTTATTATTGAATCTTCATTTTTAGCTGGTCTTACATTTTGTATCTTTGCTGTTCCATATTTACATTGATTCTGATTGGCATTTGCTCAATTGAATGCTTTCCTTTCTGGGAGCATGGTCAGCACACGTGAGAGAAGATCATTTAGCTGCATAAATGGGGCAATTTATGAAATATTTGCTTAGCCGTCCATCCAGCAAATCTGCAAGTACAAAAACCGAATGTTCTTTAGGCTATTTCCACTTCTGAACGAATGTTCTTTTATTACGGGCAGTAGTAATGTACCACATTATGGCCAATAGGTGGAGCTGAGGAGCAAAGGAAATACATATGTATACAAATACATAACAAGAGATACAATGTAATCATTCTAGAGAACGCTAGAGGGGATCAGCAAATGAATCTATAGAACTCCATCTGGATTTGAGGTGGTTGAAAGTGGCCGAAAATCGCCTCAAGTATGACAAGTCCTAAATCATGGCCAGTATGCAGCCCTCAGGGGATAGAGTTGTGCAAACCCCCACCACCCCCCACAACTAAAATGTGGCCCTTAAAGGCCAGAGTTGTACAGACCCCCACTATTCTTTATAACCAGTGTGTGGCCTTCAGGGGCCAGAATGGTGCAGCCCCCCATTCCCTACAACTAGTGATTGGCTCTTGAGGGCCAGAATGGTGCAGCCCCCCCCCCCCCCCCCCATTCCCTACAACTAGCGATTGGCTCTTGAGGGCCAGAGTTGTGCAGACCCCACCACCACCCCCACATCTAGTGTATGGCCCTCAGGGGCCAGAGTTGTGCAGACCTCCACCATCCCCCACATCTAGTGTATGGCCCTCAGGGGCCAGAGTTGTGCAGACCCCCACCACCACCCCCATCTAGTGTATGTCCCTCAGGGGCCAGAGTTGTGCAGACCTCCACCATCCCCCACATCTAGTGTATGGCCCTCAGGGGCCAGAGTTGTGCAGACCTCCACCATCCCCCACATCTAGTGTATGGCCCTCAGGGGCCAGAGTTGTGCAGACCCCCACCACCCCCCCCATCTAGTGTATGGCCCTCAGGGGCCAGAGTTGTGCAGACCTCCACCATCCCCCACATCTAGTGTATGGCCCTCAGGGGCCAGAGTTGTGCAGACCTCCACCATCCCCCACATCTAGTGTATGGCCCTCAGGGGCCAGAGTTGTGCAGACCCCCACCATCCCCCACATCTAGTGAATGGCCCTCAGGGGCCAGAGTTGTGCAGACCTCCACCATCCCCCACATCTAGTGTATGGCCCTCAGGGGCCAGAGTTGTGCAGACCTCCACCATCCCCCACATCTAGTGTATGGCCCTCAGGGGCCAGAGTTGTGCAGACCTCCACCATCCCCCACATCTAGTGTATGTCCCTCAGGGGCCAGAGTTGTGCAGACCTCCACCATCCCCCACAACTAGTGTATGGCCCTCAGGGGCCAGAGTTGTGCAGACCTCCACCATCCCCCACAAGTAGTGTATGGCCCTCAGGGGCCAGAGTTGTGCAGACCTCCACCATCCCCCACAACTAGTGTATGGCCCCTTGAAGACCAGACTTGTGCAGACCACCAACCATCATTTACAACCATTGTGTGGCCCTTGGAGGGCCAGAGTTGTGCCAACCCCCCCCCCCCCCACTGTCCTCTACAACCAATCAGCTATCAGGATGTAGTATGTGATATCTGGATATTATCTCTTTTTTTAGGTGACTCCTGCAGATAACAGTGACCGCCTGCCGACCCCGAGCCCGGAGCCGCCCCACCTCAACCACCACACCTTCTATGTCTGCCGCAAGTCTGGAGGAAGGGAGGGGCTCAGCGACATGGAGGACTCCTCGGATTATTACTCCGAGACCACCGCCACCTCCGGGATAGAGGAAGACGATCCGCAACTCTACGAGCGCAGCGCTTATATCATTCCCCCCAAACCATCACACATCCTACTGGAGGCCAGCAAGAACCCCACCTATCCCAAAATCATGGTGAGACTTCCTGACGCACACTAAGCGGGGGATGGACCTTCCACAGCACAGAAGATACAAATCCCACCCCCTCCCTCTTTTCTAGTTATGGGTGGCTACTGATGGGCCCAGTCACCTGGGGGTCTACTATGCATCTGTTGGGTTAGGGTTGCCATTTCTGGAAGTTGTCTCCCCTCCCCCATCGTTAATATTCCAGTTATGGGTGGCTTCTGATGGGCCCAGTTATCTGTGGGTTTTATGCATCTGTTGAGTTAAGGTTGCCATCTCTGAAAGGTCCCACCCCTCCCCCCATCCTTAATATTCTATTTATGGGTGGCTCCTGATGGGTCCAGTCTTCTATGAGTCTTATGCATACGTTGGGTTAGGGTTGCCATTTCTGGAAGTTGTCCCCTCCTCCCCCCATCCTTATTATTCCAGTTATGGGTGGCTACTGATGGGCCCAGTCACCTGGGGGTCTACTATTCATCTGTTGGGTTAGGGTTGCCATTTCTGGAAGTCCCCCCCCTCCCCCCATCCTTAATATTCCAGTAAAGGGTGGGTGCTGATGTGCTCCGTTGCCCGCCCGTCTCCTATTCGTCTATTGTGGTACTATTATAATTTTTTTAAGTTGATCCCCCCACCCCCGCTCCTTCTTTGGTCTTCCTCCTGGATTTCCCTCATCCGCACCCAGATGCTCTCTGAGCTCTTTTTGAACTTTTTAGGAAGTCCAACTGCGACATTTTGAAACATTTTGATACTTAATGACCTCTAGCTCCGCCCACATTGCAGATTTTTATACTTTCCATCTTATTTTGCAGTTGGTGAAGCCTTGCAAAGGGAGCCAAGAAGATTCTCCCAAAGACGGTGACGGTCACGCCGATCCCCTTCCGCTGTCGGAATCAATCAGGAGCGCCGAGCCGAACTTAAAAGACTTACAGGAGGCGAGAGACTGGAGAAAGAGGCATCAGCCGCCTCCCGCCTCACAGGGGCCCCATGCATGGACTAAGCAGGCCCCCAGTTCTAGGACTCAACACAGGCCCCAAGGTCACAGGACTGTCCCCCCGGCCTACTGCGCCAAAGTGACCGGGCCGAGCGGCTCCATGACCACGGTGACCGCCACCGCCTCAGTGACCGTCGCGGTTCATCCCAACTTACCGGGAGCCACGCAGAGTTACAGCCACAGCGGCTTCGAGGACAGTGAAAAGGACTGTACAGAGCACAAACCCGCGTGGGGGCGGAGCAAATGCAACCAGGTGGAAGTGTACGAGTTGGAGGATCTAAAGCAAGACCGCAGACAAGAAGGCTCCTCCGCTGTGCACTAGGTCAGTGTCCTGCTCAGTATAGCATACTTACCAACATATTAGTCCCGCCCCCCGCACACACTCGACACACCCATCTTCTGGGCGGTTCTGCTCAATGCACACCCATTTTCTGGTTGGCCTCAGCCCTGCTCATACTTGAAACATCCACCTTCAAGGTGACCCCACCAAGATCCCGCCCACTTTCTAGGCAGTTCCCCTCATATTTAAGGGAGTATCTACCCGGAAAGTGTCTGCAGGCCCCGCAGTTTGTGTAATAACTCAAATAAGGGCAACGCCTATTTTGTGGGACATCATCGGGACAGAGGACTGAGATCCTGGACTGTCCCAGCAAATCCGGGACGGTTGGCATCTATGTCATTCATGGAAGTAGTTCCAGTTCCTAAAAGTAGCCCCGCCCAGCCTGCGTCTCAATTAAGAACTGTCCGTGTTGCCTAACAGTAACCCAAAAGCCACCATCCTCCGGCCTGATCTCAGTGGTGGCTGAAGGCCTCAGACAGTTCTTATTTCTGGCTCTATGCTGGTCACATACTGAGTGGTTCGGGGATTTCTCTCTCCGCTTTCAGCCGCAGTTTTCATTGTAGAAATCAATCAAATCTAAAAGTTTAATATTCTTTAATTGAAACTGGAAAGCGAAGGAGACCACGGGTGTCAGGTTGCCCCGAACCGCGCATGCACACACAACAACCACTACTGCCAACCAAAGCCTACATTATCCCTGGAATGTGATTGGTCAGTCCATTTTCAGCTCAAGTGGAGTCAGCAAACTACAGGGTGTGCGTCTTCCAACGCATGAAATGTACAGACAGACACACGGCGCCCGAAAGGAGCTTATTGGTCAAAGTAGCCTATGTCTGCCACCAGGTGGCCAATGGCAGCATTGCAAGATGTAGAAAGTCCTTCAAGGCTAACTCCATCTTTCAGACCTTGCTTCATGTCAGACCTTGATTTAGGGTATAACATGAAACATGGTCAACATGCACAGCCCCTCCCCCTCCAAACCACACCCCCAAATATCAGGATTGCTCAGTTCTTCTCCCTGGTGACTCCTGTGATTATTTTAAATTAGACCGGCCATTCCGGTGGAGACGTGTCATTCACTGACTGCAGTAGAGGGACTGGACTTCTCAATGGAGCATAAGTGATGTGACATGACATCACATGACCTCACATCACATCACATGACCTCACATGACATCACATGACATCACATGACCTCACATGACCTCACATGACATCACATGACCTCACATGACATGACATCACATGACCTCACATCACATCACATGACCTCACATGACATCACATGACCTCACATGACATCACATGACCTCACATGACCTCACATGACATGACATCACATGACCTCACATGACATGACATCACATGACCTCACATGACCTCACATGACATCACATGACCTCACATGACATGACATGACATGACCTCACATGACATCACATGACCTCACATGACCTCACATGACCTCACATGACATGACATCACATGACCTCACATGACATCACATGACCTCACATGACATCACATCACATGACCTCACATCACATGACCTCACATGACATCACAATGGAATGCAAATAAATAAATAAATGGACATTTTTGCTGTTTTGCACAAATTTTGTAAATGTTAACATTTTTTTATTCTTATTTTTCAGGTGACCCCCCCCCCATGACAAGCTGCACCCCTGTATATAAACCCAACAGGAACTTGTACAGAGAAAATAAAAGGACACTGATTATAAATATTATAATAATATTATTAATACAAGAGAAGTATTAGAGACGACATCCTTTATATTTTAATATGGAAATCAACAGAAAAATTCTATTTAATAAGCTGGTGACGATAATGTACTGTGAGGGGGGGAGGGCGCCGCTCACCGGAGGTTGATACGGGACAGGCGGCGACCCCCCCCCCCTACCGACATCTACGCTCCCCCCCTATTTAACCCGCAAATCAACTCGCCAATCTTGCTGCTAATGTTAACGTTCTGATGCTGGAGTGGAATTGGAGGAAAAGAAGAAAAAAAAAACCCCATGGACTTTATCGCCATGATGGCGTTCTACGCAGTGTGCCTTCCTGATGAAGAAAAGCCCCTCCCCCCCCCTCCCAGAGAAATGTACAGATTAGGAAATGTTTTGGCTGTATGTTCTCCATAGTAAGGATTGTCTGGGCAGGCTGATGAGATTTGTATTCCACCGTCAGTCGCAGATTCCTACATGGCGTACCGCAGGGGGCGCTAAATCTGCTGCAGACTGAGGCTAACCTCTTGTCAAGGTGAATTCTTTGTAAGATATTTATTAAACATGTTAATCGCCCGTGTCAGTGGATCGTTCTGTCGCCAGCGGCAGGCATCATTTGTTTCTATGTAGTCTCTTTCTCGCCAGCCGGGCCAGTCACGAGGGAGCAATTCCATAGAGAACAATGATGGGCTCTGCTGGCTGATGGTGGCCCTTTATGTCAGCAAGAGGTTAATCTCATTCTGTAATAAGCCATAAAACGTTCTATGAGATGACAAAACCTTTTCTATCTGTATTCATGACATCCGGATTCATAGAGTATTCTCATATATGGGGCTGGCTGCTGACTTTGTAATCTTTTATCCTTTATTGTGACCAAAGGGATGAAGATACAACCTCAGCTTTGTCCATCACTCCATATACATCTTCAATTGTGTCCATCACCCCATATACATCTTCAATAATGTCCATCACCCCATATACATCTTCAATAGTGTCCATCACTCCATATACATCTTCAATTGTGTCCATCACTCCATATACATCTTCAGTTGTGTCCATCACCCCATATACATCTTCAATAGTGTCCATCACTCCATATACATCTTCAGTTGTGTCCATCACTCCATATACATCTTCAATAGTGTCCATCACTCCACATACATCTTCAATAGTGTCCATCACTCCATATACATCTTCAATTGTGTCCATCACCCCATATACATCTTCAGTTGTGTCCATCACTCCACATACATCTTCAATTGTGTCCATCACCCCATATACATCTTCAATTGTGTCCATCACCCCATATACACCTTCAATTGTGTCCATCACTCCATAATCACTCCATATACATCTTCAGTTGTGTCCATCACCCCATATACATCTTCAATAGTGTCCATCACTCCACATACATCTCCACTTGTGTCCATCACTCCATAATCACTCCATATACATCTTCAGTTGTGTCCATCACCCCATATACATCTTCAATAGTGTCCATCACTCCACATACATCTTCACTTGTGTCCATCACTCCATAATCACTCCATATACATCTTCAATTGTGTCCATCACTCCATATACATCTTCAACTGTGTCCATCACCCCATATTCATCTTCAATTGTGTCCATCACCCCATATACATCTTCAATAGTGTCCATCACTCCATATACATCTTCAATTGTGTCCATCACTCCATATACATCTTCAATTGTGTCCATCACTCCATATACATCTTCAATTGTGTCCATCACTCTATATACATCTTCAATTGTGTCCATCACTCCATATACATCTTCAATTGTGTCCATCACTCCATATACATCTTCAATTGTGTCCATCACTCCATATACATCTTCAATAGTGTCCATCACTCCATATACATCTTCAATTGTGTCCTTCACTCCATATACGGTACATCTTCAGTTGTGTCCATCACTCCATAATCACTCCATATACATCTTCAGTTGTGTCCCAAAATTCCCACATAGATCTTCAGTTGTGTCCACAATTCTCACACAGATCTTCAGTTGTGTCCACAATTCCCAAATAGATCTTCAGTTGTGTCCACAATTCTCACACAGATCTTCAGTTGTGTCCACAATTCTCACACAGATCTTCAGTTGTGTCCACAATTCTCACACAGATCTTCAGTTGTGTCCAAAATTCCCACATAGATCTTCAGTTGTGTCCACAATTCTCACACAGATCTTCAGTTGTGTCCACAATTCCCACATAGATCTTCAGTTGTGTCCAAAATTCTCACATAGATCTTCAATTTTGTCCCAAAATTCCCACATACTGTAGATCTTCAAATTTGTCCATAATTTTTACATTGATCCTCAATTTTGACCAAAACTCTTCCATAGACCCTCAATTCTGTCCATAATTTTTACATACATCCTACATTTCTTTCATAATTGTTACAGAGATCTTCAAATTTGTCCAAAACTCTCACATACTGTAGATCTTCAAATTTGTCCAAAATTCTTACATTGATCCTCAGTTTTGTCCATAATTTTTACATAGATCTTAAATTTCTTTCATAATTCTTACATACATCTTCAAAATGTGTCCAAAATTCTTACATTGATCCTCATTTTTTTACATAATTTTTACATACATTTCTTTGATAATTCTTACACGCACCTTCAGTGTTGTCCTCGGTGATAGGTGCACAGCCTCTATTATGTCCATCGTTCTCTGCGCACATCCTTCATTTAGCGGTGAAGTTTACTCATCCACCTTTATTTCCTCCATTACCCAGAATGCTCAGTCCTACCCAACATCTATGCAAACCTTGACAGGGATGACCTGCCTGTGAGTTACATTTTATCTCCCGGGTGTGTCCATCGCACACATTATAACAAACATTGTTTTGTGGTTTGAAACTATTCTGATCAGTTCAGTAGGACTCCCCTCAAGTCTTAAATCTTTCCATCACCACACGATCGATATTTCACCCGACAAAATGCTTCCTATGGAATGTTTCAGTAACAATAAGTTACAATTTTATAAAAAAGGAAACCGACCACCGCGGTCCAGGATAATCTTATGAGTGAAATGTGACCGTTAAGCCCCTCCCCCCCCCACAACTTCTAGCACTGCAAATTTCTATTCACGAAAACACGTCTAGTTCACCTTTTCCAGCACCGTCCCGTCACACACCCACTGCTCCAGCACTGAAGTGGTTAATGCCCACTATGTCTTCGCTGTGAAACCTTTATCCCTTTTTTATCCCCCTCCCCCCCTCCCTGTCCCGTCTGGGACTTTCTTCTATTTGTCCCTGTTTAGGGGACCCTCATAGTATTCAGACAGTTTTACCTAATATAATATTAATTATTATTTTTTATTATTAGCGTGCTGTATATATTTTTTGTTGTTGTGAACCGGCAGCTTGTCTAACCTCCTAAAGTATATAATAATAATAATAATAATAATAATATAACCCTTTACAGGCTGCCGACGGGATCCGCGGGGGCCGGCCCTACCAAGCTGCCCGCGGCTCCTCTTGGCAGCCCCCGTAAAGGGTCGGTCTATGTGTTTTGTGTCTATTTTATAGACTGAAGCTTGGTCACTGTGCTCTATAAATTATTTATATTAAAAGGAAAAAAGAATTTATTTTTGTAGTTTGTACAGAAGTTTAGCCGTTCAACTGGAGGCATATTTTTAAAAGAGTAAAATATATATTATATATAATTATATTCTCCGGCTCCTGTCTTTTGTTGGGTAATTGTTATAAACATTGTGCGAGACTCTTCTTCTTCATGGAGTGTTTTCAGCCCCTTCCGGATGGCGGGGGAGGTGTGAAAAATAAAAAATCTGGGTTTCCTGATCATGTGATCACTGTGATTGGCTGTCAAATTGATCAGGTGATTGGGAGCCCGTCCTACCAGCTACTAATCATTGCTGAGAACTTCGCAGTCACCATGCTGGGGGTCGCGTGATTGAGCGCACTACCAGCACAAAACAGCGATGGCGTGTTTTAAAAATCCACCTTTGTGCTGCCACAATTTATGAAATAAATAAACTTTTTTTTTTAAGATAAATGAATGTATTAACCCTTCACGCCTGAGCGTAGAACAAATCTAAATGTCTCAGAACAATTTTGCAACTTTGGCAAGTTATACAAAAAAACATCAAAATGCAGCTCTGTGTGATACTGAACCTTAGAAATGCGCAGATAGAGCCACAAACAATGAAAATCAATATTGCTAAAAAATGCAACTATGAATATAAGAAAAAAAAATTATGTTCATAGTTCCATTTTGTAACAATATTGATTTTCATTGTTTGTGGCTCTATCTGCGCATTTCTAAGGTTCAGTATCACACAGAGCTGCATTTTTATGTTTTTTTGTATATATATTTTCACAGATTATTGGATTGTGATCAATGCTGAGCAGCTGTGAATCTGCACTTTGTATCACAGGAATTGTTATATCACATCTGACGCTCGATTGTAACCTCCGGTTACTCCATACCTGACGCTGATTGCAGTCTCAGGTTGCTCAGAGTAACTCACAAGATTTATATATTTTTATATTGTTTGATGTGTTATGCCGGCCATACACGGTCCGAATTTCGATAGAATTTTCTTTCCAAAATCGTATCTAAGAATTTTCGTACGAATTTCGCACCATTAGTGGGGCTGCAGCAACGGACGATTTTCGTGCGGAAATCAAATTTGAGGAATCGGACATGTTTTCTAATCAATGATGGGAGAAACATGCGAGAAATGTAATAAGAAAAGAAAATTTACGGAGAGAAAAGAAGATTCCCGGCCACGAAAATTCTTTTCTGTGGCAACATGAGGTGAAATTGAAGGTTCGGTCGGCCGAATTTCGAAAATCAATGGTGGCACATCGGATCACAAAAAAATCAACTTTCTGATTTTGAAAAGAAAATTTGTTCGAAATTCGACCGTGTATGGCCTGCCTTAGCTGTACAAATCATCGCAATCACTTCGTGCATCCGGGTGGATTATACCGCATTTTTTATTCCCCTGATAAATTGGGCTTTAATTTGGTGGTAAATAGTAATGGATATCTCCTTTTTTTAAATAATTTTTTTATTATTATTATCAAATGAAAACTGGACCAAAATTGTAAAAAAAAAAAAAGCAAACCCCCCTAACAGCTGAAGAAAGGGTTAAAATCGCCTGTGTTGTGGGGCTTCCAAATCGCTTTTCAGGTGCGTTCCAATGGGCAGGGGTGGTGGGGGAGGGGTGTATACACGGCTCCCAAACCGCCCCAAAGATGCTGCCTGCAGGACTTTTTTTCCCATCCCGCAAGCGCCCCGCCCCGGTCTGAAAGCCCTCGGGTTCCCACACTGGGGTGACATGGGAGGCGATTTACAGGCGCTATTTTTAGAGCTAAAACACCTGAAAAACGCCTCCATGGTGACAGTAGCCTTCCTCCGGCACGCTCCTCGATTAAACCTTCATCCAGGTATTTTTTCTTTATTTTTGATCATTTCTTTCTGCAAGGAAAGAGAAAGATACATTGTATATTTCCTCTCCATTTACAGAAAGAAAGAAAAAACACACACAGGGGCGGGCTTCACAGTGACTGATCACTTTTTTTTTTTAAAGCCCGTGGCGTGTGAAACACCCACAAACTCCACCCGGGGCCAAAAAAAGTGCAGACACCTAAAGAGTGACAGAAAACGTGCAACGGAAGTGCTATGACCCTCCCTAGGAAGGACCTTATCCTGACCCCCCGGGGTGTGAGGCTCCAGACTGAGGAACTCACCGACCATTCAGCCAAAAGACTCGGCCTTAGAGGCAGGTGCAAAAAAAAAGGTGTGTATGTGAGGTGACCATGGTGCCAACAAAACTCAAAGTGCCCCTCAACACAGTGAGAATTATGACACCCCTGGACTCCAGGGGCATATTCACCAGGGGCACATTCACCAGAGGCACATTCACCAGAGGCATATTCACCAGGGGCACATTCACCAGAGGCACATTCACCAGGGGCACATTCACCAGGGGCACATTCACCAGGGGCATGTTCACCAGAGGCACATTCTCCAGGGGCATATTCACCAGGGGCACATTCTCCAGGGGCATATTCACCAGGGGCACATTCTCCAGGGGCACATTCACCAGGGGCACATTCACCAGGGGCACATTCACCAGGGGCACATTCACCAGGGGCACATTCTCCAGGGGCACATTCACCAGGGGCATATTCACCAGAGGCACATTCTCCAGGGGCATATTCACCAGGGGCACATTCTCCAGGGGCACATTCACCAGGGGCACATTCACCAGGGGCACATTCACCAGAGGCACATTCTCCAGGGGCACATTCACCAGGGGCACATTCACCAGAGGCACAATCTCCAGGGGCACATTCACCAGGGGCACATTCACCAGAGGCACATTCTTCAGGGGCACATTCACCAGGGGCACATTCTCCAGAGGCACATTCTCCAGGGGCACATTCACCAGGGGCACATTTACCAGAGGCACATTCTCCAGGGGCATATTCACCAGGGGCACATTCACCAGGGGCACATTCTCCAGGGGCACATTCACCAGGGGCACATTCACCAGAGGCACATTCTCCAGGGGCATATTCACCAGGGGCACATTCACCAGAGGCACATTCTCCAGGGGCATATTCACCAGGGGCATATTCACCAGGGGCACATTCTCCAGGGGCACATTCTCCAGGGGCACATTCACCAGGGGCACATTCTCCAGGGGCACATTCTCCAGGGGCACATTCACCAGGGGCACATTCACCAGGGGCACATTCTCCAGGGGCACATTCACCAGGGGCACATTCTCCAGGGGCACATTCTCCAGGGGCATATTCACCAGAGGCACATTCTCCAGGGGCATATTCACCAGGGGCACATTCTCCAGGGGCACATTCTCCAGGGGCATATTCACCAGAGGCACATTCTCCAGGGGCATATTCACCAGGGGCACATTCTCCAGGGGCACATTCTCCAGGGGCACATTCACCAGGGGCACATTCACCAGGGGCACATTCACCAGAGGCACATTCTCCAGGGGCACATTCACCAGGGGCACATTCACCAGAGGCACAATCTCCAGGGGCACATTCACCAGGGGCACATTCACCAGGGGCATATTCACCAGGGGCACATTCTCCAGGGGCATATTCACCAGGGGCACATTCACCAGGGGCACATTCACCAGGGGCACATTCACCAGGGGCACATTCTCCAGGGGCACATTCACCAGGGGCACATTCTCCAGGGGCACATTCTCCAGGGGCACATTCACCAGAGGCACATTCTCCAGGGGTATATTCACCAGGGGCACATTCACCAGAGGCACATTCTCCAGGGGCATATTCACCAGGGGCATATTCACCAGGGGCACATTCTCCAGGGGCACATTCTCCAGGGGCACATTCACCAGGGGCACATTCACCAGGGGCACATTCTCCAGGGGCACATTCACCAGGGGCACATTCACCAGGGGCACATTCACCAGAGGCACATTCTCCAGGGGCACATTCACCAGGGGCACATTCACCAGGGGCACATTCTCCAGGGGCACATTCACCAGAGGCACATTCTCCAGGGGCACATTCACCACAGGCTTTTTTCCAGGGGCACATTCTCCAGGGGCACATTCACCACGGGCTTTTCTCCAGGGGCACATTCACCAGAGGCACATTCACCAGAGGCACATTCACCACAGGCTTTTCTCCAGGGGCACATTCTCCAGGGGCACATTCACCAGGGGCACATTCACCAGGGGCACATTCACCAGAGGCACATTCACCAGAGGCACATTCACCACAGGCTTTTCTCCAGGGGCACTTTCTCCAGGGGCACATTCTCCAGGGGCACATTCACCACGGGCTTTTCTCCAGGGGCACATTCACCAGGGGCACATTCACCACAGCCTTTTCTCCAGGGGCACATTCACCAGAGGCACATTCACCAGAGGCACATTCACCACAGGCTTTTCTCCAGGGGCACATTCACCAGGGGCACATTCACCACGGGCTTTTCTCCAACCCTGACGCACAGCCCAGGCCGGTGGAGCCCCTACCAGGAAGGCCCTGATGCTGGAGCTCAACCACCACTCCCTTCGCTCCTAAATAATTACATTTGGGAAATACTAACCCCCCCTCGGTGGGAAAGGGGGGTCAGTGTTCTTTCCTGAAAAACTGACAGGAACTCCCTCAATCTAGGCTAGAAGGCCAGGGACCCGACCCCTTCGGCCAGTCCCGGTGTTCCTCCATCCATATCAGGAGGTAACCCTTCCGGCTTTCTCTAAAGGAGGCCCAATAACGTCCCTCCGTTCATCGACCAATCCGGTTCCGGTCCTCTCTGATACTCACCGTCCCGGTTATCTTAACGCCAATTCACTTTGCATAGCCACCACCACCCCCAACCCCCCACCGTGGATCACGGACAGTAACACTGCGCCAACACTCAGTAACCGATAAGAACAGATCCTACACTTGATCTTAGCCGAAAGGCCGTGACTGATCACTATGGTAGCCAATCAGAGGCTACCACAGCGATCAGGTGACCTGGGATCGGGCGATCTGTGTCCCGATCGTTAGTACAGGGCCCCGGGCTCTCGGTGACACCCCGTGCGGCACGCTCCAAGCACAAAGGGAGGAACGCATTTATGTGGCCCCAACAGAAGGAAAGCCCACTTCTGTGAGGCCGTATATATGTGTTACGTTAGCATGAAGGGGTTACATGAATGTAAATGACCCGCCCTGTGGGTGTTACTATTCTAGAAATCTGGTTATTTTGTTTCCTCGTTACATATGCAAGTTTTGCTTCCTACTTAGTTTTACAGCACGGTGGCTGCACTTTACTGTTCCTCTCCTTGTATGGAAGTGAATGGATGAGGGGGAATGACTGCAGAAGAAAGAAATACAAATTACTAAACACCATCCCAATTTAATGTGGAGATTATTTTGCATGTGAGAGATATCCCCTTCCTCCCTGTCCTTGTGACCCCATGAACACAAATGGGGGGAGTGGTTGTCACCGGGACAGGAAGGCAAAGGCAGCAATAATAAAAATTATCAGCAGGTTTAACCCCTCCCCCTCTAATAGAAAAAAAATGTGTGCTTATTGCTTGTATCTTTATTGGAAAAAAAATATCCCATCACTTTCTATCCCAATGGGGACACAAAAGGTCGGGATAGACTGGCCGCAATTTATCTGCCATTAATGTGGACTTCTGGTCTTTTTCCTCTCCCCCTCCGGAGGGGTCTGTCTTTGGGAAAGCCCCTCACCAAGTACCTGGTGGACCGGCTTTGGCCCAGGTAGACCATGTCAGGAGCCTTGCACCCCCAGGAGGTTCGGGGTTAGAGCCCCTTCCTCTTCAGAGGCCATTCTGTACCATCTGTGCTCCCGCCAAATCTCTATGTCCTATCCCAGCCCCAACACCTAATAGGGCGTACACATGGTCGGACTTTGTTCGGACATTCCGACAACAAAATCCTAGGATTTTTTCCGACGGATGTTGGCTCAAACTTGTCTTGTCTACACACGGTCGCACAAAGTTGTCGGAAAATCCGATCGTTCTAAACGCGGTGACGTAAAACACGTACGTTGGGACTATAAACGGGGCAGTGGCCAATAGCTTTCATCTCTTTATTTATTCTGAGCATGCGTGGCACTTTGTCTGTCGGATTTGTGTACACACGATCGAAATTTCCGACAACGGATTTTGTTGTCGGAAAATTTTATCTCCTGCTCTCCAACTTTGTGTGTCGGAAAATCCGATGGAAAATGTCCGATGGAGCCCACACACGGTCGGAATTTCCGACAACACGCTCTGATCGGACATTTTCCATCGGAAAATCCGACCGTGTGTACGGGGCATAACACTTAACCAAATCTCTATGTCCTATCCAAGGCCCAACACCTAACACTTAACCAAATCTCTATGTCCTATCCAAGCCCCAACACCTAACACTTGACCAAACCCCTTTGTCCTATCCAAGCCCCAAACACCTAACACTTAACCAAACCCCTTTGTCCTATCCAAGCCCCAAACACCTAACACTTAACCAAACCCCTTTGTCCTATCCAAGCCCTAACACCTAACACTTAACCAAACCTCTATGTCCTATCCAAGCCCCAACACCTAACACTTAACCAAACCCCTTTGTCCTATCCAAGCCCCAACACCTAACACTTAACCAAACCCCTTTGTCCTATCCAAGCCCCAACACCTAACACTTAACCAAACCTCTATGTCCTATTCAAGCCTCAACACCTAACACTTACCCAAACCTCTATGTCCTATCCAAGCCCCAACACCTAACACTTAACCAAACCTCTTTGTCCTATCCAAGCCTCAACACCTAACACTTGACCAAACCTCTATGTCCTATCCAAGCCCCAACACCTAACACTTAACCAAACCTCTATGTCCTATTCAAGCCTCAACACCTAACACTTACCCAAACCTCTATGTCCTATCCAAGCCCCAACACCTAACACTTAACCAAACCTCTTTGTCCTATCCAAGCCTCAACACCTAACACTTGACCAAACCTCTATGTCCTATCCAAGCCTCAACACCTAACACTTGACCAAACCTCTATGTCCTATCCCAGGCCCAACACCTAACACTTAACCAAACCTCTATGTTCTATCCAAGCCTCAACACCTAACACTTAACCAAACCTCTATGTCCTATCTAAGCCCCAACACCTAACACTTAACCAAACCTCTATGTCCTATCCCAGCCCCAACACCTAACACTTAACCAAACCTCTATGTCCTATCCCAGCCCCAACACCTAACACTTAACCAAACCTCTATGTCCTATCCAAGCCCCAACACCTAACACTTAACCAAACCTCTATGTCCTATCCCAGCCCCAACACCTAACACTTAAACAAACCTCTATGTCCTATCCAAGCCCCAACACCTAACACTTAACCAAACCTCTATGTCCTATCCAAGCCCCAACACCTAACACTTAACCAAACCTCTATGTCCTATCCCAGCCCCAACACCTAATACTTAACCAAACCTCTATGTCCTATCCAAGCCCCAACACCTAATACTTAACCAAACCTCTATGTCCTATCCAAGCCCCAACACCTAACACTTGACCAAACCTCTATGTCCTATCCAAGCCTCAATACCTAACACTTAACCAAACCCCTATGTCCTATCCAAGCCCCAACACCTAACACTTAACCAAACCCCTTTGTCCTATCCAAGCCTCAACACCTAACACTTAACCAAATCTCTATGTCCTATCCCAGCCCCAACACCTAACACTTGACCAAATCTCTATGTCCTATTCAAGCCTCAACACCTAACACTTAATCAAACCTCTATGTCCTATTCAAGCCTCAACACCTAACACGTAACCAAACCTCTATGTCCTATCCTGGTCCCAATACCTAACACTCAAAAAAACACTATACCTGATTCTCAATCAAACACCTACATCTTATCCTAACCCCAATACTGCACTCAGCCAAATCCAACATCTTATCCTAAAACCAAGACTTTACCTTGACTGCCCCTTACAGTCCGGTAGGAAATCAGTTCACATGATAATGAATTTTCAAATGTTTTCATTAAAATAATTCCTGGTGATCCCGCCATGAGGGGCCTTGTTCAGCCACTTCCTGTTATGGGGTGAAATATGTCCCCAAGTTTTGCTCCTGGGTTGTCACCTTGTCACATCGCCCCCTGGTGGAGACTACAAGTGGTTGTGTAGACACAAATTAAGTTGGTGTGGTTCAGGAAATCCGTCCAGAGAAATGATGTGCAGACGATGCTGGAGCCACGCCATGTGGACAGGAAGGTTACTTTCACACTGAGGCGAGCGGGCGCCGGTGGTAAAGCGGCACTATATTTAGCGCCGCTTTACCGTCGTTTTAGCTGCGCTATTTGGCCTAGAGTGGGGTGGTTTTAACCCCCGCTAGCGGCTGAAAAAGGGTTAAAACCGCTCCCAAAGCAGCGCTGCCCCATTGTTTTTAATGGGAAGGGGCACTTTAGGAGCAGTGAATACATCGCTCCTATAGAGCTGCAAAGATGCGGCTTGCAGGACTTTTTTAATTTTTTTTTTTTTAATGGAGCCCCCCGAGTGGAACTCCTCTTTAAGAAGGTCATTTGCCTATATTCAGTCTCCTCACTGACCTTTTTCCTGCTTGCACAATGAGGTATGTCCTTTCTTTTATTGGAGCGATATCGATCGATGAAGGATTGAAAGAAATCCACCACAACATCATCAGAGATCACACAGCTGATCGTTTGGGGATCGTTTGTCCTTCTGTGTTTTATCTCACAAATGAGAGGATTTGACTTTATTTCCAGCATCTCCAGAAATCTACAAGTATTTTGGAAGAACTGTAATTATTTATATCTAATGTGGTTTACTGGACACTTATATATGATTAGTTTATTTATTATTTATGGGATCTCATTATTTATTGGATCTCATTATTTATTGGATCTCATTATTTATTGGATCTCATTATTTATTGGATCTCATTATTTATTGGATCTCTGTACTATATTAAGGTTGATGGAAGCGCTTTATTAACTTTTTATATATTTCCTCTTTTGTGATCTCAGCACATAACACAATAATAGAAGTCATTATCATTTGTTCATCTTAATATCATTTTTGGTTCACAATTTGATACAATCATTCACATCAGAGCTTTAGTCATTTTTACACAGTGTGAGGAGAGAGTTGCCGGCATATCCGGTGTACAGTGTGCTCAGTGCTGGGGGTGCGCTGGGAGGGAGGCGGAGTTCTGGGGGTACGTCAAGAGACCTCCCCTGGAAATGTGCGACCGCACTGTAGCTGTCATTCGGCTATAGTGTGGTTGGGAAGAGGTTAAAATCTATAAGGGAATTTAGTGATTAAAGCCAGCCATAAAAAAACGAATAGAAAACCGAATGAAAACTCTCAGTCATTGGTTTTTCACATCATTAATGTGTCGAGCGGCTCTGACATTCGATCCAACATGATGGATTTTGTTAAAAATAAATAAATAAATGAAGGGACAATTGTTGTGCTATTTTCGTCATTTCAGTTGATAGAATTGTTCTGTTTTTGGCTCGTTTTTGGCTCGTCTATGATTGGCCACACTATCAATAAACACAATCCTCCCGTTATCCTTCATTATAACAATACAGAGGAGCTTACACTCTAATGTCCCCTCCCCCCACAGTCACATCAGTCTCTGTACAGAGGAGCTTACACTCTAATGTCCCCTCCCCCCACAGTCACATCAGTCTCTGTACAGAGGAGCTTACACTCTAATGTCCCCTCCCCCACAGTCACATCAGTCTCTGTACAGAGGAGCTTACACTCTAATGTCCCCTCCCCCACAGTCACATCAGTCTCTGTACAGAGGAGCTTACACTCTAATGTCCCCTCCCATACAGTCACATCAGTCTCTATACAGAGGAGCTTACACTCTAATGTCCCCTCCCCCCACAGTCACATCAGTCTCTGTACAGAGGAGCTTACACTCTAATGTCCCCTCCCCCACAGTCACACTCCTGGCCCCTGTACTCTGTACATTACACACTCCTGACCCCTGTACTCTGTACATTACACACTCCTGACCCCTGTACTCTGTACATTACACACTCCTGACCCCTGTACCCTGTACATTACACACTCCTGACCCCTGTACTCTGTACATTACACACTCCTGACCCCTGTACTCTGTACATTACACACTCCTGACCCCTGTACTCTGTACATTACACACTCCTGGCCCCTGTACTCTGTACATTACATACTCCTGACCCCTGTACTCTGTACATTACACACTCCTGACCCGTGCACTCTGTACATTACACACTCCTGACCCCTGTACTCTGTACATTACACACTCCTGACCCCTGTACTCTGTACATTACACACTCCTGACCCCTGTACTCTGTACATTACACACTCCTGACTAGGGTTGCCACCTTTTCTTCGAGCCAAACCTGAACACTTCAGCGGGAAGTGGCATTTTTTTTGTAGCATACACTATGAGATTGTAAAATTCCTGGGACACCTCTGTGTGCCCTAGGGGAGTAGTAATACGGCACGCGCAGCAGTGAACAGTGGGTGTAGACAATTGCATATAGTGCAGGCGTACGTAATGTACAATATAGTGTATATGTAGTGTGTAATGTTTGGTGGGAAGCCTCCCAGTGTAATATTGGGGGGTGGTCTCCTGGTGTGTGTGTAAGATAGATAGATAGATAGATAGATAGAGATATGGTGGGGAGGGGGAGTGGTAAGGACTGTATGTATGGGGGAACTCTGATGTAAGGGGGGGGGGGGCTCTGGTGACGAGATCACCTTATATCAGAGTCCACTGCATTCACCTTTACATCAGAGTTCCCGTTTATGTAATTGTCCACAGAGTTCCAACTTGCATTTAAAATGAAACTCTAATGTGGGGGGGGACTCTGGTCACCATAGAGCATCTTCCACAGAGTGAATGCACTAAGGTAAGGTGGGGTGGGTTACTGATATAAGGGGTGACCTTTATATCAGTGCCCCTTTACCTTACTGCATTCACTGCCCCCTACATTAGTGATCCCCCCTCAGACTGGCCTTGCTACGCTGTCAATGACCACCACTCAGGTGCACCGTGCACGGCTCAGTCAGATGGTCCTCTCTGGGCTCCAGCTTGGTGGCTCTCGTTTCAGCCTATTTTACACTACGAGACTGTGCGGCCATAATACAGGAGATGATCAGAGGCTACAGACATCATACAAAAGATGGTCAGAGACTGCAGACAAAGTACAGGAGATGTTCAGAGACTGAAGACAAAGTACAGGAGATGTTAAGAAACTGCAAACATGATACAGGAGATGGTCAGAGACTGCAGACATGGTACAGGAGATGGTAAGAAACTGCATACATGATACAGGAGATGATCAGAGACTGAAGACATGATACAGGAGATGATCAGAGACTGAAGACATGATACAGGAGATGGTCAGAGACTGCGGACATAATACAGGAGATGGTCAGAGACTGCGGACATAGTACAGGAGATGGTCAGAGACTGAAGACATAGTACAGGAGATGATCAGAGACTGCAGACATAGTACAGGAGATGATCAGAGACTGCAGACATGATACAGGAGATGGTCAGAGACTGCAGACAAAGTACAGGAGATGTTAAGAAACTGCAAACATGATACAGGAGATGGTCAGAGACTGCAGACATGGTACAGGAGATGGTAAGAAACTGCATACATGATACAGGAGATGATCAGAGACTGCAGACATGATACAGGAGATGATCAGAGACTGAAGAAATGATACAGGAGATGATCAGAGACTGAAGACATGATATAGGAGATGGTCAGAGACTGCGGACATAATACAGGAGATGGTCAGAGACTGCGGACATAGTACAGGAGATGGTCAGAGACTGAAGACATAGTACAGGAGATGATCAGAGACTGCAGACATAGTACAGGAGATGATCAGAGACTGCAGACATGATACAGGAGATGATCAGAGACTGCCGACATGATACAGGAGATGATCAGAGACTGAAGACATGATACAGGAGATGGTCAGAGACTGAAGACATGATACGGGAGAGGGTCAGAGAGTGTGCGGACATCGTACAAAAGATGGTCAGAGACTGCAGACATAGTACAGGTGATGATCAGAGACTGCAGACGTGATACAGGAGATGATTAGAGACTGAAGACATGATACGGGAGAGGGTCAGAAACTGCATACATGATACAGGAGATGATCAGAGACTGAAGACATGATACAGGAGATGATCAGAGACTGAAGACATGATACAGGAGATGGTCAGAGACTGAAGACATGATACAGGAGATGATCAGAGACTGCAGACATGATACAGGAGATGATCAGAGACTGAAGACATGATACAGGAGATGATCAGAGACTGCAGACATAGTACAGGAGATGATCAGAGACTGCAGACATAATACAGGAGATGATCAGAGACTGCAGACATGATACAGGAGAGGGTCAGAAACTGCAAAGTACAGGAGATGGTCAGAGACTGCAGACATGATACAGGAGAGGGTCAGAAACTGCAGACAAAGTACAAAAGATGGCCAGAGACTGCAGACATAACTGGGCTGAAATGGCACCCGGGTCACATATGAATCACACAGAATGCACAGCGCGTTCCTGTGTTTTCATAGTGTGAACCTGTCCTGTGACCTGGAACCCACACTTTGCTCCACTAACTCGCTTGGAAGGGGGGCACTAGTATGGGCACCTGGAGCAATTTTCCACATCTCTTGTGGGGTGCCAAGGGCCACCCCCTCTGTGGCAGACATCATCTCTTTAATATTGGGGGGGAGAGGATATGTGCTAAGGGGCCTGGATTTCATATCCAAGCCCCCTTGTAGCACAGGTTCTAAAGTGCCCCCTAGAAGATACCCCCCCCCCCCCAAATTACTCAAAGTGAACTGTAGGCTAGTTCCCCCCTCACCCTCTTGTTCATGCCCCCCATCCTCTGGAAGACTCACTGTGGATTAGTTGATAGATGATCTCTGTCCAGCAGCGTTGTCGGCAGCATGGAGAGCTTTCCCCTCCCCTCCTCCTCCTCTGTGTACACAGGAAAACAACACAGCAGGAGGAGGGGAGGGTTCACTCCACAGCACTCTCTCTGCACTGTGTCTGTGTCCTGCAGCTGGGGACAGTGGGGAGAGATGTCGGGTCTGCGCTGTCATAAAAAGTGGAGCTCAGGGGCGGTGTGCCGTGCGGGCACAAGCTGCGGGCATTCCATTACTATGATTCGCCGGGGAAGTTAATTAGAGAGCCGCCTGTGGCCGCAAGGCACGCTGCACAGGGAGCCACAGACGGGTCTGAATAATGTGCCCGGGTCTCAGGCGGCCAGAGACCCAGACACATGTTTCAAAACCCGTACTGTCTGGGTGAATCCCGGACAGGTGGCAACCCTACTCCTGACCCCTGTACTCTGTACATTACACACTCCTGACCCCTGTACTCTGTACATTACATACTCCTGACCCCTGTACTCTGTACATTACACACTCCTGACCCCTGTACTCTGTGCATTACATACTCCTGACCCCTGTACTCTGTACATTACATACTCCTGACCCCTGTACTCTGTACATTACACACTCCTGACCCCTGTACTCTGTACATTACATACTCCTGACCCCTGTACTCTGTATATTACACACTCCTGACCCCTGTACTCTGTGCATTACACACTCCTGACCCCTGTACTCTGTACATTACATACTCCTGACCCCTGTACTCTGTACATTACACACTCCTGACCCCTGTACTCTGTACATTACACACTCCTGACCCCTGTACTCTGTACATTACACACTCCTGACCCCTGTACTCTGTATATTACATACTCCTGACCCCTGTACTCTGTACATTACACACTCCTGACCCCTGTACATTACACACTCCTGACCCCTGTACTCTGTACATTACACACTCCTGACACCTGTACTCTGTACATTACACACTTCTGACACCTGTACTCTGTACATTACACACTCCTGACCCCTGTACTCTGTGCATTACACACTCCTGACCCCTGTACTCTGTACATTACACACTATTGACCCCTGTACTCTTTACATTACATACTTCTGGCCCCTTTACTCTGTACATTACACACTCCTGACACCTGTACTTTGTACATTACACACTCCTGACCCCTGTACTCTGTACATTTCATACTCCTGACCCCTGTACTCTGTACATTACACGCTCCTGACCCCTGTACTCTGTACATTACACACTCCTGACCCCTGTACTCTGTACATTACACACTCCTGACCCCTGTACTCTGTACATTACACACTCCTGACCCCTGTACTCTGTACATTACACACTCCTGACCCCTGTACTCTTTACATTACATACTTCTAGCCCCTGTACTCTGTACATTACACACTCCTGACACCTGTACTCTGTACATTACACACTCCTTGCCCCTGTACTCTGTACATTACACACTCCTTGCCCCTGTACTCTGTACATTACACACTCCTTGCCCCTGTACTCTGTACATTACACACTCCTGACCCCTGTACTCTGTAGATTACACACTCCTGACCCCTGTACTCTGTACATTACACACTCCTGACCCCTGTACTCTTTACATTACATACTTCTGGCCCCTGTACTCTGTACATTACACACTCCTGACCCCTGTACTCTGTACATTACACACTCCTGACCCCTGTACTCTGTACATTGTACTCTGTGCATTACATACTCCTGACCCCTGTACTCTGTACATTACACACTCCTGACACCTGTACTCTGTACATTACATACTCCTGACCCCTGTACTCTGTACATTACACACTCCTGACCCCTGTACTCTGTGCATTACACACTCCTGACCCCTGTACTCTGTACATTACATACTCCTGACCCCTGTACTCTGTACATTACACACTCCTGACCCCTGTACTCTGTGCATTACACACTCCTGACCCCTGTACTCTGTACATTACATACTCCTGACCCCTGTCCTCTGTACATTACACACTCTTGACGCCTGTACTCTGTACATTACACACTCCTTGCCCCCTGTACTCTGTACATTACACACTCCTGACCCCTGTACTCTGTACATTACACACTCCTGACCCCTGTACTCTGTACATTACATACTCCTGACTAGGGATGAGCTTCGATTTCGAGTCGAACTCACGTTCGACTCGAACATTGGCTGTTCGCAAGTTCGCCGAACAGCGAACAATTTGGGGTGTTCGCGGCAAATTCAAATGCCGCGGAACACCCTTTAAAAGTCTATGGGAGAAATCAAAAGTGCTAATTTTAAAGGCTTATAGGCAAGTTATTGTCATAAAAAGTGTTTGGGGACCCGGGTCCTGCCCAGGGGACATGGATCAATGCAAAAAAAGCTTTAAAAATGGCCATTTTTTCAGGAGCAGTGATTTTAATAATGCTTAAAGTCAAACAATAAAAGTGTAATATCCCTTTAAATTTCGTAGCTGGGGGGTGTCTATAGTATGCCTGTAAAGTGGCGCATGTTTCCCGTGTTTAGAACAGTCTGACAGCAAAATGACATTTCGAAGGAAAAAACCCATTTAAAACTACCAGCGGCTATTGCATTGCCGACAATACACATAGAAGTTCATTGATAAAAATGGCATGGGAATTCCCCACAGGGGAACCCCAAACCAAAATTTAAAAAAAAAAATGACGTGGGAGTGCCCCTAAATTCCATACCAGACCCTTCAGGTCTGGTATGGATTTTAAGGGGAACCCCGCGCCAAAAAAACAAAAACGGCGTGGGGTCCCCCCAAAAATCCATACCAGACCCTTATCCGAGCACGCAACCTGGCAGGCCACAGGAAAAGAGGGGGGGGACGAGAGTGCAGCCCCCCCTCCTGAACCGTACCAGGCCACATGCCCTCAACATTGGGAGGGTGCTTTGGGGTAGCCCCCCAAAACACCTTGTCCCCATGTTGATGAGTTTGATGAGGACAAGGGCCTCATCCCCACAACCCTGGCCGGTGGTTGTGGGGGTCTGCGGGCGGGGGGCTTATCGGAATCTGGAAGCCCCCTTTAACAAGGGGACCCCCAGATCCCGGCCCCCCCTCTGTGTGAAATGGTAAGGGGGTACTTACCCCTACCATTTCACTAAAAAACTGTCAAAAATGTTAAAAATTACAAGAGACAGTTTTTGACAATTCCTTTATTTAAATGCTTCTTCTTTCTTCCTTCATCTTCTGGTTCTTCCTCCAGTGTTGTCGTCCAGCATCTCCTCCGCGGCATCTTCTATCTTCTTCTCCTCGGGCCGCTCCGCATCCATGGCATGGGGGGAGGCTCCCACTCTTCTCTTCATTTCTCTTCTTCATCTTCTTCTCTTCTTCCTTCTTCTCTTCTTCTCTTCTTCATTTTCTTCTCCGGGCCACTTCGCATCCATGTTGGCATAGAGGGAGGCTCCCGCTGTGTGAGGGCGTCTCCTCGTCTGACGGTTCTTAAATAACGGGGGGGAAGAGAAGAAGAGAAGAAGGAAGAAGAGAAGAAGATGAAGAAGAAAATGAAGAGAAGAGCGGGAGCCCCCCCCCATGCCATGGGTGCGGAGCGGCCCGAGGAGAAGAAGATAGAAGACGCTGTGGAGGAGATGCTGGACGAGAACGCCAGAGGAAGAACCAGAAGAAGATGAAGGAAGATAGAAGAAAGAAGAAGCATTTAAATAAAGGAATTGTCAAAAACTGTCTCTTGTCATTTTTATCATTTTTGACAGTTTTTTAGTGAAATGGTAGGGGTAAGTACCCCCTTACCATTTCACACGGGGGGGGCGGGATCTGGGGGTCCCCTTGTTAAAGGGGGCTTCCAGATTCCGATAATCCTCTCACCCGCAGACCCCCACAACCACCGGCCAGGGTTGTGGGGATGAGGCCCTTGTCCTCATCAACGTGGGGACAAGGTGTTTTGGGGGGCTACCCCAAAGCAACCTCCCAATGTTGAGGGCATGTGGCCTGGTACGGTTCAGGAGGGGGGGCCGCACTCTCGTCCCCCCTCTTTTCCTGCGGCCTGCCAGGTTGCGTGCTCGGATAAGGGTCTGGTATGGATTTTTGGGGGGACCCCACGCCGTATTTTTTTTGGTGCGGGGTTCCCCTTTAAAATCCATACCAGACCTGAAGGGTCTGTTATGGAATTTAGGGGGAATCCCATGTCATTTTTTTTTTTAATTTTGGCCAGAGTTCCCCTTAATATCCATACCAGACCTGAAGGGCCTGGTATGGAATTTAGGGGACCCCCACGTCATTTTTTTTTTAAATTTTGGTTCGGGGTTCCCCTGTGGGGAATTCCCATGCTGTTTTTATCAATGAACTTCTATGTTTATTGTCGGCAATGCAATAGCCGCGGGTAGTTTTAAATGGGTTTTTTCCTTTGAAATGTCATTTTGCTGTCAGACTGTTCTAAACACAGGAAACATGCGCCCCTTTACAGGCATACTATAGACACCCCCAGGTACGGAATTTAAAGGGATATTACACTTTTATTGTTTGACTTTAAGCATTATTAAAATCACTGCTCCCGAAAAAACGTCCGTTTTTAAAACTTTTTTTTGCATTGATCCCTGTCCCCTGGGGCAGGACACGGGTCCCCAAACACTTTTTATGACAATAACTTGCCTATAAGCCTTTAAAATTAGCACTTTTGATTATTTATGTTCGTGTCCCATAGACTTTAATGGTGTTCGGGTGTTCGAACGAACTTTTTTCCTGTTCGCATGTTCTGGTGCGAACTGAACAGGGGGGTGTTCGGCTCATCCCTACTCCTGACCCCTGTACCAAAGCTGTATTCTGGCCTAGGCCAACAAGGCCCAGGCCTAGGGCAGCACTTTGCAGGGGGGCAGCATGGAAAGAGACCCCGCTGGCTTGCGCTGTGCTGTTAGTGTAGCACCAGTCTTATGGAGCGGACTGGGCTGAATGGCAAATTAGTCTAGGCCCCCATAAAGCGGCCTCACTGCTTCTGGTATGCGGGCAACTGGAATTCCGCCAACAATTGGCATGGTTATATCTTCTCAGTCCTCTCCATAAAATTATCAGAAATTTGTGCTTAAAGTAGAACTATAGGCAACACTTTGTTTTTCCATTTTGGATAGAATAAGGGAGGGTTATAGCCCCTGGCAGTTTATTTTTTATCATCCCTGTCCCATTGCAGAGACTTCCCTTCTCTTCCTGCCCTATAGTCAAACAGGAAGTGAGAGAAAATCTGTGCAAATGAAGAGAATCCATTGCCCCCCCCAGGCACCCAGAACTAGTGTTCAAATGCAAAAATGTCAGGGCGGATCTTAAACAACAAGGGGTGTGGCCTTGACAGGAAGGGGTGGGTCATATTTAAATTAGGGGGTGCACGGGTTTAGTCAGGCCTAGGGCAGCACAAAACCTAAATACACTACTCCCCTGTACTCTGTACATTACACACTCCTGACCCCTGTACTCTGTACATTACACACTCCTGACCCCTGTACTCTGTACATTACACACTCCTGACCCCTGTACTCTGTACATTACACACTCCTGACCCCTGTACTCTGTACATTACACACTCCTGACCCCTGTACTCTGTACATTACACACTCCTGACCCCTGTACTCTGTACATTACACACTCCTGACCCCTGTACTCTGTGCATTACACACTCCTGACCCCTGTACTCTGTGCACTACACACTCCTGTCCCCTGTACTCTGTATATTACACACTCCTGACCCCTCTACTCTGTACATTACACACTGCTGACCCCTGTACTCTGTACATTACATACTGCTGACCCCTGTACTCTGTACATTACACACTCCTGACCCCTGTACTCTGTACATTACACACTCCTGACCCCTGTACTCTGTACATTACACACTCCTGACCCCTGTACTCTGTACATTACACACTCCTGACCCCTGTACTCTGTACATTACGCACTCCTGACCCCTGTACTCTGTGCATTACACACTTCTGTCCCCTGTACTCTGTACATTACACACTCCTGACCCCTCTACTCTGTACATTACACACTCCTGACCCCTCTACTCTGTACATTACACACTCCTGACCCCTGTACTCTGTACATTACACACTCCTGACCCCTGTACTCTGTACATTACACACTCATGACCCCTGTACTCTGTACATTACACACTCCTGACCCCTGTACTCTGTACATTACACACTCCTGACTCCTGTACTCTGTACATTACACACTCCTGACCCCTGTACTCTGTACATTACACACTCCTGACCCCTGTACTCTGTACATTACACACTCCTGACTCCTGTACTCTGTACATTACACACTCCTGACCCCTGTACTCTGTACATTACACACTCCTGACCCCTGTACTCTGTACATTACACACTCCTGACCTCCATTACACTACTTTTTGTAGCACAGTAATTAAAGAACATTTTCGGATACTAGAATTGTGCCATATGTTGCCATGTACACAGTGAGTAGGCTTAGTGAGTTTTAAGCCCCTCCTATTGTTAGTGCAATCGTGTCATGGCGCGGGCAGCACAATGCCTAATTATTTTTTTCTTGGTGCCCAAAGCTGACCCCCCCCAGGGAAAAAACTGCGGTACATCATTCCCCTGAACCAGTCCTGATAGTGACAATGGCAGACAAAACCTGCACAACGTGTGTCACCCAGATCTCTCCATCAGGGGATCGTGTGACATCACAACTGGGGGGCGGGGACAGAGCGTTGTCACCTCATAACAGGAAGTGTCTGAACTAAGACCTTCATGGCGGGATCACCAGGGATTATTTTAATGAAAGCTTCAGATTTAAAAGGTCAGAAAATGACTTTTCAAAAAACATGAACATGATAAATCTTCTGTGAGAGACATTGTATCGGATTTTATATCATTGTATCCAATTTTATATCGGATTTTTATCATTGTATCCGATTTTATATCCTTGTATCGGATTTTATATAATTGTATCAGATTTTAAATCGGATTTTATATCATTGTATCAGATTTTATATAATTGTATCAGATTTTATATCGGATTTTATATCATTGTATCCGATTTTATATCATTGTATCGATTTTTATATCATTGTATCCGATTTTATCTCCGATTTTATATCATTGTGTCGGATTTTATATCCTTGTATTGCCATCAACAATATTGATGATTAAATAGCAAACCTGAGTTTTAGAATTGAAGTCGGATACACATTATAACTTATTTTATTTTTTGTTCTTCGATTTACCTCCAGCTATGTAGTAGAAGGGCCGGCCGGATTCCATACACATGGGAAGTGTTTAGATGTGACCTCATATTAGATGGTTTTGGTAAATCTAAAGAAGATTGTATGGTGTGTATCCAGGTTCAGTACAAACTCTGCAAACCGCCAATCAGCGCACAGCCGGGACAGAGAGGTGAATGGTCACCGGTCCATATATCATCGCCGTCTGTGCTGAACGCACTTCCTGTCAGCAATGGGGGGGTCAGTATATGATGTGCTGGGGGGCCACCCAGGACTGGACAGCAGCCTGCCGGGTGACAGAGGAGACTAATCCACATGGAGAGAAGAGCCGCCTTCTATCACAACAATGACAGCAGCCCACCCAGGCAGCACCCCCCCAACCAGACATTAACCCCTTCACCACCCTCACACACTATTATCAATATGGCTCTGACATATACCGCAGTGCTGTACAGAGATCACTGAGCCAATCACGTCAGTCTCTTTACAGAGGAGCTTACACTCTAATGTCCCCTCCCCTACAGTCACATCAGTCTCTGTACAGAGGAGCTTACACTCTAATGTCCCCTCCCCCACAGTCACATCAGTCTCTATACAGAGGAGCTTACACTCTAATGTCCCCTCCCCCCACAGTCACATCAGTCTCTATACAGAGGAGCTTACACTCTAATGTCCCCTCCCCCACACAGTCACATCAGTCTCTGTACAGAGGAACTTACACTCTAATGTCCCCTCCCCCACAGTCACACCAGTCTCTATACAGAGGAGCTTACACTCTAATGTCCCCTCCCCCCACAGTCACATCAGTCTCTGTACAGAGGAGCTTACACTCTAATGTCCCCTCCCCCCCCCACAGTCACATCAGTCTCTATACAGAGGAGCTTACACTCTAATGTCCCCTCCCCCACAGTCACATCAGTCTCTATACAGAGGAGCTTACACTCTAATGTCCCCTCCCCCACAGTCACATCAGTCTCTATACAGAGGAGCTTACACTCTAATGTCCCCTCCCCCACAGTCACATCAGTCTCTGTACAGAGGAGCTTACACTCTAATGTCCCCTCCCCCACAATCACATCAGTCTCTATACAGAGGAGCTTACACTCTAATGTCCCCTCCCCCACAGTCACATCAGTCTCTATACAGAGGAGCTTACACTCTAATGTCCCCTCCCCCCCCACAGTCACATCAGTCTCTATACAGAGGAGCTTACACTCTAATGTCCCCTCCCCCCACAGTCACATCAGTCTCTATACAGAGGAGCTTACACTCTAATGTCCCCTCCCCCCACAGTCACATCAGTCTCTATACAGAGGAGCTTACACTCTAATGTCCCCTCCCCCCACAGTCACATCAGTCTCTGTACAGAGGAGCTTACACTCTAATGTCCCCTCCCCCCACAGTCACATCAGTCTCTGTACAGAGGAGCTTACACTCTAATGTCCCCTCCCCCCCACAGTCACATCAGTCTCTATACAGAGGAGCTTACACTCTAATGTCCCCTCCCCCCCACAGTCACATCAGTCTCTGTACAGAGGAGCTTACACTCTAATGTCCCCTCCCCCCACACATCAGTCTCTGTACAGAGGAGCTTACACTCTAATGTCCCCTCCCCCCACAGTCACATCAGTCTCTGTACAGAGGAGCTTACACTCTAATGTCCCCTCCCCCCACACATCAGTCTCTGTACAGAGGAGCTTACACTCTAATGTCCCCTCCCCCCACAATCACATCAGTCTCTATACAGAGGAGCTTACACTCTAATGTCCCCCCCCCCACAGTCACATCAGTCTCTGTACAGAGGAGCTTACACTCTAATGTCCCCTCCCCCACAGTCACATCAGTCTCTATACAGAGGAGCTTACACTCTAATGTCCCCTCCCCCACAGTCACATCAGTCTCTATACAGAGGAGCTTACACTCTAATGTCCCCTCCCCCCCCACAGTCACATCAGTCTCTGTACAGAGGAGCTTACACTCTAATGTCCCCCCCCCCACAGTCACATCAGTCTCTGTACAGAGGAGCTTACACTCTAATGTCCCCTCCCCCACAGTCACATCAGTCTCTATACAGAGGAGCTTACACTCTAATGTCCCCTCCCCCACAGTCACATCAGTCTCTATACAGAGGAGCTTACACTCTAATGTCCCCTCCCCCCACAGTCACATCAGTCTCTATACAGAGGAGCTTACACTCTAATGTCCCCTCCCCCCACAGTCACATCAGTCTCTATACAGAGGAGCTTACACTCTAATGTCCCCTCCCCCCACAGTCACATCAGTCTCTATACAGAGGAGCTTACACTCTAATGTCCCCTCCCCCACAGTCACATCAGTCTCTATACAGAGGAGCTTACACTCTAATGTCCCCTCCCCCCCCCCACAGTCACATCAGTCTCTATACAGAGGAGCTTACACTCTAATGTCCCCTCCCCCCCCACACGGTCACACACTATTATTATACATTTATATATCTCTGATATATACCGCAGTGCTGTACAGAGGACAGTGAGTCTGTTGGTGGTCGGGGGGGGGGGGGGGATTTGGGGGTCCGGTGTTTACTGGCCGGATTTCGGTGTCAGTACATTGGGCGGCGGTCAGACTGCGGTGTGGCCCCTGCAGGGTTAAGGCGTCTTGCGGAGCCCCTGTGACCCGGGACTGTTCTCTGTGCTGGGGGGGTCTTGTTGGGTGGTCTGCTGTCTAATTAAGTTTCTTGTCACTCTCCCCCTCCCCTCCCCCGGGGGACAGGTTACTAAAGAGAAGGATGAGATGTTCCTCCACCCCCCTCTGTAACTAATCCCAAACTTCCCACCTAGCCCATTGTCTGCATTGTGTGTCATGGCTCCTTCCAGCCGCACATTGTCAATAGACACAGATCCTGGGGAGAGCGTGTGACCGAGGGGGGGGGGGGGGGGACCCCCCCGACTCGCTCAATGATTGGATGACGCTGTTCCACACTGACGGGTGACATTTCACCAGATATTGTGGGGACCCCATAGACATCAATTGTCACATCTGACAGTGATTGGGAAGTTCCATCCGGACCCCCAAGTGTCAGGGTGTCATTGTTCTGGGACCCCCAAGTGTCAGGGTGTCATTGTTCTGGGACCCCCAAGTGTCAGGGTGTCATTGTTCTGGGAACCCCAAGTGTCAGGGTGTCATTGTTCTGGGACCCCCAAGTGTCAGGGTGTCATTGTTCTGGGAACCCCAAGTGTCAGGGTGTCATTGTTCTGGGACCCCCAAGTGTCAGGGTGTCATTGTTCTGGGACCCCCAAGTGTCAGTGTGTCATTGTTCTGGGACCCCCAAGTGTCAGTGTGTCATTGTTCTGGGACCCCCAAGTGTCAGTGTGTCATTGTTCTGGACCCCCAAGTGTCAGGGTGTCATTGTTCTGGATCCCCAAGTGTCAGGGTGTCATTGTTCTGGGACCCCCAAGTGTCAGTGTGTCATTGTTCTGGGACCCCCAAGTGTCGGGTGTCATTGTTCTGGATCCCCAAGTGTCGGGTGTCATTGTTCTGGGACCCCCAAGTGTCGGGTGTCATTGTTCTGGGACCAAGTGTCAGTGTGTCATTGTTCTGGACCCCCAAGTGTCAGGGTGTCATTGTTCTGGACCCCCAAGTGTCAGGGTGTCATTGTTCTGGATCCCCAAGTGTCAGGGTGTCATTGTTCTGGGACCCCCAAGTGTCAGGGTGTCATTGTTCTGGGACCCCCAAGTGTCAGTGTGTCATTGTTCTGGGACCCCCAAGTGTCAGTGTGTCATTGTTCTGGACCCCCAAGTGTCAGTGTGTCATTGTTCTGGGACCCCCAAGTGTCAGGGTGTCATTGTTCTGGGACCCCTAAGTGTCAGGGTGTCATTGTTCTGGGACCCCCAAGTGTCAGGGTGTCATTGTTCTGGGACCCCCAAGTGTCAGTGTGTCATTGTTCTGGACCCCCAAGTGTCAGTATGTCATTGTTCTGGGACCCCCAAGTGTCAGGGTGTCATTGTTCTGGGACCCCCAAGTGTCAGTGTGTCATTGTTCTGGGACCCCCAAGTGTCAGTGTGTCATTGTTCTGGGACCCCCAAGTGTCAGGGTGTCATTGTTCTGGATCCACAAGTGTCAGGGTGTCATTGTTCTGGGACCCCCAAGTGTCATGGTGTCATTGTTCTGGACCCCCAAGTGTCAGTGTGTCATTGTTCTGGGACCCCCAAGTGTCATGGTGTCATTGTTCTGGACCCCCAAGTGTCAGTGTGTCATTGTTCTGGACCCCCAAGTGTCAGTGTGTCATTGTTCTGGGACCCCCAAGTGTCAGGGTGTCATTGTTCTGGGATCCCCAAGTGTCAGTGTGTCATTGTTCTGGGACCCCCAAGTGTCAGTGTGTCATTGTTCTGGGACCCCCGAGTGTCAGTGTGTCATTGTTCTGGACCCCCAAGTGTCAGGGTGTCATTGTTCTGGACCCCCAAGTGTCAGGGTGTCATTGTTCTGGACCCCCAAGTGTCAGGGTGTCATTGTTCTGGGACCCCCAAGTGTCAGGGTGTCATTGTTCTGGACCCCCAAGTGTCAGTGTGTCATTGTTCTGGGACTCCCAAGTGTCATTGTGTCATTGTTCTGGGACCCCCAAGTTTCAGGGTGTCATTGTTCTGGGACCCCCAAGTGTCAGGGTGTCATTGTTCTGGGACCCCCAAGTGAAAGGGTGTCATTGTTCTGGGACCCCCAAGTGTCAGGGTGTCATTGTTCTGGGACCCCCAAGTGTCAGTGTGTCATTGTTCTGGGACCCCCAAGTGTCAGGGTGTCATTGTTCTGGGACCCCCAAGTGTCAGGGTGTCATTGTTCTGGGACCCCCAAGTGACAGGGTGTCATTGTTCTGGGACCCCCAAGTGTCAGGGTGTCATTGTTCTGGGACCCCCAAGTGTCAGTGTGTCATTGTTCTGGGACCCCCAAGTGTCAGTGTGTCATTGTTCTGGGACCCCCAAGTGTCAGGGTGTCATTGTTCTGGGACCCCCAAGTGTCAGTGTGTCATTGTTCTGGGACCCCCAAGTGTCAGGGTGTCATTGTTCTGGGACCCCTAAGTGTCAGTGTGTCATTGTTCTGGACCCCCAAGTGTCAGGGTGTCATTGTTCTGGGACCCCCAAGTGTCGGGTGTCATTCTTCTGGACCCCCAAGTGTCAGAGTGTCATTGTTCTGGGATCCCCAAGTGTCAGGGTGTCATTGTTCTGGGATCCCCAAGTGTCAGGGTGTCATTGTTCTGGGACCCCCAAGTGTCAGTGTGTCATTGTTCTGGGATCCCCAAGTGTCAGTGTGTCATTGTTCTGGGACCCCCAAGTGTCAGTGTGTCATTGTTCTGGGATCCCCAAGTGTCAGTGTGTCATTGTTCTGGGACCCCCAAGTGTCAGTGTGTCATTGTTCTGGGATCCCCAAGTGTCAGGGTGTCATTGTTCTGGGACCCCCAAGTGTAAGTGTGTCATTGTTCTGGGATCCCCAAGTGTCACGGTGTCATTGTTCTGGACCCCAAGTGTCAGGGTGTCATTGTTCTGGGACCCCCAAATGTCAGTGTGTCATTGTTCTGGGACCCCCAAGTGTCAGTGTGTCATTGTTCTGGGACCCCCAAGTGTCGGGTGTCATTGTTCTGGACCCCCAAGTGTCAGTGTGTCATTGTTCTGGGACCCCCAAGTGTCAGTGTGTCATTGTTCTGGGACCCCCAAGTGTCAGGGTGTCATTGTTCTGGATCCCCAAGTGTCAGGGTGTCATTGTTCTGGGAACCCCAAGTGTCAGGGTGTCATTGTTCTGGGACCCCCAAGTGTCAGTGTGTCATTGTTCTGGGACCCCCAAGTGTCGGGTGTCATTGTTCTGGACCCCCAAGTGTCAGTGTGTCATTGTTCTGGGACCCCCAAGTGTCGGGTGTCATTGTTCTGGACCCCCAAGTGTCAGTGTGTCATTGTTCTGGACCCCAAGTGTCAGTGTGTCATTGTTCTGGGACCCCCAAGTGTCAGTGTGTCATTGTTCTGGGACCCCCAAGTGTCAGGGTGTCATTGTTCTGGACCCCCAAGTGTCAGTGTGTCATTGTTCTGGACCCCCAAGTGTCAGTGTGTCATTGTTCTGGACCCCCAAGTGTCAGTGTGTCATTGTTCTGGGACCCCCAAGTGTCAGGGTGTCATTGTTCTGGACCCCCAAGTGTCAGGGTGTCATTGTTCTGGACCCCCAAGTGTCAGGGTGTCATTGTTCTGGGACCCCCAAGTGTCAGGGTGTCATTGTTCTGGACCCCCAAGTGTCAGTGTGTCATTGTTCTGGGACTCCCAAGTGTCATTGTGTCATTGTTCTGGGACCCCCAAGTGTCAGTGTGTCATTGTTCTGGGACCCCCAAGTGTCAAGGTGTCATTGTTCTGGGACCCCCAAGTGTCAGGGTGTCATTGTTCTGAACCCCCAATTGTCAGGGTGTCATTGTTCTGGACCCCCAAGTGTTCGGGTGTCATTGTTATGGACCCCCAAGTGTCAGTGTGTCATTGTTCTGGGATCCCCAAGTGTCAGGGTGTCATTGTTCTGAACCCTCAAGTGTCAGTGTGTCATTGTTCTGGACCCCCAAGTGTCAGTGTGTCATTGTTCTGGACCCCCAAGTGTCAGTGTGTCATTGTTCTGGGATCCCCAAGTGTCAGGGTGTCATTGTTCTGGGACCCCCAAGTGTCAGGGTGTCATTGTTCTGGGACCCCCAAGTGTAAGTGTGTCATTGTTCTGGACCCCCAAGTGTCGGGTGTCATTGTTCTGGACCCCCAAGTGTCAGTGTGTCATTGTTCTGGACCCCCAAGTGTCAGTGTGTCATTGTTCTGGACCCCCAAGTGTCGGGTGTCATTGTTCTGGACCCCCAAGTGTCAGAGTGTCATTGTTCTGGGATCCCCAAGTGTCAGGGTGTCATTGTTCTGGGCCCCCAAGTGTAAGTGTGTCATTGTTCTGGACCCCCAAGTGTTGGGTGTCATTGTTCTGGACCCCCAAGTGTCGGGTGTCATTGTTCTGGGATCTCCAAGTGTCGGGGGGGTCATTGTTCTGGGACCCCCAAGTGTAAGTGTGTCATTGTTCTGGGACCCCCAAGTGTCAGTGTGTCATTGTTCTGGACCCCCAAGTGTCAGTGTGTCATTGTTCTGGACCCCAAAGTGTCGGGTGTCATTCTTCTGGATCCCCAAGTGTCGGGTGTCATTGTTCTGGACCCCCAAGTGTCAGTGTGTCATTGTTCTGGGACCCCCAAGTGTCAGGGTGTCATTGTTCTGGGGCCCCCAAGTGTCAGGGTGTCATTGTTCTGGACCCCCAAGTGTCAGTGTGTCATTGTTCTGGACCCCCAAGTGTCAGTGTGTCATTGTTCTGGACCCCCAAGTGTCAGTGTGTCATTGTTCTGGGACCCCCAAGTGTCAAAGTGTCATTGTTCTGGGATCCCCAAGTGTCAGGGTGTCATTGTTCTGGACCCACAAGTGTCAGTGTGTCATTGTTCTGGGACCCCCAAGTGTCAGGGTGTCATTGTTCTGGGACCCCCAAGTGTCAGTGTGTCATTGTTCTGGGATCCCCAAGTGTCAGTGTGTCATTGTTCTGGACCCCCAAGTGTCAGGGTGTCATTGTTCTGGACCCCCAAGTGTCAGGGTGTCATTGTTCTGGACCCCCAAGTGTCAGTGTGTCATTGTTCTGGGATCCCCAAGTGTCAGTGTGTCATTGTTCTGGACCCCCAAGTGTCAGGGTGTCATTGTTCTGGACCCCCAAGTGTCAGGGTGTCATTGTTCTGGGACCCCCAAGTGTCAGTGTGCCATTGTTCTGGACCACCAAGTGTCAGGGTGTCATTGTTCTGGACCCCCAAGTGTCGGGTGTCATTGTTCTGGACCCCCAAGTGTCAGGGTGTCATTGTTCTGGACCCCCAAGTGTCAGTGTGTCATTGTTCTGGACCCCCAAGTGTCAGTTTGTCATTGTTCTGGGACCCCCAAGTGTCAGGGTGTCATTGTTCTGGGCCCCCAAGTGTAAGTGTGTCATTGTTCTGGACCCCCAAGTGTTGGGTGTCATTGTTCTGGACCCCCAAGTGTTGGGTGTCATTGTTCTGGACCCCCAAGTGTAAGTGTGTCATTGTTCTGGGATCCCCAAGTGTCAGTGTGTCATTGTTCTGGACCCCCAAGTGTCAGTGTGTCATTGTTCTGGGACCCCCAAGTGTCAGTGTGTCATTGTTCTGGGATCCCCAAGTGTCAGTGTGTCATTGTTCTGGGACCCCCAAGTGTCAGGATGTCATTGTTCTGGACCCCCAAGTGTCAGTGTGTCATTGTTCTGGACCCCCAAGTGTCGGGTGTCATTCTTCTGGACCCCCAAGTGTCGGGTGTCATTGTTCTGGACCCCCAAGGGTCAGGGTGTCATTGTTCTGGACCCCCAAGTGTCAGTGTGTCATTGTTCTGGACCCCCAAGTGTCGGGTGTCATTCTTCTGGACCCCCAAGTGTCGGGTGTCATTGTTCTGGACCCCCAAGTGTCAGTGTGTCATTGTTATGGACCCCCAAGTGTCAGAGTGTCATTGTTCTGGGATCCCCAAGTGTCAGGGTGTCATTGTTCTGGGACCCCCAAGTGTCAGGGTGTCATTGTTCTGGGACCCCCAAGTGTAAGTGTGTCATTGTTCTGGACCCCCAAGTGTCAGTGTGTCATTGTTCTGGACCCCCAAGTGTCAGTGTGTCATTGTTCTGGACCCCCAAGTGTCAATGTGTCATTGTTCTGGGACCCCCAAGTGTCAGGGTGTCATTGTTCTGGGACCCCCAAGTGTCAGGGTGTCATTGTTCTGGGATCCCCAAGTGTCAGTGTGTCATTGTTCTGGGATCCCCAAGTGTCAGGGTGTCATTGTTCTGGGACCCCCAAGTGTCAGGGTGTCATTGTGCTGGGATCCCCAAGTGTCAGGGTGTCATTGTTCTGGGACCCCCAAGTGTCAGGGTGTCATTGTTCTGGGATCCCCAAGTGTCGGGGTGTCATTGTTCTGGGATCCCCAAGTGTAAGTGTGTCATTGTTCTGGGACCCCCAAGTGTCAGGGTGTCATTGTGCTGGGATCCCCAAGTGTCAGGGTGTCATTGTTCTGGACCCACAAGTGTCAGTGTGTCATTGTTCTGGGACCCCCAAGTGTCAGTGTGTCATTGTTCTGGGACCCCCAAGTGTCAGGGTGTCATTGTTCTGGGACCCCCAAGTGTCAGTGTGTCATTGTTCTGGGATCCCCAAGTGTCAGTGTGTCATTGTTCTGGGATCCCCAAGTGTCAGTGTGTCATTGTTCTGGACCCCCAAGTGTCAGGGTGTCATTGTTCTGGACCCCCAAGTGTCGGGGTGTCATTGTTCTGGACCCCCAAGTGTCAGTGTGTCATTGTTCTGGACCCCCAAGTGTCAGTGTGTCATTGTTCTGGGACCCCCAAGTGTCAGTGTGTCATTGTTCTGGGACCCCCAAGTGTCAGGGTGTCATTGTTCTGGGACCCCCAAGTGTCAGTGTGTCATTGTTCTGGGACCCCCAAGTGTCAGTGTGTCATTGTTCTGGGACCCCCAAGTGTCAGTGTGTCATTGTTCTGGGATCCCCAAGTGTCAGTGTGTCATTGTTCTGGGACCCCCAAGTGTCAGGGTGTCATTGTTCTGGGACCCCCAAGTGTCAGTGTGTCATTGTTCTGGGACCCCCAAGTGTCAGGGTGTCATTGTTCTGGGACCCCCAAGTGTCGGGTGTCATTGTTCTGGGACCCCCAAGTGTCAGGGTGTCATTGTTCTGGGACCCCCAAGTGTCGGGTGTCATTGTTCTGGGACCCTCAAGTGTCAGGGTGTCATTGTTCTGGGACCCCCAAGTGTCAGGGTGTCATTGTTCTGGGACCCTCAAGTGTCAGAGTGTCATTGTTCTGGGACCCCCAAATGTCAGGGTGTCATTGTTCTGGGACCATAAGTGTCAGTGTGTCATTGTTCTGGACCCCCAAGTGTCAGGGTGTCATTGTTCTGGGACCCCAAGTGTCAGTGTGTCATTGTTCTGGACCCCCAAATGTCAGGGTGTCATTGTTCTGGGACCCCAAGTGTCAGTGTGTCATTGTTCTGGACCCCCAAGTGTCAGGGTGTCATTGTTCTGGGACCCCCAAGTGCCGGGTGTCATTGTTCTGGGACCCCCAAGTGTCGGGTGTCATTGTTCTGGGACCCTCAAGTGTCAGGGTGTCATTGTTCTGGGACCCCCAAGTGTCAGGGTGTCATTGTTCTGGACCCCCAAGTGTCAGGGTGTCATTGTTCTGGGACCCCCAAGTGTCAGGGTGTCATTGTTCTGGGACCCCCAAGTGTCAGGGTGTCATTGTTCTGGGACCCCCAAGTGTCAGGGTGTCATTGTTCTGGGACCCCCAAGTGTCAGGGTGTCATTGTTCTGGGACCCCCAAGTGTCGGGTGTCATTGTTCTGGACATGTGATCTCTGGAGGAGATTGTGTTTGGAATATTATATTCGGTAACATTGGTAGATTTGTGGTGGTGTTTGGAGGGAGTAGAGGGGGATGAATGCGGACCCCCATTTATAAGAGATATTTCCCGGCAGACACAGGAGACGCTCATCCCGGTGAATGTGGTTGGCGGGGGGCTGTGGGTGGTCCGGCGGCAGGTCTCCATGTGTCAGTGAGGTGCTTGTGGTTGATGTATGGAGGGAAGGATCAGTAAACACTTCTATGTGTGTGATACAGACAGACCACCCACACACTCAGACCCCCGATCTGTCACCGCCGGTGTCACTCCACTACCTGGTGTCACCTGCTGCCGAGGAACCACAAGTACCAGCAGATCCTCAGATCTCTCACTATTAGCACTTTTCATTACAATGTATCTCACACCAGAACTTGTTTCTTTTAGATTTGGGTGGAGTGTGGAATGATGAGGGTCTGGTATAAATGTCAAAGGGAGACCCCCAAAAATGGCGTGGGGGTTCCTCCATAAATCATACCAGGCACCACACAAAAATCAAGCCATGTTAGGTTTTAGGAGGGCAGAAAAAAATGCAGATTTATTTTATCATTTTAATTTATTTTATGTTTTTTTTTTTTAATTTGTATATTTATTTATATTTTAAAAATATATAATATTTCTTTTAATATCAATATAGTTATATTATTATTTAAATATATATATATATAATTATTTAATTGTATTATTATTTTTTTATGTTCTATTTATTTACTTTTTTATTTGTCTTTTTATGTGTATATATATGTATTATTTATATTTAAATATATGTTATATTTAAAATTAATTTACTTATTTATTATGATTATTTACTTATTTGTTTATATTTATTGTTTGCTGGATGTGTAAATGAGGTATTGCAGTATAATTTAGACCCCTTTCCCACTGAAGTGCTGCCCATTTATTTCAATGGGGAGGGGCATTTTTGCAACGCTTTTTACAGCACTCCACACACGCCCCAAAGATGCTGCTTGCAGGACTTTTTCTAATGTCCCGCAAGCGTCCCGCCCCGGTGTAAAAGCGCCCCGCCCCGGTGTGAAAGTGCGCCGCCCCGGTGTGAAAGTGCGCCGCCCAGGTGTGGAAGTGCTCCGCCCCAGTGTGGAAGCACCCTGGCGTGAAAGCGCCCTGCCCCGGCGTGGAAGCGCCCCGCCCCGGCGTTAAGGCGCCCTGCCCCGGTGTGGAAGCGATCAATGAAATGAATGGGAGGCGGTTTTCAGGAGCTTTTTAGAGGGTATTTCTAGCGCTAAAATGCCTGAAAATTGCCTCAGTGTGAAAGGGGTCTAAAGGCTGCCTGTGCCCCTTCTGGGGACACCCCCCCCTTCCTAAATTTTGGGTTGTCACCAGAACAGGAATGGAGGGGAAATCTCTCCAATGGGAACACTACAGGGATTCCATCATTTTCCACAGATTTCCTCTCACTTCCTGTTGTGGCCATGGGGCAGGAAGTGAAGGGAAATCTCTCCAATGGGGATACAGGAGGCAAAATCTGACAGGGGTAGGTATAATCCTCTATTACTCTGTTCAAAGTGAAAAATAAGTTTTGCCTTTAGTTCTAGTTTAAAGTGTGATTCGTATCACATCCTGGAGGTAATAATGGGGGCTCAACCTGCGGCCCTCCTGCGGTCCTCCTGCGGTCCTCCTGTGGCCCTCCTGTGTGGCCCTCATGTGGCCCTCCTGCAGTCCTCCTGTGGCCCTCCTGCGGCCCTCCTGTGTGGCCCTTCTGCGGCCCTCATGTGGCCCTCCTGCAGTCCTCCTGTGGTCCTCCTGCGGCCCTCCTGTGTGGCCCTTCTGCGGCCCTCATGTGGCCCTCCTGCAGTCCTCCTGTGGCCCTCCTGCGGCCCTCCTGTGTGGCCCTTCTGCGGCCCTCATGTGGCCCTCCTGCAGTCCTCCTGTGGTCCTCCTGCGGCCCTCCTGCTGTTGCAGAACTACAAGTCCCAAGAGGCAGTGCAAGCGGCTGACTCCCAAAGACAGAGGCATGATGGGACTTGTAGTTGGAGGGCCACAGGTTGAGCGCCCCCTTTGGGATATGAAGCGGATGGAAGGGATACAATCTTATCAATCACTTCATTGATTTCTTCTTCCTGAAATATAGAATGAAAGTCCTCTGCTGCCCTCTGCTGGTGAACGCCGAGTACTGCTAGGTGACGGTTTTCCCACAAAGGCGGTTTAACCCCTTCAGGGACAGAACAATTTTATTTTTTTTAACTTTATTTTTCACACTATTTTTCATGCTAAAATGCATATTATTTACTTTATTAAATTATTAATTATTAAAAAGTCACAAAACGGAATATTTTCTGAACACAAAGGATCTACGGAATGAAAATAAAGTCATCCGGATTGTTGTGGAATGTAGAAGTGAAGAGAAGGCTTTACAGCTGCCCTGATCACTTCTACTGCCCCCCCGCTTATTACCCGATGATTCCGCCACATTTATTACTTGGAGAGATTTCTTCCCGGTCAGAACAGGAAGTGATTGAAAATTCTCCAATGGGGACACAGACACAAAGACGCAGGTTTAGTATAGAGAGGGGGGAGGGGTCAGTCGGGTTTCTCAAACTTTCTTGCAGCACCAAAAAGATTTAACAATTTTTGTGGTAAAGAACTTGTTTATTTTTTACAGATATTTTATTTGAAGTTTAATGTGAAGGATGAGCCTAGAGAACCAATCAGATTGAAGCGCGGCTCCAAAGACGACAAACGGAACTGTTATTATAATATAATTGGAGCGATCGAGTTCTGAGAACCAATGAATGACGGACTGGCAATCGCCTTTTTCTATACAATATGTTACTTTTTTAACTTTTGGGACATCGATCTACCATTTCATTTTTCGATATGTTCAAGATTTCATAACGCTCGCAGTTCTAAATATTTCTGGAATCTCCCGCGGCGCAGAGTATGAGAATCTCCGATAATGTTTTTGTTGTTGTCAGCGTCTCTCTGTTCCAGTGACAACCTCCCCCCCCCGTCTTTATATGGTTGTCACAGGGACAGGAAGTGAGGGGAGATCCCCCAATGGGGTCCCAGACAGGAATAATTACCCAGCGGAGACATGTTCCCCCTTCACCCAAATCTGGAATGAACCGCTTCCTGCTGACAGTACACAGACGTGCGTCTCTTTGTGCTGGGAGCATGCCGCACTGTGCGCTCCCAGCACTGAGATCGGGGTCTCACCAGGAAACCCCCCACCCAGTATTAAAGAGGAAATAAAGCTGATGGGTTTCACTTCCTTTGACCCTGCAAAGTAAAAGCATAATGTGCTAGTATGCATCTCATACTAGCACATTATGTGACACTTACCTGCAAACAAAGCCCGTGCCATCCCCGCTGCAGACCGCATCCATGTTTGTCCCTCTTTCTTTCTGGGCCCGCGGACTCCGGCTCTGTGACTGGCCCGAGCCGCGAGACGTCACTCCTGTGCATGGGAGCCGCCAGTCACGGCACAAGGGGCCGATTCTTCACAGCGCATGCGCTGATGACATCATCGGCGCAAAACACAGTAAATATCTCCTAAACGGTGAATGTTTACAGTACCCATAGGAAAGCCTTCTGATAGGATCACCTTCCGGAGGGAGGTCTAATGATCAGGAACAGGAACTCCCTGATTGGCTATCACAGTGGGAGTCCCCCTTCAGGTCTGGTATGGATTTTAAGGGGAGCCCCTGCCAAATTTAAAAAAAAATGACGTGGGGGTCCCCCTAAGTTCCATTGATTTTAAGGGGAACCCCGCGCCAAAAAAAAAAAAAAAGGCGTGGGGTCCCCCCAAAAATCCATACCAGACCCTTATCTGAGCACGCAACCTGGCAGGCCGCAGGAAAAGAGGGAGGGGAAATGAGAGAACGCCCCCCCTCCTGAACCGTACCAGGCCACATGCCCTCAACATTGGGAGGGTGCTTTGGGGTAGCCCCCCAAAACACCTTGTCCCCATGTTGATGAGGACAAGGGCCTCATTCTCACAACACTGGCCGGTGGTTGTGGGGGTCTGCGGGCGGGGTGCTTATCGTAATCTGGAAGCCCCCTTTAACAAGGGGACCCCCAGATCCCGCCCCCCCTGTGTGAAATGGTAAGGGGGTACAAAAGTACCCCCACCATTTCACTAAAAAACTGTCAAAAATGTTAAAAATGAAAGAGACAGTTTTTGACAATTCCTTTATTTAAATGCTTCTTCTTTCTTCTTTCTTCTATCTTCTTCCTTCATCTTTTTCTTCTTCTTCTGGCTCTTCTGGTTCTTCCTCCGGCGTTCTCGTCCAGCATCTCCTCCGCGGCGTCTTCTATCTTCTTCTCCTTGGGCCGCTCCGCACCCATGGCATGGGGGAGGCTCCCGCTCTTCTCTTCATCTTCTTCTTTTCTTCTTTATTCTTCTCTTCTTCATCTTCTTCTCCGGGCCGCTCCGCACCCATGCTGGCATGGAGGGAGGCTCCCGCTGTGTGACGGCGTCTCCTCGCCTGACGGTTCTTAAATAATGGGGGACGGGGCCACCCGGTGACCCCGCCCCCCTCTGACGCACGCTGACTTGACGGGACTTCCCTGTGACGTCACGGGGAATGCCACAGGGAAGTCCCGTCATGTCCCGTGCGTCAGAGGGGGGCGGGGTCACCGGGTGGCCCCGCTCCCCGTTATTTAAGAACCGTCAGGTGAGGAGACGCCTTCACACATCGGGAGCCTCCCTCCATGCCAGCATGGATGCAGAGCGGCCCGAAGAAGAAAATGAGAAAGAGAAGAAGAGAAGAAGAGAACAAGAGAAGAAAAGAAGAAGATGAAGAAGAAGATGAAAAGAAGAGCGGGAGCCTCCCCCCATGCCATGGGTGCGGAGCGGCTCGAGGAGAAGAAGATAGAAGACGCCGCGGAGGAGATGCTGGATGAGAACGCCGGAGGAAGAACCAGAAGAGCCAGAAGAAGAAGAAGAAGATGAAGGAAGAAACAAGAAGCATTTAAATAAAGGAATTGTCAAAAACTGTCTCTTGTCATTTTTAACATTTTTGACAGTTTTTTAGTGAAATGGTAGGGGTAAGAACCCCCTTACCATTTCACACAGGGGGGAGGGCCGGGATCTGGGGGTCCCCTTGTTAAAGGGGGCTTCCAGATTCCGATAAGCCCCCCGCCCGCAGACCCCCACAACCACTGGCCAGGGTTGTGGGGATGAGGCCCTTGTCCTCATCAACATGGGACAAGGTGTTTTGGGGGGCTACCCCAAAGCACCCTCCCAATGTTGAGGGCATGTGGCCTGGTACGGTTCAGGAGGGGGGGCGCTCTCTCGTGTCCCCCCCCTCTTTTCCTGCGGCCTGCCAGGTTGTGTGCTCGGATAAGGGTCTGGTATGGATTTTTGGGGTGACCCTACGCCGTTTTTTTTTTTTTTTTGGCGCGGGGTTACCCTTAAAATCCGTACCAGACCTAAAGGGTCACGTCATTTTTTTTTTTTTATTTTGGTTCGGGGTTCCCCTGTGGTGAATTCCCATGCTGTTTTTATCAATGAACTTCTATGTGTATTGTCGGCAATGCAATAGCCGCGAGTAGTTTTAAATGGGTTTTTTCCTTTGAAATGTTATTTTGCTGTCAGACTGTTCTAAACACAGGAAACATGCGCCCCTTTACAGGCATACTATAGACACCCCCCAGGTACGAAATTTAAAGGGATATTTCATTTTTATTGTTTGACTTTAAGCATTAATAAAATCACTGCTCCTGAAAAAACTGCCGTTTTTAAAACTTTTTTTTGCATTAATCCATGTCCCCTGGGGCAGGACCCGGGTCCCCAAACACTCCCCTGGGGCAGGACCCGGGTCCCCAAAAACTCCCCTGGGGCCGGACCCGGGTCCCCAAACACTCCCCTGGGGCAGGACCCGGATCCCCAAACACTCCCCTGGGGCAGGACCCGGGTCCCCAAAAACTCCCATGGGGCCGGACCCGGGTCCCCAAACACTCCCCTGGGGCAGGACCCGGGTCCCCAAACACTCTCCTGGGGCAGGACCCGGGTCCCCAAACACTCCCCTGGGGCAGGACCCGGGTCCCCAAACACTCCCCTGGGGCCGGACCCGGGTCCCCAAACACTCCCCTGGGGCAGGACTCGGGTCCCCAAACACTTTGTATGACAATAACTTGCATATTAGCCTTTAAAATTATTCATGTTCGTGTCCCATAGACTTTAACGGTGTTCAAACAAATTTTTTTCCTGTTTGCAAGTTCTGGTGTGAACCGAACAGCGGGGTGTTCGGCTCATCCCAATCAGGCACTAAACCCCACCCCTTTGTATCTCTCTCTGTGGATGAAGAGGAAAGAGACATTATATCCTCATATATATTATATATACATTGTTTTTCTTTCTCCGAGGATGGAGAGAAAAACAAACAACTGTGTGTAAAAAAATAAAAGAATAAAGAGAGAATTCTAGATGAAGGATTGCTGGTCAAAATATTTTGTGCAGATTTTTGTCCGTGTGTTTCGGGTGGGATAACATGAAGCCCCTCAGACGTGGGGATCCGTATCCATCCATCTGCTTGTTCAGTAAGGATCGCTCTGTTGATCCCTCCGTTAATCGCTCCATTAATCAATCAGTTGATTCCCTCAGTTAGGATGTTTACATTCATTATAGACCCCAGATCTCTCCATAAAGAGGACCTGTCACCACCTATTACTGTCACATGGGATGTTTACATTCATTATAGACCCCAGATCTCTCCATAAAGAGGACCTGTCACCTTCTATTACTGTCACATGGGATGTTTACATTCATTATAGACCCCAGATCTCTCTATAAAGAGGACCTGTCACCTCCTATTACTGTCACATGGGATGTTTACATTCATTATAGACCCCAGATCTCTCCATAAAGAGGACCTGTCACCACCTATTACTGTCACATGGGATGTTTACATTCATTATAGACCCCAGATCTCTCCATAAAGAGGACCTGTCACCTCCTATTACTGTCACATGGGATGTTTACATTCATTATAGACCCCAGATCTCTCCATAAAGAAGACCTGTCACCCCCTATTACTGTCACATGGGATGTTTACATTCATTATAGACCCCAGATCTCTCCATAAAGAAGACCTGTCACCTCCTATTACTGTCACATGGGATGTTTACATTCATTATAGACCCCAGATCTCTCCATAAAGAGGACCTGTCACCTCCTATTACTGTCACATGGGATGTTTACATTCATTATAGACCCCAGATCTCTCCATAAAGAGGGCCTGTCACCTCCTATTACTGTCACATGGGATGTTTACATTCATTATAGACCCCAGATCCCTCCATAAAGAGGACCTGTCACCTCCTATTACTGTCACATGGAATGTTTACATTCATTATAGACCCCAGATCTCTCCATAAAGAGGACCTGTCACCACCTATTACTGTCACATGGGATGTTTACATTCATTATAGACCCCAGATCTCTCCATAAAGAGGACCTTTCACCATCTATTACTGTCACATGGGATGTTTACATTCATTATAGACCCCAGATCTCTCCATAAAGAGGACCTGTCACCCCCTATTACTGTCACATGGGATGTTTACATTCATTATAGACCCCAGATCTCTCCATAAAGAAGACCTGTCACCTCCTATTACTGTCACATGGGATGTTTACATTCATTATAGACCCCAGATCTCTCCATAAAGAAGACCTGTCACCTCCTATTACTGTCACATGGGATGTTTACATTCATTATAGACCCCAGATCTCTCCATAAAGAAGACCTGTCACCACCTATTACTGTCACATGGGATGTTTACATTCATTATAGACCCCAGATCTCTCCATAAAGAGGACCTGTCACCTCCTATTACTGTCACATGGGATGTTTACATTCTTTATAGACCCCAGATCTCTCCATAAAGAGGACCTGTCACCTCCTATTACTGTCACATGGGATGTTTACATTCATTATAGACCCCAGATCTCTCCATAAAGAGGACCTGTCACCTCCTATTACTGTCACATGGGATGTTTACATTCATTATAGACCCCAGATCTCTCCATAAAGAGGACCTGTCACCTCCTATTACTGTCACATGGGATGTTTACATTCATTATAGACCCCAGATCTCTCCATAAAGAGGACCTGTCACCACATATTACTGTCACATGGGATGTTTACATTCATTATAGACCCCAGATCTCTCCATAAAGAGGAACTGTCACCATCTATTACTGTCACATGGGATGTTTACATTCATTATAGACCCCAGATCTCTCCATAAAGAGGACCTGTCACCTCCTATTACTGTCACATGGGATGTTTACATTCATTATAGACCCCAGATCTCTACATAAAGAGGACCCGTCACCTCCTATTACTGTCACATGGGATGTTTACATTCATTATAGACCCCAGATCTCTCCATAAAGAGGACCCGTCACCTCCTATTACTGTCACATGGGATGTTTACATTCATTATAGACCCCAGATCTCTCCATAAAGAGGACCAGTCACCTCCTATTACTGTCACATGGGATGTTTACATTCATTATAGACCCCAGATCTCTCCATAAAGAGGACCTGTCACCCCCTATTACTGTCACATGGGATGTTTACATTCATTATAGACCCCAGATCTCTCCATAAAGAGGACCTGTCACCGTCTATTACTGTCACATGGGATGTTTACATTCATTATAGACCCCAGATCTCTCCATAAAGAGGACCTGTCACCCCCTATTACTGTCACATGGGATGTTTACATTCATTATAGACCCCAGATCTCTCCATAAAGAGGACCTGTCACCTCCTATTACTGTCACATGAGATGTTTACATTCATTATAGACCCCAGATCTCTCCATAAAGAGGACCTGTCACCTCCTATTACTGTCACATGGGATGTTTACATTCATTATAGACCCCAGATCTCTCCATAAAGAGGACCTGTCACCTCCTATTACTGTCACATGGGATGTTTACATTCATTATAGACCCCAGATCTCTCCATAAAGAGTACCTGTCACCTCCTATTACTGTCACATGGGATGTTTACATTCATTATAGACCGCAGATCTCTCCATAAAGAGGACCTGTCACCACCTATTACTGTCACATGGGATGTTTACATTCATTATAGACCCCAGATCTCTCCATAAAGAGGACCTGTCACCCCCTATTACTGTCACATGGGATGTTTACATTCATTATAGACCCCAGATCTCTCCATAAAGAGGACCTGTCACCGTCTATTACTGTCACATGGGATGTTTACATTCATTATAGACCCCATATCTCTCCATAAAGAGGACCCGTCACCTCCTATTACTGTCACATGGGATGTTTACATTCATTATAGACCCCAGATCTCTCCATAAAGAGGACCTGTCACCTCCTATTACTGTCACAGGGATGTTTACATTCATTATAGACCCCAGATCTCTCCATAAAGAGGACCTGTCACCTCCTATTACTGTCACATGGGATGTTTACATTCATTATAGACCCCAGATCTCTCCATAAAGAGGACCTGTCACCACCTATTACTGTCACATGGGATGTTTACATTCATTATAGACCCACCCCAGATCTCTCCATAAAGAGGACCTGTCACCACCTATTACTGTCACATGGGATGTTTACATTCATTATAGACCCCAGATCTCTCCATAAAGAGGACCTGTCACCACCTATTACTGTCACATGGGATGTTTACATTCATTATAGACCCCAGATCTCTACATAAAGAGGACCTGTCACCTCCTATTACTATCACATGGGATGTTTACATTCATTATAGACCCCAGATCTCTCCATAAAGAGGACCTGTCACCGTCTATTACTGTCACATGGGATGTTTACATTCATTATAGACCCCAGATCTCTCCATAAAGAGGACCTGTCACCCCCTATTACTGTCACATGGGATGTTTACATTGATTATAGACCCAAGATCTCTCCATAAAGAGGACCTGTCACCTCCTATTACTGTCACATGGGATGTTTACATTCATTATAGACCCCAGATCTCTCCATAAAGAGGACCTGTCACCTCCTATTACTGTCACATGGGATGTTTACATTCATTATAAACCCCAGATCTCTCCATAAAGAAGGCCTGTCACCTCCTATTACTGTCACATGGGATGTTTACATTCATTATAGACCCCAGATCTCTCCATAAAGAGGACCTGTCACCTCCTGTTACTGTCACATGGGATGTTTACATTCATTATAGACCACAGATCTCTCCATAAAGAGGACCTGTCACCTCCTATTACTGTCACATGGGATGTTTACATTCATTATAGACCCCAGATCTCTCCATAAAGAGGACCTGTCACTGTCTATTACTGTCACATGGGATGTTTACATTCATTATAGACCCCAGATCTCTCCATAAAGAGGACCTGTTACCATCTATTACTGTCACATGGGATGTTTACATTCATTATAGACCCCAGATCTCTCCATAAAGAGGACCTGTCACCCCCTATTACTGTCACATGGGATGTTTACATTCATTATAGACCCCAGATCTCTCCATAAAGAGGACCTGTCACCTCCTATTACTGTCACATGGGATGTTTACATTCATTATAGACCCCAGATCTCTCCATAAAGAGGACCTGTCACCTCCTGTTACTGTCACATGGGATGTTTACATTCATTATAGACCCCAGATCTCTCCATAAAGAGGACCTGTCACCTCCTATTACTGTCACATGGGATGTTTACATTCATTATAGACCCCAGATCTCTCCATAAAGAGTACCTGTCACCTCCTATTACTGTCACATGGGATGTTTACATTCATTATAGACCGCAGATCTCTCCATAAAGAGGACCTGTCACCACCTATTACTGTCACATGGGATGTTTACATTCATTATAGACCCCAGATCTCTCCATAAAGAGGACCTGTCACCCCCTATTACTATCACATGGGATGTTTACATTCATTATAGACCCCAGATCTCTCCATAAAGAGGACCTGTCACCGTCTATTACTGTCACATGGGATGTTTACATTCATTATAGACCCCATATCTCTCCATAAAGAGGACCCGTCACCTCCTATTACTGTCACATGGGATGTTTACATTCATTATAGACCCCAGATCTCTCCATAAAGAGGACCTGTCACCTCCTATTACTGTCACATGGGATGTTTACATTCATTATAGACCCCAGATCTCTCCATAAAGAGGACCTATCACCTCCTATTACTGTCACATGGGATGTTTACATTATAGACCCCAGATCTCTCCATAAAGAGGACCTGTCACCTCCTATTACTGTCACAGGGATGTTTACATTCATTATAGACCCCAGATCTCTCCATAAAGAGGACCTGTCACCACCTATTACTGTCACATGGGATGTTTACATTCATTATAGACCCCAGATCTCTCCATAAAGAGGACCTGTCACCACCTATTACTGTCACATGGGATGTTTACATTCATTATAGACCCCAGATCTCTCCATAAAGAGGACCTGTCACCTCCTATTACTGTCACAGGGATGTTTACATTCATTATAGACCCCAGATCTCTCCATAAAGAAGACCTGTCACCCCCTATTACTGTCACATGGGATGTTTACATTCATTATAGACCCCAGATCTCTACATAAAGAGGACCTGTCACCTCCTATTACTGTCACATGGGATGTTTACATTCATTATAGACCCCAGATCTCTCCATAAAGAGGACCTGTCACCTCCTATTACTGTCACATGGGATGTTTACATTCATTATAGACCCCAGATCTCTCCATAAAGAGGACCTGTCACCTCCTATTACTGTCACATGGGATGTTTACATTCATTATAGACCCCAGATCTCTCCATAAAGAGGACCTGTCACCACCTATTACTGTCACATGGGATGTTTACATTCATTATAGACCCACCCCAGATCTCTCCATAAAGAGGACCTGTCACCACCTATTACTGTCACATGGGATGTTTACATTCATTATAGACCCCAGATCTCTCCATAAAGAGGACCTGTCACCACCTATTACTGTCACATGGGATGTTTACATTCATTATAGACCCCAGATCTCTACATAAAGAGGACCTGTCACCTCCTATTACTATCACATGGGATGTTTACATTCATTATAGACCCCAGATCTCTCCATAAAGAGGACCTGTCACCGTCTATTACTGTCACATGGGATGTTTACATTCATTATAGACCCCAGATCTCTCCATAAAGAGGACCTGTCACCCCCTATTACTGTCACATGGGATGTTTACATTGATTATAGACCCCAGATCTCTCCATAAAGAGGACCTGTCACCTCCTATTACTGTCACATGAGATGTTTACATTCATTATAGACCCCAGATCTCTCCATAAAGAGGACCTGTCACCTCCTATTACTGTCACATGGGATGTTTACATTCATTATAAACCCCAGATCTCTCCATAAAGAGGGCCTGTCACCTCCTATTACTGTCACATGGGATGTTTACATTCATTATAGACCCCAGATCTCTCCATAAAGAGGACCTGTCACCTCCTGTTACTGTCACATGGGATGTTTACATTCATTATAGACCACAGATCTCTCCATAAAGAGGACCTGTCACCTCCTATTACTGTCACATGGGATGTTTACATTCATTATAGACCCCAGATCTCTCCATAAAGAGGACCTGTCACTGTCTATTACTGTCACATGGGATGTTTACATTCATTATAGACCCCAGATCTCTCCATAAAGAGGACCTGTCACCTCCTATTACTGTCACATGGGATGTTTACATTCATTATAGACCCCAGATCTCTCCATAAAGAGGACCTGTCACCATCTATTACTGTCACATGGGATGTTTACATTCATTATAGACCCCAGATCTCTCCATAAAGAGGACCTGTCACCCCCTATTACTGTCACATGGGATGTTTACATTTATTATAGACCCCAGATCTCCCCATAAAGAGGACCTGTCACCCCCTATTACTGTCACATGGGATGTTTACATTCATTATAGACCCCAGATCTCTCCATAAAGAGGACCTGTCACCATCTATTACTGTCACATGGGATGTTTACATTCATTATAGACCCCAGATCTCTCCATAAAGAGGACCTGTCACCCCCTATTACTGTCACATGGGATGTTTACATTCATTATAGACCCCAGATCTCCCCATAAAGAGGACCTGTCACCTCCTATTACTGTCACATGGGATGTTTACATTCATTATAGACCCCAGATCTCTCCATAAAGAGGACCTGTCACCACATATTACTGTCACATGGGATGTTTACATTCATTATAGACCCCAGATCTCTCCATAAAGAGGACCTGTCACCGTCTATTACTGTCACATGGGATGTTTACATTCATTATAGACCCCAGATCTCTCCATAAAGAGGACCTGTCACCGTCTATTACTGTCACATGGGATGTTTACATTCATTATAGACCCCAGATCTCTCCATAAAGAGGACCCGTCACCGTCTATTACTGTCACATGGGATGTTTACATTCATTATAGACCCCAGATCTCTCCATAAAGAGGACCCGTCACCGTCTATTACTGTCACATGGGTTGTTTACATTCATTATAGACCCCAGATCTCTCCATAAAGAGGACCCGTCACCGCCTATTACTGTCACATGTGATGTTTACATTCATTATAGACCCCAGATCTCTCCATAAAGAGGACCTGTCACCTCCTATTACTGTCACATGGGATGTTTACATTCATTATAGATCCCAGATCTCTCCATAAAGAGGACCTGTCACCTCCTATTACTGTCACATGGGTTGTTTACATTCATTATAGACCCCAGATCTCTCCATAAAGAGGACCCGTCACCGCCTATTACTGTCACATGGGATATTTACATTTATTATAGATCCCAGATCTCTCCATAAAGAGGACCTGTCACCCCCTATTACTGTCACATGGGATGTTTACATTCATTATAGACCCCAGATCTCTCCATAAAGAGGACCTGTCACCTCCTATTACTGTCACATGGGTTGTTTACATTCATTATAGACCCCAGATCTCTCCATAAAGAGGACCCGTCACCGCCTATTACTGTCACATGGGATATTTACATTTATTATAGATCCCAGATCTCTCCATAAAGAGGACCTGTCACCCCCTATTACTGTCACATGGGATGTTTACATTCATTATAGACCCCAGATCTCTCCATAAAGAGGACCTGTCACCACCTATTACTGTCACATGGGATGTTTACATTCATTATAGACCCCAGATCTCTCCATAAAGAGGACCTGTCACCTCCTATTACTGTCACATGGGATGTTTACATTCATTATAGACCCCAGATCTCTCCATAAAGAGGACCTGTCACCACCTATTACTGTCACATGGGATGTTTACATTCATTATAGACCCCAGATCTCTCCATAAAGAGGACCTGTCACCTCCTATTACTGTCACATGGGATGTTTACATTCATTATAGACCCCAGATCTCTCCATAAAAAGGACCTGTCACCGTCTATTACTGTCACATGGAATGTTTACATTCATTATAGACCCCAGATCTCTCCATAAAGAGGACCTGTCACCACCTATTACTGTCACATGGGATGTTTACATTCATTATAGACCCCAGATCTCTCCATAAAGAGGACCTGTCACCTCCTATTACTGTCACATGGGATGTTTACATTCATTATAGACCCCAGATCTCTCCATAAAGAGGACCTGTCACCTCCTATTACTGTCACATGGGATGTTTACATTCATTATAGACCCCAGATCTCTACATAAAGAGGACCTGTCACCTCCTATTACTGTCACATGGGATGTTTACATTCATTATAGACCCCAGATCTCTCCATAAAGAGGACCTGTCACCATCTATTACTATCACATGGGATGTTTACATTCATTATAGACCCCAGATCTCTCCATAAAGAGGACCTGTCACCTCCTATTACTGTCACATGGGATGTTTACATTCATTATAGACCCCATATCTCTCCATAAAGAAGACCTGTCACCTCCTATTACTGTCACATGGGATGTTTACATTCATTATAGACCCCAGATCTCTCCATAAAGAGGACCCGTCACCTCCTATTACTGTCACATGGGATGTTTACATTCATTATAGACCCCAGATCTCTCCATAAAGAGGACCCGTCACCACCTATTACTGTCACATGGGATGTTTACATTCATTATAGACCCCAGATCTCTCCATAAAGAGGACCTGTCACCACCTATTACTGTCACATGGGATGTATACATTCATTATAGACCCCAGATCTCTCCATAAAGAGGACCTGTCACCATCTATTACTGTCACATGGGATGTTTACATTCATTATAGACCCCAGATCTCTCCATAAAGAGGACCTGTCACCTCCTATTACTGTCACATGGGATGTTTACATTCATTATAGACCCCAGATCTCTCCATAAAGAGGACCTGTCACCTCCTATTACTGTCACATGGGATGTTTACATTCATTATAGACCCCAGATCTCTCCATAAAGAGGACCTGTCACCTCCTATTACTGTCACATGGGATGTTTACATTCATTATAGACCCCAGATCTCTCCATAAAGAGGACCTGTCACCTCCTATTACTGTCACATGGGATGTTTACATTCATTATAGACCCCAGATCTCTCCATAAAGAGGACCTGTCACCACCTATTACTGTCACATGGGATGTTTACATTCATTATAGACCCCACATCTCTCCATAAAGAGGACCTGTCACCACCTATTACTGTCACATGGGATGTTTACATTCAATATAGACCCCAGATCTCTCCATAAAGAGGACCTGTCACCCCCTATTACTGTCACATGGGATGTTTACATTCATTATAGACCCCAGATCTCTCCATAAAGAGGACCTGTCACCTCCTATTACTGTCACATGGGATGTTTACATTCATTATAGACCCCAGATCTCTCCATAAAGAGGACCTGTCACCTCCTACTACTGTCACATGGGATGTTTACATTCATTATAGACCCCAGATCTCTCCATAAAGAGGACCTGTCACCTCCTATTACTGTCACATGGGATGTTTACATTCATTATAGACCCCAGATCTCTCCATAAAGAGGACCTGTCACCTCATATTACTGTCACATGGGATGTTTACATTATAGACCCCAGATCTCTCCATAAAGAGGACCTGTCACCTCCTATTACTGTCACATGGGATGTTTACATTCATTATAGACCCCAGATCTCTCCATAAAGAGGACCAGTCACCTCCTATTACTGTCACATGGAATGTTTACATTCATTATAGACCCCAGATCTCTCCATAAAGAGGACCTGTCACCCCCTATTACTGTCACATGGGATGTTTACATTCATTATAGACCCCAGATCTCTCCATAAAGAAGACCTGTCACCTCCTATTACTGTCACATGGGATGTTTACATTCATTATAGACCCCAGATCTCTCCATAAAGAAGACCTGTCACCACCTATTACTGTCACATGGGATGTTTACATTCATTATAGACCCCAGATCTCTCCATAAAGAGGACCTGTCACCTCCTATTACTGTCACATGGGATGTTTACATTCATTATAGACCCCAGATCTCTACATAAAGAGGACCCGTCACCTCCTATTACTGTCACATGGGATGTTTACATTCATTATAGACCCCAGATCTCTCCATAAAGAGGACCCGTCACCTCCTATTACTGTCACATGGGATGTTTACATTCATTATAGACCCCAGATCTCTCCATAAAGAGGACCTGTCACCTCCTATTACTGTCACATGGGATGTTTACATTCATTATAGACCCCAGATTTCTCCATAAAGAGGACCTGTCACCTCCTATTACTGTCACATGGGATGTTTACATTCATTATAGACCCCAGATCTCTCCATAAAGTGGACCAGTCACCTCCTATTACTGTCACATGGAATGTTTACATTCATTATAGACCCCAGATCTCTCCATAAAGAGGACCTGTCACCTCCTATTACTGTCACATGGGATGTTTACATTCATTATAGACCCCAGATCTCTCCATAAAGAGGACCTGTCACCTCCTATTACTGCCACATGGGATGTTTACATTCATTATAGACCCCAGATCTCTCCATAAAGAGGACCTGTCACCACCTATTACTGTCACATGGGATGTTTACATTCATTATAGACCCCAGATCTCTCCATAAAGAGGACCTGTCACCCCCTATTACTGTCACATGGGATGTTTACATTCATTATAGACCCCAGATCTCTCCATAAAGAGGACCTGTCACCGTCTATTACTGTCACATGGGATGTTTACATTCATTATAGACCCCAGATCTCTCCATAAAGAGGACCTGTCACCCCTATTACTGTCACATGGGATGTTTACATTCATTATAGACCCCAGATCTCTCCATAAAGAGGACCTGTCACCTCCTATTACTGTCACATGGGATGTTTACATTCATTATAGACCCCAGATCTCTCCATAAAGAGGACCTGTCACCCCCTATTACTGTCACATGGGATGTTTACATTCATTATAGACCCCAGATCTCCCCATAAAGAGGACCTGTCACCGTCTATTACTATCACATGGGATGTTTACATTCATTATAGACCCCAGATCTCTCCATAAAGAGGACCTGTCACCTCCTATTACTGTCACATGGGATGTTTACATTCATTATAGACCCCAGATCTCTCCATAAAGAGGACCTGTCACCTCCTATTACTGTCACATGGGATGTTTACATTCATTATAGACCCCAGATCTCTCCCAAAGAGGACCTGTCACCGCCTATTACTGTCACATAGGATGTTTACATTCATTATAGACCCCAGATCTCTCCATAAAGAGGACCTGTCACCTCCTATTACTGTCACATGGGATGTTTACATTCATTATAGACCCCAGATCTCTCCATAAAGAGGACCTGTCACCTCCTATTACTGTCACATGGGATGTTTGCATTCTCTATGACAACAATAAAAGTGCTAAAACAAAATGTATTTGAAAAACCGCTGCACAAATACCATGTGACATAAAAAGTTGCAACAATCGCCATTTTATTCTCTAGGGCTTTAAATACATATATATAATGTTTGGGGGTTCTAAGAAATTTTCGAGTAAAAAATACTAGACATGTGCACTGCCGAAAAATTTGTTTGTTTTCGTTTCATTCATTTTCTTTTTTTTCATTTTTCAGGCCATTCGTTATGATTGCAATTCATGATTTCAAAAATTGGAAAATACAAAAATAAAGAAAATTCGAAAAATCAAATAATAACTTTACTATATACTATATATATTACAAAGTAATTATAGGAATTTCCTTACCAAATAACTCCAATACCTATCATTTATTATTTCAGATTTTTTTAATTTTCAGGTTTTTGAACTTCGAATTTACAAATTTACGAATATTCTCATTTAAGAACATGCGGACAAAATTTTCGGTAATTCGGATGTCTCCGAATGAACTAATTTGTCGAAATTCATTAAAAACGAATTCGGAACGAAACTAATTGCACTTGTCTAAAAAATTCTGATGGCTAAAAAGTGTCAGAAAAGGCAAAGTCTGGATGTGACGGCCGCATTCGTTTTCTTTCTTTCCATCTGGTGATCCGGCCTGTGAGTCTGCTGTTTTTTAAAAGAACAAGCTCTCCTGCATATGTATCACTTAGAGGGATGATGAGACAAAACCATTTATCACTGACAGGGGTGCTTACAATGAACGGCTTTTATTTATTGATGCAATGTGTGACATTACTATACATTAGCTGGTGAATGTGCGCTGTGAACGTGACTTCGTACATTGGCTGGTGAATGTGTGCTGTGAATGTGGTGTTTTAAATTGGCCGGTGAATGCATGTTGTGAATGTGGTGTCGTACATTGGCCGGTGAATGTGCGCTGTGAATGTGGTGTTGTACATTGGCCAGTGAACGTATGCTGTGAATGTGGCGTTGTACATTGGCCGGTGAATGTATGCTGTGAATGTGGCGTTGTACATTGGCCGGTGAATGTGTGCTGTGAATGTGGTGTCGTACATTGGCCGGTGAATGTGCGCTGTGAATGTGGTGTTGTACATTGGCCAGTGAACGTATGCTGTGAATGTGGCGTTGTACATTGGCCGGTGAATGTATGCTGTGAATGTGGCGTTGTACATTGGCCGGTGAATGTGTGCTGTGAATGTAATGTCGTACATTGGTCAGTGAATGTATGTTGTGAATGTGGTGTCGTACATTGGCTGGTGAATGTATGTTGTGAATGTGGTGTTATACATTGGCTGGTGAATGTATGTTGTGAATGTGGTGTTATATATTGGCCGGTGAATGTGTGCTGTGAATGTGACTTCGTACATTGGCTGGTGAATGTATGTTGTGAATGTGACTTCGTACATTGGCCGGTGAATGTATGTTGTGAATGTGGTGTTGTACATTGGCCGGTGAATGTATGTTGTGAATGTGGTGTCATACATTGGCCGGTGAATGTATGTTGTGAATGTGGTGTCGTACATTGGCCGGTGAATGTGTGCTGTAAATGTGGTGTTGTACATTGGCTGGTGAATGTATGTTGTGAATGTGACTTCGTACATTGGCTGGTGAACGTATGTTGTGAATGTGGTGTTGTAAATTGGTCAGTGAATGTATGTTGTGAGTGTGGTGTCGTACATTGGCTGGTGAATGTATGTTGTGAATGTGGTGTTGTACATTGGCTGGTGAATGTATGTTGTGAATGTGACTTCGTACATTGGCCGGTGAATGTATGTTGTGAATGTGGTGTTGTACATTGGCCGGTGAATGTATGTTGTGAATGTGGTGTCATACATTGGCCAGTGAATGTATGTTGTGAATGTGGTGTTGTACATTGGCCAGTGAATGTATGTTGTGAATGTGGTGTCGTACATTGGCCGGTAATTGTGCGCTGTGAATGTGGTGTTGTACATTGGCCGGTGAATGTGTGTTGTGATGGTGGCGTTGTACATTGGCCGGTGAATGTGTGCTGTGAATGTGGTGTCGTACATTGGTCAGTGAATGTATGTTGTGAATGTGGTGTCGTACATTGGCTGGTGAATGTATGTTGTGAATGTGACTTTGTACATTGGCTGGTGAACGTATGTTGTGAATGTGGTGTTGTAAATTGGTCAGTGAATGTATGTTGTGAATGTGGTGTCGTACATTGGCTGGTGAATGTATGTTGTGAATGTGGTGTTGTACATTGGCTGGTGAATGTATGTTGTGAATGTGACTTCGTACATTGGCCGGTGAATGTATGTTGTGAATGTGGTGTTGTACATTGGCCGGTGAATGTATGTTGTGAATGTGGTGTCATACATTGGCCAGTGAATGTATGTTGTGAATGTGGTGTTGTACATTGGCCGGTGAATGTATGCTGTGAATGTGGTGTCATACATTGGCCAGTGAACGTATGCTGTGAATGTGGCGTTGTACATTGGCCGGTGAATGTGTGTTGTGATGGTGGCGTTGTACATTGGCCGGTGAATGTGTGCTGTGAATGTGGTGTCGTACATTGGTCAGTGAATGTATGTTGTGAATGTGGTGTCGTACATTGGCTGGTGAATGTATGTTGTGAATGTGACTTCGTACATTGGCTGGTGAACGTATGTTGTGAATGTGGTGTTGTAAATTGGCCGGTGAATGCATGTTGTGAATGTGGTGTCGTACATTGGCCGGTGAATGTATGTTGTGAATGTGGTGTCATACATTGGCCAGTGAATTTATGCTGTGAATGTGGCGTTGTATATTGGCCGGTGAATGTGTGCTGTGAATATGGTGTTGTACATTGGCCAGTGAATGTATGTTGTGAATGTGGTGTCATACATTGGCCGGTGAATGTATGTTGTGAATGTGGTGTCGTACATTGGCCGGTGAATGTGCGCTGTGAATGTGGTGTTGTACATTGGCCGGTGAATGTAATGTCGTACATTGGCCGGTGAATGTGTGCTGTGAATGTGACTTCGTACATTGGCTGGTGAATGTATGTTGTGAATGTGGTGTTGTAAATTGGCCGGTGAATGCATGTTGTGAATGTGGTGTCGTACATTGGCCGGTGAATGTGCGCTGTGAATGTGGTGTTGTACATTGGCCAGTGAATGTATGCTGTGAATGTGGCGTTGTACATTGGCCGGTGAATGTATGTTGTGAATGTGGTGTCGTACATTGGCCGGTGAATGTGCGCTGTGAATGTTGTGTTGTACATTGGCCAGTGAATGTGTGTTGTGATGGTGGCGTTGTACATTGGCCGGTGAATGCATGTTGTGAATGTGGTGTTGTACATTGGCCGGTGAATGTGCGCTGTGAGTGTGGTGTTGTACATTGGCCAGTGAATGTATGCTGTGAATGTGGTGTCGTACATTGGCCGGTGAATGTGCGCTGTGAATGTTGTGTTGTACATTGGCCGGTGAATGTGTGTTGTGATGGTGGCGTTGTACATTGGCCGGTGAATGTATGTTGTGAATGTGGTGTCATACATTGGCCGGTGAATGTATGTTGTGAATGTGGTGTCTTACATTGGCCGGTGAATGTATGTTGTGAATGTGGCGTCGTAAATTGGCTGGTAAATGTATGTTGTGAATGTGGTGTCATACATTGGCTGGTGAATGTGTGCTGTGAATGTGGTGTTGTACATTGGCCGGTGAATGCATGTTGTGAATGTGGCGTTGTACATTGGCCGGTGAATGTGTGCTGTGAATCTGGTGTCGTACATTGGCTGGTGAATGTGTGCTGTGAATGTGGTGTTGTACATTGGCCGGTGAATGTATGCTGTGAATGTGGTGTTGTACATTGGCCGGTGAATGTGTGCTGTGAATCTGGTGTCGTACATTGGCTGGTGAATGTGTGCTGTGAATGTGGTGTTGTACATTGGCCGGTGAATGTATGCTGTGAATGTGGTGTTGTACATTGGCCGGTGAATGTATGTTGTGAATGTGGTGTCGTACATTGGCCGGTGAATGTATGTTGTGAATGTGGTGTCGTACATTGGCCGGTGAATGTGTGCTGTGAATGTGGCGTCGTACATTGGCCGGTAAATGTATGTTGTGAATGTGGTGTCGTACATTGGCTGGTGAATATATGTTGTGAATGTGGTGTCGTACATTGGCCGGTGAATGTATGTTGTGAATGTGTTGTTGTACATTGGCCGGTGAATGTATGTTGTGAATGTGGCGTTGTATATTGGCCGGTGAATGTGTGCTGTAAATGTGGTGTTGTACATTGGCTGGTGAATGTATGTTGTGAATGTGGTGTTATACATTGGCCGATGAATGTGTGCTGTGAATGTGACTTCGTACATTGGCTGGTGAATGTATGTTGTGAATCTGGTGTCGTACATTGGCCGGTGAATGTGTGCTGTGAATGTGGTGTCGTACATTGGTCAGTGAATGTATGTTGTGAATGTGGTGTCGTACATTGGCTGGTGAATGTATGTTGTGAATGTGGTGTTGTACATTGGCTGGTGAATGTATGTTGTGAATGTGGCGTTGTACATTGGCCGGTGAATGTGTGTTGTGATGGTGGCGTTGTACATTGGCCGGTGAATGTGTGCTGTGAATGTGGTGTCGTACATTGGTCAGTGAATGTATGTTGTGAATGTGGTGTCGTACATTGGCTGGTGAATGTATGTTGTGAATGTGGTGTTGTACATTGGCTGGTGAATGTATGTTGTGAATGTGACTTCGTACATTGGCCGGTGAATGTATGTTGTGAATGTGGTGTTGTACATTGGCCGGTGAATGTATGTTGTGAATGTGGTGTCATACATTGGCCGGTGAATGTATGTTGTGAATGTGGTGTCGTACATTGGCCGGTGAATGTGTGCTGTAAATGTGGTGTCGTACATTGGTCAGTGAATGTATGTTGTGAATGTGGTGTTATACATTGGCTGGTGAATGTATGTTGTGAATGTGACTTCGTACATTGGCTGGTGAACGTATGTTGTGAATGTGGTGTTGTAAATTGGCCGGTGAATGTATGTTGTGAATGTGGTGTCGTACATTGGCCGGTGAATGTATGTTGTGAATGTGGTGTCATACATTGGCCAGTGAATGTATGTTGTGAATGTGGTGTTGTACATTGGCCAGTGAATGTATGCTGTGAATGTGGCGTTGTATATTGGCCGGTGAATGTGTGCTGTGAATATGGTGTTGTACATTGGCCGGTGAATGTATGTTGTGAATGTGGTGTCGTACATTGGCCGGTGAATGTGCGCTGTGAATGTGGTGTTGTACATTGGCCGGTGAATGTAATGTCGTACATTGGCCGGTGAATGTGTGCTGTGAATGTGACTTCGTACATTGGCTGGTGAATGTATGTTGTGAATGTGGTGTTTTAAATTGGCCGGTGAATGCATGTTGTGAATGTGGTGTCGTACATTGGCCGGTGAATGTGCGCTGTGAATGTGGTGTTGTACATTGGCCAGTGAATGTATGCTGTGAATGTGGCGTTGTACATTGGCCGGTGAATGTATGTTGTGAATGTGGTGTCGTACATTGGCCGGTGAATGTGCGCTGTGAATGTTGTGTTGTACATTGGCCGGTGAATGTGTGTTGTGATGGTGGCGTTGTACATTGGCCGGTGAATGCATGTTGTGAATGTGGTGTTGTACATTGGCCGGTGAATGTGCGCTGTGAGTGTGGTGTTGTACATTGGCCAGTGAATGTATGCTGTGAATGTGGTGTCATACATTGGCTGGTGAATGTGTGCTGTGAATGTGGTGTTGTACATTGGCCGGTGAATGCATGTTGTGAATGTGGCGTTGTACATTGGCCGGTGAATGTGTGTTGTGATGGTGGCGTTGTACATTGGCCGGTGAATGTGTGCTGTGAATCTGGTGTCGTACATTGGCTGGTGAATGTGTGCTGTGAATGTGGTGTTGTACATTGGCCGGTGAATGTATGCTGTGAATGTGGTGTTGTACATTGGCTGGTGAATGTGTGCTGTAAATGTGGTGTTGTACATTGGCCGGTGAATGTATGTTGTGAATGTGGTGTCGTACATTGGCCGGTGAATGTATGTTGTGAATGTGGTGTCGTACATTGGCCGGTGAATGTGTGCTGTGAATGTGGCGTCGTACATTGGCCGGTAAATGTATGTTGTGAATGTGGTGTCGTACATTGGCTGGTGAATATATGTTGTGAATGTGGTGTCGTACATTGGCCGGTGAATGTATGTTGTGAATGTGGTGTTGTACATTGGCCGGTGAATGTATGTTGTGAATGTGGTGTCGTACATTGGCCGGTGAATGTATGTTGTGAATGTGGTGTCGTACATTGGCCGGTGAATGTATGTTGTGAATGTGGTGTCCTACATTGGCCGGTGAATGTATGTTGTGAATGTGGTGTCGTACATTGGCCGGTGAATGTATGTTGTGAATGTGGCGTTGTATATTGGCCGATGAATGTGTGCTGTGAATGTGACTTCGTACATTGGCTGGTGAATGTATGTTGTGAATCTGGTGTCGTACATTGGCTGGTGAATGTGTGCTGTGAATGTGGTGTTGTACATTGGCCGGTGAATGTATGTTGTGAATGTGGTGTTGTACATTGGCTGGTGAATGTATGCTGTGAATGTGGTGTCGTACATTGGCTGGTGAATGTATGCTGTGAATGTGGTGTTGTACATTGGCCGGTGAATGTATGTTGTGAATGTGGTGTTGTACATTGGCCGGTGAATGTATGTTGTGAATGTGGTGTCGTACATTGGCCGGTGAATGTATGCTGTGAATGTGGCGTTGTATATTGGCCGGTGAATGTATGCTGTGAATGTGGCGTTGTATATTGGCCGGTGAATGTATGTTGTGAATGTGGTGTCGTACATTGGCTGGTGAATGTGCGCTATGAATGTGGTGTCGTACATTGGCCGGTGAATGTATGTTGTGAATGTGGTGTCATACATTGGCCGGTGAATGTATGTTGTGAATGTGGTGTTGTACATTGGCCGGTGAATGTGTGCTGTGAATGTGGCGTCGTACATTGGCCGGTGAATGTATGTTGTGAATGTGGTGTCGTACATTGGCCGGTGAATGTATGTTGTGAATGTGGTGTCATACATTGGCCGGTGAATGTATGTTGTGAATGTGGTGTCGTACATTGGCCGGTGAATGTATGCTGTGAATGTGGTGTCATACATTGGCCGGTGAATGTATGTTGTGAATGTGGTGTTGTACATTGGCCGGTGAATGTATGTTGTGAATGTGGTGTCGTACATTGGCCGGTGAATGTATGCTGTGAATGTGGTGTCGTACATTGGCCGGTGAATGTATGTTGTGAATGTGGCGTTATATATTGGCCGGTGAATGTATGCTGTGAATGTGGCGTTGTATATTGGCCGGTGAATGTATGTTGTGAATGTGGTGTTGTACATTGGCCGGTGAATGTGTGCTGTGAATGTGGTGTCGTACATTGGCCGGTGAATGTATGTTGTGAATGTGGTGTTGTACATTGGCCGGTGAATGTGTGCTGTGAATGTGGCGTCGTACATTGGCCGGTGAATGTATGTTGTGAATGTGGCGTCGTACATTGGCCGGTGAATGTATGTTGTGAATGTGGTGTTGTACATTGGCCGGTGAATGTGTGCTGTGAATGTGGCGTTGTATATTGGCCGGTGAATGTATGTTGTGAATGTGGTGTCGTACATTGGCCGGTGAATGTATGTTGTGAATGTGGTGTCGTACATTGGCCGGTGAATGTATGTTGTGAATGTGGTGTTGTACATTGGCCGGTGAATGTGTGCTGTGAATGTGGCGTTGTACATTGGCCGGTGAATGTATGTTGTGGTTGGAATTTGGTGAATCTCAGGATTGTGAACAGTATAGGAAGAAATGAGGCAGAATGAATGTGGGGTGCAGTACCCCCTGATCCCTGCAGGTGTCGCTGTGTGTCCACTGATCAGCCAGTGCAAGTCGCAGAGAGCGATGACAGATGGCACCCCCCTCCCCCCACCAGCTGTCTGGGGGTCAGAGGTCAGGGGGTGACACGGTATAATCCCATTATTATGGGGGGTGAGCGCCCCCCTTGTTCCTGGCCGGACCCTCTTCTGCCCCCCCCCCCCGGGGCTTTTCTTTTTTTAAATAACATCAAATTATCAGATGAATCCCAAATTCCCCCCTCCAGGCCGGCGCTGCGGAGGTGGTGGGGCCCCCAGATCCCCGGAACCCCAAAATTCGGACAGAGGCAGGAACACCCAGAGGTGTTATAAGGTTATTATGAGTTCATTTCATTTTACTGGGACTGCAGCAGGAGGAGTGAGACTCCCCGTCAGAATTCCATCCATAACTAATGGAGATCGGAGTGGCCCTGTAATTGGGGCCCCTGACTGGTAATAGGCTCCTCCAGGTTTCCCTAATGAGATTATCTGTGATTGGCGTGAAGGTTACGGCTTGTCATCCTGCGGAGGACGCAAAACCACCGGGAGCGCCGCCCCCCACTACATATCCCCCCCGCCCCTCCCCCATCAATATTCTGTTTTCATTTTTTAACATATCTTTTCCATTTTCATTACATATCCTATTTTATACACTGTGATGTCATCACCGGGTCTCTGTGCTTCTCTATGCAATGCAGGCAGATCATGGCTGGTGGGAGGAGCCAGCAGGGGGCGGTACATATCTTCCTGATCCCAGCCCCCGGCCTCAGTACTACTCTCCAGAGCTTTCAGTCCTGATGCAAGAAGTGGGAGGAGTTATGTAAATATCACAATGCCTTGATGGGTGGGTGTCAGTCTGGAGAGGGGGCGTTCCTAGGCAGACCATATTTGCATAGGTAACGCCCACATGTGATTCTTATCCTCCCTGATTGAAAGAACTGAAATCCAATGAGTGAAAAGGGCGGAGCCAGGGACAGACAATTGGCATTGTGGGTAGGGTGAGGGGAGGAGCCTCTACAACTGTAGCTGGAAGGTGGGAGGGAGGATTTAGAGGTCCTTTGAATAAAAGGGGCAGGGCCAGTTAGGCTGGGGAGGAAAGGACTAGATGATGCTGGGAGTCCTCCAGCCAGGAAATGATTCTGATAATAAGTGGCAGACAAAGTTTAATAAGAAAACATCTTTATGAAATGTGAAACATAATAGCAATTCGCAGACGATTATTTACAAGGTGAGCGAACGGCGTCATCAGCTGGTCCCCGGAGCTAACGCTCTGCTCCTCCCTTAGGGGGCGGGTCCAGGTAGCGGTGATGATCTCTGGGTAGAGTTCCCCTCCTCCGGCGGAAAAGCTGGGGCTCCGAGCCGACAACTTTTTTCAGGGCGTGAAATTTCCAGGACTGAGCGATCTGAACTTCCTGTGAAAACAGAAGACGGGATCAACGTGGATTCTGATTGGACGGGAATTATTAACCCTTTAATGCCCGAGGAACTACATATTCCAGCAGCTCCTCATAGGCTGGAGGGCAGCCTTACAGGGATCAGCTCGTCCTTGGCGTTCTCCCTCTCCAGGGTGGTCAGCTCCTCCGGGGACAGCAGGAAGAGGCGGAGCTCCCGCACCACATCTTGTGCGACTTCAGCCACGGACACATCCAGGACCGCCTACCCCAGAAACACAATCGTTACACAAAGTCATCCAATAAAATATAAGAACCCTCCTTTAAAGTGGATCTGCCAACCGCAATCATTTTTTTCTGATCTGCCACAAGCCCCACCTCCAAAATTTAGGACCACCCCCGAGGATTCTCAGACTAATGTTAATTACACCCTGTAAAGTGAAAAAGGTCTGTACACCCGCTGTGCCCATTATGAGGGGTTCTCACCATCCCTGTGCTGAGTTCCCGGGTCTGTACACCCGCTGTGCCCATTATGAGGGGTTCTCACCATCCCTGTGCTGAGTTCCTGGGTCTGTACACCCGCTGTGCCCATTATGAGGGGTTCCCACCATCCCTGTGCTGAGTTCCCGGGTCTGTACACCCGCTGTGCCCATTATGAGGGGTTCTCACCATCCCTGTGCTGAGTTCCCGGGTCTGTACACCCGCTGTGCCCATTATGAGGGGTTCCCACCATCCCTGTGCTGAGTTCCCGGGTCTGTACACCCGCTGTGCCCATTATGAGGGGTTCCCACCATCCCTGTGCTGAGTTCCCGGGTCTGTACACCCGCTGTGCCCATTATGAGGGGTTCTCACCATCCCTGTGCTGAGTTCCGGGGTCTGTACACCCGCTGTGCCCATTATGAGGGGTTCCCACCATCCCTGTGCTGAGTTCCCGGGTCTGTACACCCGCTGTGCCCATTATGAGGGGTTCCCACCATCCCTGTGCTGAGTTCCCGGGTCTGTACACCCGCTGTGCCCATTATGAGGGGTTCTCACCATCCCTGTGCTGAGTTCCCGGGTCTGTACACCCGCTGTGCCCATTATGAGGGGTTCTCACCATCCCTGTGCTGAGTTCCCGGGTCTGTACACCCGCTGTGCCCATTATGAGGGGTTCTCACCATCCCTGTGCTGAGTTCCCGGGTCTGTACACCCACTGTGCCCATTATGAGGGGTTCTCACCATCCCTGTGCTGAGTTCCCGGGTCTATACACCCGCTGTGCCCATTATGAGGGGTTCCCACCATCCCTGTGCTGAGTTCCCGGGTCTGTACACCCACTGTGCCCATTATGAGGGGTTCCCACCATCCCTGTGCTGAGTTCCCGGGTCTGTACACCCGCTGTGCCCATTATGAGGGGTTCCCACCATCCCTGTGCTGAGTTCCCGGGTCTGTACACCCGCTGTGCCCATTATGAGGGGTTCCCACCATCCCTGTGCCGAGTTCCCGGGTCTGTACACCCGCTGTGCCCATTATGAGGGGTTCCCACCATCCCTGTGCTGAGTTCCTGGGTCTGTACACCCGCTGTGCCCATTATGAGGGGTTCCCACCATCCCTGTGCTGAGTTCCTGGGTCTGTACACCCGCTGTGCCCATTATGAGGGGTTCCCACCATCCCTGTGCTGAGTTCCCGGGTCTGTACACCCGCTGTGCCCATTATGAGGGGTTCCCACCATCCCTGTGCAGAGTTCCCGGGTCTGTACACCCGCTGTGCCCATTATGAGGGGTTCTCACCATCCCTGTGCTGAGTTCCTGGGTCTGTACACCCGCTGTGCCCATTATGAGGGGTTCTCACCATCCCTGTGCTGAGTTCCCGGGTCTGTACACCCGCTGTGCCCATTATGAGGGGTCTCCACCATCCCTGTGCTGAGTTCCCGGGTCTGTACACCCGCTGTGCCCATTATGAGGGGTTCCCACCATCCCTGTGCTGAGTTCCCGGGTCTGTACACCCGCTGTGCCCATTATGAGGGGTTCCCACCATCCCTGTGCTGAGTTCCCGGGTCTGTACACCCGCTGTGCCCATTATGAGGGGTTCCCACCATCCCTGTGCCGAGTTCCCGGGTCTGTACACCCGCTGTGCCCATTATGAGGGGTTCCCACCATCCCTGTGCTGAGTTCCTGGGTCTGTACACCCGCTGTGCCCATTATGAGGGGTTCCCACCATCCCTGTGCTGAGTTCCTGGGTCTGTACACCCGCTGTGCCCATTATGAGGGGTTCCCCCCATCCCTGTGCTGAGTTCCCGGGTCTGTACACCTGCTGTGCCCATTATGAGGGGTTCTCACCATCCCTGTGCTGAGTTCCTGGGTCTGTACACCCGCTGTGCCCATTATGAGGGGTTCCCACCATCCCTGTGCTGAGTTCCCGGGTCTGTATACCCGCTGTGCCCATTATGAGGGGTCTCCACCATCCCTGTGCTGAGTTCCCGGGTCTGTACACCCGCTGTGCCCATTATGAGGGGTTCCCCCCATCCCTGTGCTGAGTTCCCGGGTCTGTACACCTGCTGTGCCCATTATGAGGGGTTCTCACCATCCCTGTGCTGAGTTCCCGGGTCTGTACACCCGCTGTGCCCATTATGAGGGGTTCTCACCATCCCTGTGCTGAGTTCCCGGGTCTGTACACCCGCTGTGCCCATTATGAGGGGTTCCTACCATCCCTGTACTGAGTTCCCGGGTCTGTACACCCGCTGTGCCCATTATGAGGGGTTCCCACCATCCCTGTGCTGAGTTCCCGGGTCTGTACACCCGCTGTGCCCATTATGAGGGGTTCTCACCATCCCTGTGCTGAGTTCCTGGGTCTGTACACCCGCTGTGCCCATTATGAGGGGTTCCCACCATCCCTGTGCTGAGTCCCCGGGTCTGTACACCCGCTGTGCCCATTATGAGGGGTTCCCACCATCCCTGTGCTGAGTTCCCGGGTCTGTACACCCGATGTGCCCATTATGAGGGGTTCTCACCATCCCTGTGCTGAGTTCCCGGGTCTGTACACCCGCTGTGCCCATTATGAGGGGTTCCCACCATCCCTGTGCTGAGTTCCGGGGTCTGTACACCCGCTGTGCCCATTATGAGGGGTTCCCACCATCCCTGTGCTGAGTTCCCGGGTCTGTACACCCGCTGTGCCCATTATGAGGGGTTCCCACCATCCCTGTGCTGAGTTCCCGGGTCTGTACACCCGCTGTGCCCATTATGAGGGGTTCTCACCATCCCTGTGCTGAGTTCCGGGGTCTGTACACCCGCTGTGCCCATTATGAGGGGTTCTCACCATCCCTGTGCTGAGTTCCGGGGTCTGTACACCCGCTGTGCCCATTATGAGGGGTTCTCACCATCCCTGTGCTGAGTTCCGGGGTCTGTACACCCGCTGTGCCCATTATGAGGGGTTCTCACCATCCCTATGCTGAGTTCCCAGGTCTGTACACCCGCTGTGCCCATTATGAGGGGTTCTCACCATCCCTGTGCTGAGTTCCCCTCTGTACACCCGCTGTGCCCATTATGAGGGGTTCTCACCATCCCTGTGCTGAGTTCCCGGGTCTGTACACCCGCTGTGCCCATTATGAGGGGTTCTCACCATCCCTGTGCTGAGTTCCCGGGTCTGTACACCCGCTGTGCCCATTATGAGGGGTTCTCACCATCCCTGTGCTGAGTTCCCGGGTCTGTACACCCGCTGTGCCCATTATGAGGGGTTCTCACCATCCCTGTGCTGAGTTCCCGGGTCTGTACACCCGCTGTGCCCATTATGAGGGGTTCCCACCATCCCTCTACTGAGTTCTCGGGTCTGTACACCCGCTGTGCCCATTATGAGGGGTTCCCACCATCCCTGTGCTGAGTTCCCGGGTCTGTACACCCGCTGTGCCCATTATGAGGGGTTCCCACCATCCCTGTGCTGAGTTCCCGGGTCTGTACACCCGCTGTGTCCATTATGAGGGGTTCTCACCATCCCTGTGCTGAGTTCCCGGGTCTGTACACCCGCTGTGCCCATTATGAGGGGTTCCCACCATCCCTGTGCTGAGTTCCCGGGTCTGTACACCCGCTGTGCCCATTATGAGAGGTTCCCACCATCCCTGTGCTGAGTTCCCGGGTCTGTACACCCGCTGTGCCCATTATGAGGGGTTCCCACCATCCCTGTGCTGAGTTCCCGGGTCTGTACACCCGCTGTGCCCATTATGAGGGGTTCCCACCATCCCTGTGCTGAGTTCCCGGGTCTGTACACCCGCTGTGCCCATTATGAGGGGTTCCCACCATCCCTGTGCTGAGTTCCCGGGTCTGTACACCCGCTGTGCCCATTATGAGGGGTTCCCACCATCCCTGTGCTGAGTTCTCTGTACACCCGCTGTGCCCATTATGAGGGGTTCTCACCATCCCTGTGCTGAGTTCCCGGGTCTGTACACCCGCTGTGCCCATTATGAGGGGTTCCCACCATCCCTGTGCTGAGTTCCCGGGTCTGTACACCCGCTGTGCCCATTATGAGGGGTTCCCACCATCCCTGTGCTGAGTTCCCGGGTCTCTACACCCGCTGTGCCCATTATGAGGGGTTCCCACCATCCCTGTGCTGAGTTCCCGGGTCTGTACACCCGCTGTGCCCATTATGAGGGGTTCCCACCATCCCTGTGCTGAGTTCCCGGGTCTGTACACCCGCTGTGCCCATTATGAGAGGTTCTCACCATCCCTGTGCTGAGTTCCCGGGTCTGTACACCCGCTGTACCCATTATGAGGGGTTCCCACCATCCCTGTGCTGAGTTCCCGGGTCTGTACACCCGCTGTGCCCATTATGAGGGGTTCCCCCCATCCCTGTGCTGAGTTCCCGGGTCTGTACACCCACTGTGCCCATTATGAGGGGTTCTCACCATCCCTGTGCTGAGTTCCTGGGTCTGTACACCCGCTGTGCCCATTATGAGGGGTTCTCACCATCCCTGTGCTGAGTTCCTGGGTCTGTACACCCGCTGTGCCCATTATGAGGGGTTCCCACCATCCCTGTGCTGAGTTCTCGGGTCTGTACACCCGCTGTGCCCATTATGAGGGGTTCTCACCATCCCTGTGCTGAGTTCCCGGGTCTGTACACCCGCTGTGCCCATTATGAGGGGTTCCCACCATCCCTGTGCTGAGTTCCCGGGTCTGTAGACCCGCTGTGCCCATTATGAGGGGTTCCCATCATCCCTGTGCTGAGTTCCCGGGTCTGTACACCCGCTGTGCCCATTATGAGGGGTTCCCACCATCCCTGTGCTGAGTTCCCGGGTCTGTACACCCGCTGTGCCCATTATGAGGGGTTCCCACCATCCCTGTGCTGAGTTCCCGGGTCTGTACACGTGCCCATTATGAGGGGTTCTCACCATCCCTGTGCTGAGTTCTCGGGTCTGTACACCCGCTGTGCCCATTATGAGGGGTTCCCACCATCCCTGTGCTGAGTTCCCGGGTCTGTACACCCGCTGTGCCCATTATGAGGGGTTCCCACCATCCCTGTGCTGAGTTCCCGGGTCTGTACACGTGCCCATTATGAGGGGTTCCCACCATCCCTGTGCTGAGTTCCCGGGTCTGTACACCCACTGTGCCCATTATGAGGGGTTCCCACCATCCCTGTGCTGAGTTCCTGGGTCTGTACACCCGCTGTGCCCATTATGAGGGGTTCCCCCCATCCCTGTGCTGAGTTCCCGGGTCTGTACACCTGCTGTGCCCATTATGAGGGGTTCTCACCATCCCTGTGCTGAGTTCCCGGGTCTGTACACCCGCTGTGCCCATTATGAGGGGTTCTCACCATCCCTGTGCTGAGTTCCCGGGTCTGTACACCCGCTGTGTCCATTATGAGGGGTTCTCACCATCCCTGTGCTGAGTTCCCGGGTCTGTACACCCGCTGTGCCCATTATGAGGGGTTCTCACCATCCCTGTGCTGAGTTCCCGGGTCTGTACACCCGCTGTGCCCATTATGAGGGGTTCTCACCATCCCTGTGCTGAGTTCCCGGGTCTGTACACCCGCTGTGCCCATTATGAGGGGTTCCCCCCATCCCTGTGCTGAGTTCCCGGGTCTGTACACCTGCTGTGCCCATTATGAGGGGTTCTCACCATCCCTGTGCTGAGTTCCCGGGTCTGTACACCCGCTGTGCCCATTATGAGGGGTTCTCACCATCCCTGTGCTGAGTTCCCGGGTCTGTACACCCGCTGTGCCCATTATGAGGGGTTCCTACCATCCCTGTACTGAGTTCCCGGGTCTGTACACCCGCTGTGCCCATTATGAGGGGTTCCCACCATCCCTGTGCTGAGTTCCCGGGTCTGTACACCCGCTGTGCCCATTATGAGGGGTTCTCACCATCCCTGTGCTGAGTTCCTGGGTCTGTACACCCGCTGTGCCCATTATGAGGGGTTCCCACCATCCCTGTGCTGAGTCCCCGGGTCTGTACACCCGCTGTGCCCATTATGAGGGGTTCCCACCATCCCTGTGCTGAGTCCCCGGGTCTGTACACCCGCTGTGCCCATTATGAGGGGTTCCCACCATCCCTGTGCTGAGTTCCCGGGTCTGTACACCCGCTGTGCCCATTATGAGGGGTTCTCACCATCCCTGTGCTGAGTTCCGGGGTCTGTACACCCGCTGTGCCCATTATGAGGGGTTCTCACCATCCCTGTGCTGAGTTCCGGGGTCTGTACACCCGCTGTGCCCATTATGAGGGGTTCTCACCATCCCTGTGCTGAGTTCCGGGGTCTGTACACCCGCTGTGCCCATTATGAGGGGTTCCCACCATCCCTGTGCTGAGTTCCCGGGTCTGTACACCCGCTGTGCCCATTATGAGGGGTTCTCACCATCCCTGTGCTGAGTTCCCCTCTGTACACCCGCTGTGCCCATTATGAGGGGTTCTCACCATCCCTGTGCTGAGTTCCCCTCTGTACACCCGCTGTGCCCATTATGAGGGGTTCCCACCATCCCTGTGCTGAGTTCCCGGGTCTGTACACCCGCTGTGCCCATTATGAGGGGTTCTCACCATCCCTGTGCTGAGTTCCCGGGTCTGTACACCCGCTGTGTCCATTATGAGGGGTTCTCACCATCCCTGTGCTGAGTTCCCGGGTCTGTACACCCGCTGTGCCCATTATGAGGGGTTCCCACCATCCCTGTGCTGAGTTCCCGGGTCTGTACACCCGCTGTGCCCATTATGAGGGGTTCTCACCATCCCTGTGCTGAGTTCTCGGGTCTGTACACCCGCTGTGCCCATTATGAGGGGTTCTCACCATCCCTGTGCTGAGTTCCCGGGTCTGTACACCCGCTGTGCCCATTATGAGGTGTTCCCACCATCCCTGTGCTGAGTTCCCGGGGTCTGTACACCCGCTGTGCCCATTATGAGGGGTTCCCACCATCCCTGTGCTGAGTTCTCTGTACACCCGCTGTGCCCATTATGAGGGGTTCCCACCATCCCTGTGCTGAGTTCTGGGTCTGTACACCCGCTGTGCCCATTATGAGGGGTTCTCACCATCCCTGTGCTGAGTTCCCGGGTCTCTACACCCGCTGTGCCCATTATGAGGGGTTCCCACCATCCCTGTGCTGAGTTCCCGGGTCTGTACACCCGCTGTGCCCATTATGAGGGGTTCCCACCATCCCTGTGCTGAGTTCCCGGGTCTGTACACCCGCTGTGCCCATTATGAGAGGTTCTCACCATCCCTGTGCTGAGTTCCCGGGTCTGTACACCCGCTGTACCCATTATGAGGGGTTCCCACCATCCCTGTGCTGAGTTCCCGGGTCTGTACACCCGCTGTGCCCATTATGAGGGGTTCCCCCCATCCCTGTGCTGAGTTCCCGGGTCTGTACACCCACTGTGCCCATTATGAGGGGTTCCCACCATCCCTGTGCTGAGTTCCCGGGTCTGTACACCCGCTGTGCCCATTATGAGGGGTTCTCACCATCCCTGTGCTGAGTTCCTGGGTCTGTACACCCGCTGTGCCCATTATGAGGGGTTCCCACCATCCCTGTGCTGAGTTCTCGGGTCTGTACACCCGCTGTGCCCATTATGAGGGGTTCCCATCATCCCTGTACTGAGTTCCCGGGTCTGTACACCCGCTGTGCCCATTATGAGGGGTTCCCACCATCCCTGTGCTGAGTTCCCGGGTCTGTACACCCGCTGTGCCCATTATGAGGGGGAGATCCTGGCCAATGGAGTCATAAGTGTCCTATTCGAAGCCCCGCCCCCAATCTCTGGTCGGTATTGTGCGTCATTCGTGTTCTCAGAGGACGATTGTTCACAGTTGTCATGGAAGAGATACAAACAGAACGCAGATATGGACACGCCCCCTGGCAACCAGCAAACATTTCCTGTGATACTTTGTGATCATCTAATCAATGACAATGTTATGTGTGGGGGGGAGGGGCTGTCACCAGATCATTGTTCACAAAACTCCGCCTTTTATCATTAACCTCTTCAGTACCGGCCACTCCCCTCCCCCTCCCTGCCCCGGCCAATCCTCACCTCCTTTCTCACACTTTGAATGACAATTACTCGGTCATGTGACATTTTTATCATTTTTTTGAGGCAGATTTCTCTGCTGAGATTTCATTCATTTTTATTAATTTGCTAAATAAATGAAAAAAGACTTAAAAATGTTGAAAAAAATCGAGTTTCTCTTTTTGTTTTCGTTTCTGTTATAAAATTTTGCAAATAAATATTTTTTCTTCATAAATTTAACCAAAAATCTTTTCTGCCCCATTTCTTAGGTGAAAATCCCCCAAATCAGTGAATATTATTTCTTCTGTAGGGAAGTGCCGGTTATTATGGTGACTTGGTGACACGGGGGGGGAAGTGCCGGTTATTATGGTGACTTGGTGACACGGGGGGGGGAAGTGCCGGTTATTATGGTGACTTGGTGACACGGGGGGGGGGGAGTGCCGGTTATTATGGTGACTTGGTGACACGGGGGGGGGAGTGCCGGTTATTATGGTGACTTGGTGACACGGGGGGGGGGGGTGTCGGTTATTATGGTGACTTGGTGACACGGGGGGGGGGAAGTGCCGGTTATTATGGTGACTTGGTGACACGGGGGGGGGGGAGTGCCGGTTATTATGGTGACTTGGTGACACGGGGGGGGGGGAGTGCCGGTTATTATAGTGACTTGGTGACACGGGGGGGGAGTGTCGGTTATTATGGTGACTTGGTGACACGGGGGGGGGAAGTGCCGGTTATTATGGTGACTTGGTGACACGGGGGGGGGGAGTGCCGGTTATTATGGTGACTTGGTGACACGGGGGGGGGGAGTGCCGGTTATTATGGTGACTTGGTGACACGGGGGGGGGAGTGCCGGTTATTATGGTGACTTGGTGACACGGGGGGGAAGTGCCGGTTATTATGGTGACTTGGTGACACGGGGGGGGGGGAAGTGCCGGTTATTATGGTGACTTGGTGACACGGGGGGGGAGTGCCGGTTATTATGGTGACTTGGTGACACGGGGGGGGGGGGGGGTGTCGGTTATTATGGTGACTTGGTGACACGGGGGGGGGGGTGCCGGTTATTATGGTGACTTGGTGACACGGGGGGGGGGGGAAGTGCCGGTTATTATGGTGACTTGGTGACACGGGGGGGGGGGGGAGTGCCGGTTATTATGGTGACTTGGTGACACGGGGGGGGGAGTGCCGGTTATTATGGTGACTTGGTGACACGGGGGGGGGGGGGTGCCGGTTATTATGGTGACTTGGTGACAGGGGGGGGGGGAGTGCCGGTTATTATGGTGACTTGGTGACACGGGGGGGGGGGGAGTGCCGGTTATTATGGTGACTTGGTGACACGGGGGGGGGGAAGTGCCGGTTATTATGGTGACTTGGTGACACGGGGGGGGGAGTGCCGGTTATTATGGTGACTTGGTGACACGGGGGGGAAGTGCCGGTTATTATGGTGACTTGGTGACACGGGGGGGTGGAGTTCCGGTTATTATGATGACTTGGTGACACGGGGGGGAAGTGCCGGTTATTATGGTGACTTGGTGACACGGGGGGGAAGTGCCGGTTATTATGGTGACTTGGTGACACGGGGGGGGGGGGAGTGCCGGTTATTATGGTGACTTGGTGACACGGGGGGGAGTGCCGGTTATTATGGTGACTTGGTGACACGGGGGGGGGGGGGAGTGTCGGTTATTATGGTGACTTGGTGACACGGGGGGGGGGAAGTGCCGGTTATTATGGTGACTTGGTGACACGGGGGGGGGAAGTGCCAGTTTTTATGGTGACTTGGTGACACGGGGGGGGGGAGTGCCGGTTATTATGGTGACTTGGTGACACGGGGGGGGGAAGTGCCAGTTATTATGGTGACTTGGTGACACGGGGGGGGAGTGCCGGTTATTATGGTGACTTGGTGACACGGGGGGGGGGGAGTGCCGGTTATTATGGTGACTTGGTGACACGGGGGGGGAAGTGCCAGTTATTATGGTGACTTGGTGAGACGGGGGGGGAGTGCCGGTTATTATGGTGACTTGGTGACACGGGGGGGGGAGTGCCGGTTATTATGGTGACTTGGTGACACGGGGGGGGGGAGTGCCGGTTATTATGGTGACTTGGTGACACGGGGGGGGAAGTGCCGGTTATTATGGTGACTTGGTGACACGGGGGGGGGAGTGCCGGTTATTATGGTGACTTGGTGACACGGGGGGGGGGAGTGCCGGTTATTATGGTGACTTGGTGACACGGGGGGGGAGTGCCGGTTATTATGGTGACTTGGTGATACGGGGGGGAGTGCCGGTTATTATGGTGACTTGGTGACACGGGGGGGGGGGGGGGGAGTGCCGGTTATTATGGTGACTTGGTGACACGAGGGGGGCGGGAAGTGCCAGTTATTATGGTGACTTGGTGACACGGGGGGGAAGTGCCGGTTATTATGGTGACTTGGTGACACGGGGGGGGCGGGAAGTGCCAGTTATTATGGTGACTTGGTGACACGGGGGGGGGAGTGCCGGTTATTATGGTGACTTGGTGACACGGGGGGGGGGGGAGTGCCGGTTATTATGGTGACTTGGTGACACGGGGGGGGGAGTGCCGGTTATTATGGCGACTTGGTGACACGGGGGGGGGGGAGTGCCGGTTATTATGGTGACTTGGTGACACGGGGGGGGGGAAGTGCCGGTTATTATGGTGACTTGGTGACACGGGGGGGGGAGTGCCGGTTATTATGGTGACTTGGTGACACGGGGGGGGAAGTGCCAGTTATTATGGTGACTTGGTGACACGGGGGGGGGGGAGTGCCGGTTATTATGGTGACTTGGTGACACGGGGGGGGGGGAAGTGCCGGTTATTATGGTGACTTGGTGACACGGGGGGGGAGTGCCGGTTATTATGGTGACTTGGTGACACGAGGGGGGGGGAAGTGCCGGTTATTATGGTGACTTGGTGACACGAGGGGGGGGGAGTGCCGGTTATTATCGTGACTTGGTGACATGGGGGGGAAGTGCCGGTTATTATGGTGACTTGGTGACACGGGGGGGAAGTGCCGGTTATTATGGTGACTTGGTGACACGGGGGGGAAGTGCGGTTATTATGGTGACTTGGTGACACGGGGGGGGGGAGTGCCGGTTATTATGGTGACTTGGTGACACGGGGGGGGGAGTGCCGGTTATTATGGTGACTTGGTGACACGGGGGGGGGGGGGAAGTGCCGGTTATTATGATGACTTGGTGACACGGGGGGGGGGAAGTGCCGGTTATTATGGTGACTTGGTGACACGGGGGGGGGGAGTGCCGGTTATTATGGTGACACGGGGGGGGGAGTGCCGGTTATTATGGTGACTTGGTGACACGGGGGGGGGGGGAGTGCCGGTTATTATGATGACTTGGTGACACAGGGGGGGGGGGTGCCGGTTATTATGGTGACACGGGGGGGGGAGTGCCGGTTATTATGGTGACTTGGTGACACGGGGGGGGGGGGGAGTGCCGGTTATTATGGTGACTTGGTGACACGGGGGGGGGAAGTGCCAGTTATTATGGTGACACGGGGGGGGAGTGCCGGTTATTATGGTGACTTGGTGACACGGGGGGGGGGAGTGCCGGTTATTATGGTGACTTGGTGACACGGGGGGGGGGAAGTGCCGGTTATTATGGTGACTTGGTGACACGGGGGGGGGGGAGTGCCGGTTATTATGGTGACTTGGTGACACGGGGGGGGGGGGGGGGGAGTGCCGGTTATTATGGTGACTTGGTGACACGGGGGGGGGGGGGGTGTGCCGGTTATTATGGTGACTTGGTGACACGGGGGGGGAGTGCCGGTTATTATGGTGACTTGGTGACACGGGGGGGGGAGTGCCGGTTATTATGGTGACTTGGTGACACGGGGGGGGGGAGTGCCGGTTATTATGGTGACTTGGTCAAACGGGGGGGGGAAGTGCCGGTTATTATGGTGACTTGGTGACACGGGGGGGGGGGGGAGTGTCGGTTATTATGGTGACTTGGTGACACAGGGGGGGGAGTGCCGGTTATTATGGTGACTTGGTGACACGGGGGGGGAAGTGCCGGTTATTATGGTGACTTGGTGACACGGGGGGGGGAGTGCCGGTTATTATGGTGACTTGGTGACACGGGGGGGAAGTGCTGGTTATTATGGTGACTTGGTGACACGGGGGGGGGGGGGAGTGCCGGTTATTATGGTGACTTGGTGACACGGGGGGAAGTGCCGGTTATTATGGTGACTTGGTGACACGAGGGGGTGGAGTGCCGGTTATTATGGTGACTTGGTGACACGGGGGGGGGTGGAGTGCTGGTTATTATGGTGACTTGGTGACACGGGGGGGGAGTGCCGGTTATTATGGTGACTTGGTGACACGAGGGGGTGGAGTGCTGGTTATTATGGTGACTTGGTGACACGGGGGGGGGGGGGAGTGCCGGTTATTATGGTGACTTGGTGACACGAGGGGGGGGGAGTGCCGGTTATTATGGTGACTTGGTGACACGGGGGGGGGGAGTGCCGGTTATTATGGTGACTTGGTGACACGGGGGGGGGGGGAGTGCCGGTTATTATGGTGACTTGGTGACACGGGGGGAAGTGCCGGTTATTATGGTGACTTGGTGACACGGGGGGGGGGGAGTGCCGGTTATTATGGTGACTTGGTGACACGGGGGGGGAAGTGCCGGTTATTATGGTGACTTGGTGACACGGGGGGGGGGGGAGTGCCGGTTATTATGGTGACTTGGTGACACGGGGGGGAAGTGCCAGTTATTATGGTGACACGGGGGGGGAGTGCTGGTTATTATGGTGACTTGGTGACACGGGGGGGAAGTGCCGGTTATTATGGTGACTTGGTGACACGGGGGGGAAGTGCCAGTTATTATGGTGACTTGGTGACACGGGGGGGGGGGAGTGCCGGTTATTATGGTGACTTGGTGACACGGGGGGGGGGGAAGTGCCGGTTATTATGGTGACTTGGTGACACGGGGGGGGGAAGTGCCGGTTATTATGGTGACTTGGTGACACGGGGGGGGGGGGAGTGCCGGTTATTATGGTGACTTGGTGACACGGGGGGAAGTGCCGGTTATTATGGTGACTTGGTGACACGGGGGGGGGGGGAGTGCCGGTTATTATGGTGACTTGGTGACACGGGGGGGGGGAGTGCCGGTTATTATGGTGACTTGGTGACACGGGGGGGGAAGTGCCGGTTATTATGGTGACTTGGTGACACGGGGGGGGGGGAGTGCCGGTTATTATGGTGACTTGGTGACACGGGGGGGGGGGGGAGTGCCGGTTATTATGGTGACTTGGTCAAACGGGGGGGGGAAGTGCCGGTTATTATGGTGACTTGGTGACACGGGGGGGGGGGGGGAGTGTCGGTTATTATGGTGACTTGGTGACACAGGGGGGGGAGTGCCGGTTATTATGGTGACTTGGTGACACGGGGGGGGAAGTGCCGGTTATTATGGTGACTTGGTGACACGGGGGGGGGAGTGCCGGTTATTATGGTGACTTGGTGACACGGGGGGGGAAGTGCTGGTTATTATGGTGACTTGGTGACACGGGGGGGGGGGGGAGTGCCGGTTATTATGGTGACTTGGTGACACGGGGGGAAGTGCCGGTTATTATGGTGACTTGGTGACACGAGGGGGTGGAGTGCCGGTTATTATGGTGACTTGGTGACACGGGGGGGGGTGGAGTGCTGGTTATTATGGTGACTTGGTGACACGGGGGGGGAGTGCCGGTTATTATGGTGACTTGGTGACACGAGGGGGTGGAGTGCTGGTTATTATGGTGACTTGGTGACACGGGGGGGGGGGGGAGTGCCGGTTATTATGGTGACTTGGTGACACGAGGGGGGGGGAGTGCCGGTTATTATGGTGACTTGGTGACACGGGGGGGGGGAGTGCCGGTTATTATGGTGACTTGGTGACACGGGGGGGGGGGGAGTGCTGGTTATTATGGTGACTTGGTGACACGGGGGGGGGGGGAGTGCCGGTTATTATGGTGACTTGGTGACACGAGGGGGGGGGAGTGCCGGTTATTATGGTGACTTGGTGACACGGGGGGGGGGGAGTGCCGGTTATTATGGTGACTTGGTGACACGGGGGGGGAAGTGCTGGTTATTATGGTGACTTGGTGACACGGGGGGGGGGGGGGAGTGCCGGTTATTATGGTGACTTGGTGACACGGGGGGGGGGTGGAGTGCTGGTTATTATGGTGACTTGGTGACACGGGGGGGGAGTGCCGGTTATTATGGTGACTTGGTGACACGAGGGGGTGGAGTGCTGGTTATTATGGTGACTTGGTGACACGGGGGGGGGAGTGCCGGTTATTATGGTGACTTGGTGACACGGGGGGGGGGGGGAGTGCCGGTTATTATGGTGACTTGGTGACACGAGGGGGGGGGAGTGCCGGTTATTATGGTGACTTGGTGACACGGGGGGGGGAGTGCCGGTTATTATGGTGACTTGGTGACACGGGGGGGAGTGCCGGTTATTATGGTGACTTGGTGACACGGGGGGGGGGGAGTGCCGGTTATTATGGTGACTTGGTGACACGGGGGGGGGGAGTGCCGGTTATTATGGTGACTTGGTGACACGGGGGGGGGGGGAGTGCCGGTTATTATGGTGACTTGGTGACACGGGGGGGGGGGAGTGCCGGTTATTATGGTGACTTGGTGACACGGGGGGGGGGGAGTGCCGGTTATTATGGTGACTTGGTGACACGGGGGGGGGGGGGAGTGCCGGTTATTATGGTGACTTGGTGACACGGGGGGGGGGGGAGTGCCGGTTATTATGGTGACTTGGTGACACGGGGGGGAAGTGCCGGTTATTATGGTGACTTGGTGACACGGGGGGGGGGGAGTGCCGGTTATTATGGTGACTTGGTGACACGGGGGGGGGAAGTGCCGGTTATTATGGTGACTTGGTGACACGGGGGGGAAGTGCCAGTTATTATGGTGACACGGGGGGGGGGAGTGCTGGTTATTATGGTGACTTGGTGACACGGGGGGGGGGGGGGAGTTCCGGTTATTATGGTGACTTGGTGACACGGGGGGGGGGGGAAGTGCCGGTTACTATGGTGACTTGGTGACACGGGGGGGGGGAGTGCCGGTTATTATGGTGACTTGGTGACACGGGGGGGGGGGAGTGCCGGTTATTATGGTGACTTGGTGACACGGGGGGGGGGGAGGAGTTCCGGTTATTATGGTGACTTGGTGACACGGGGGGGGGAGGAGTTCCGGTTATTATGGTGACTTGGTGACACGGGGGGGGGAAGTGCCGGTTATTATGGTGACTTGGTGACACGGGGGGGGGGAGTGCCGGTTATTATGGTGACTTGGTGACACGGGGGGGGGAGGTGCCGGTTATTATGGTGACTTGGTGACACGGGGGGGGGAAGTGCCGGTTATTATGGTGACTTGGTGACACGGGGGGGGGAAGTGCCGGTTATTATGGTGACTTGGTGACACGGGGGGGGGGGGGAGTTCCGGTTATTATGGTGACTTGGTGACACGGGGGGGGGAAGTGCCGGTTATTATGGTGACTTGGTGACACGGGGGGGGGGAGTGCCGGTTATTATGGTGACTTGGTGACACGGGGGGGGGAAGTGCCGGTTACTATGGTGACTTGGTGACACGGGGGGGGAAGTGCCGGTTATTATGGTGACTTGGTGACACGGGGGGGGGGGGGAGTGCCGGTTATTATGGTGACTTGGTGACACGGGGGGAAGTGCCGGTTATTATGGTGACTTGGTGAAACGGGGGGGGGGGGAGTGCCGGTTATTATGGTGACTTGGTGACACGGGGGGGGGAGTGCCGGTTATTATGGTGACTTGGTGACACGGGGGGGGAGTGCCAGTTATTATGGTGACACGGGGGGGGGGAGTGCTGGTTATTATGGTGACTTGGTGACACGGGGGGGGGAGTGCCAGTTATTATGGTGACACGGGGGGGGGAAGTGCCAGTTATTATGGTGACTTGGTGACACGGGGGGGGAAGTGCCGGTTATTATGGTGACTTGGTGACACGGGGGGGGGGAGTGCCGGTTATTATGGTGACTTGGTGACACGGGGGGGGGAAGTGCCGGTTATTATGGTGACTTGGTGACACGGGGGGGGGGGGGAAGTGCCGGTTATTATGGTGACTTGGTGACACGGGGGGGGGGGGAGTGCCGGTTATTATGGTGACTTGGTGACACGGGGGGAAGTGCCGGTTTTTATGGTGACTTGGTGACACGGGGGGGGGGGGGGGAGTGCCGGTTATTATGGTGACTTGGTGAACACGGCGGGGGGGAGTGCCGGTTATTATGGTGACTTGGTGACACGGGGGGGGGGGAGTGCCGGTTATTATGGTGACTTGGTGACACGGGGGGAAGTGCCGGTTATTATGGTGACTTGGTGACACGGGGGGGGGAGTGCCGGTTATTATGGTGACTTGGTCAAACGGGGGGGGAAGTGCCGGGTTTTATGGTGACTTGGTGATACGGGGGGGGAGTGCCGGTTATTATGGTGACTTGGTGACACGGGGGGGGGGAGTGCCGGTTATTATGGTGACTTGGTGACACGGGGGGGGGAGTGCTGGTTATTATGGTGACTTGGTGACACGGGGGGGGGGGGGAGTGCCGGTTATTATGGTGACTTGGTGACACGGGGGGGGGAGTGCCGGTTATTATGGTGACTTGGTGACACGGGGGGGGGGGAGTGCCGGTTATTATGGTGACTTGGTGACACGGGGGGGGGGGGAGTGCCGGTTATTATGGTGACTTGGTCAAACGGGGGGGGAAGTGCCGGTTATTATGGTGACTTGGTGACACGGGGGGGGGGGAGTGCCGGTTATTATGGTGACTTGGTGACACGGGGGGGGGGGGAGTGCCGGTTATTATGGTGACTTGGTGACACGGGGGGGGAAGTGCCGGTTATTATGGTGACTTGGTGACACGGGGGGGGGGGAAGTGCCGGTTATTATGGTGACTTGGTGACACGGGGGGGGGGAAGTGCCGGTTATTATGGTGACACGGGGGGGGGGAGTGCCGGTTATTATGGTGACTTGGTGACACGGGGGGGTGGAGTTCCGGTTATTATGGTGACTTGGTGACACGGGGGGGGAAGTGCCAGTTATTATGGTGACTTGGTGACACGGGGGGGAGTGCCGGTTATTATGGTGACTTGGTGACACGGGGGGGGGGGGGAGTGCCGGTTATTATGGTGACTTGGTGACACGGGGGGGGGGGGGAAGTGCCGGTTATTATGGTGACTTGGTGACACGGGGGGGGGAGTGCCGGTTATTATGGTGACTTGGTGACACGGGGGGGTGGAGTTCCGGTTATTATGGTGACTTGGTGACACGGGGGGGGAAGTGCCAGTTATTATGGTGACTTGGTGACACGGGGGGGAGTGCCGGTTATTATGGTGACTTGGTGACACGGGGGGGGGGGAGTGCCGGTTATTATGGTGACTTGGTGACACGGGGGGGGGGAGTGCCGGTTATTATGGTGACTTGGTGACACGGGGGGGGGAAGTGCCGGTTATTATGGTGACTTGGTGACACGGGGGGGGGGAGTGCCGGTTATTATGGTGACTTGGTGACACGGGGGGGTGGAGTTCCGGTTATTATGGTGACTTGGTGACACGGGGGGGGAAGTGCCAGTTATTATGGTGACTTGGTGACACGGGGGGGAGTGCCGGTTATTATGGTGACTTGGTGACACGGGGGGGGGGAGTGCCGGTTATTATGGTGACTTGGTGACACGGGGGGGGGGGAAGTGCCGGTTATTATGGTGACTTGGTGACACGGGGGGGGGAAGTGCCGGTTATTATGGTGACTTGGTGACACGGGGGGGGGGAAGTGCCAGTTTTTATGGTGACTTGGTGACACGGGGGGGGGGGGGGAGTGCCGGTTATTATGGTGACTTGGTGACACGGGGGGGGGAAGTGCCAGTTATTATGGTGACTTGGTGACACGGGGGGGGGAGTGCCGGTTATTATGGTGACTTGGTGACACGGGGGGGGGGAGTTATTATGGTGACTTGGTGACACGGGGGGGGGGGGGAGTTATTATGGTGACTTGGTGACACGGGGGGGGGGGGAAGTGCCGGTTATTATGGTGACTTGGTGACACGGGGGGGGGGGGGGAAGTGCCGGTTATTATGGTGACTTGGTGACACGGGGGGGGGGGGGGAAGTGCCGGTTATTATGGTGACTTGGTGACACGAGGGGGTGGAGTGCTGGTTATTATGGTGACTTGGTGACACGGGGGGGGGGAGTGCTGGTTATTATGGTGACTTGGTGACACGGGGGGGGGGAAGTGCCGGTTATTATGGTGACTTGATGACACGGGGGGGGGAAGTGCCGGTTATTATGGTGACTTGGTGACACGGGGGGGGGGGGGGAGTGCCGGTTATTATGGTGACTTGGTGACACGGGGGGGGGGAAAGTGCTGGTTATTATGGTGACTTGGTGACACGGGGGGGGGGGAGTGCCGGTTATTATGGTGACTTGGTGACACGGGGGGGGGGGGAGTTCCGGTTATTATGGTGACTTGGTGACACGGGGGGGGGGAGGTGCCGGTTATTATGGTGACTTGGTGACACGGGGGGGGGGGAGTGCCGGTTATTTTGGTGACTTGGTGACACCGGGGGGGGGAGTGCCGGTTATTTTGGGGACTTGGTGACACGGGGGGGGGGAAGTGCCGGTTATTATGGTGACTTGGTGACACGGGGGGGTGGAGTGCCGGTTATTTTGGGGACTTGGTGACACGGGGGGGGGGAAGTGCCGGTTATTATGGTGACTTGGTGACACGGGGGGGGGGGGGGGGAGTTCCGGTTATTATGGTGACTTGGTGACACGAGGGGGTGGAGTGCCGGTTATTTTGGGGACTTGGTGACACGGGGGGGGGGAAGTGCCGGTTATTATGGTGACTTGGTGACACGGGGGGGGGGGAGTGCCGGTTATTATGGTGACTTGGTGACACGGGGGGGGGGGGAGGAGTTCCGGTTATTATGGTGACTTGGTGACACGGGGGGGGGGGGGAGTGCCGGTTATTATGGTGACTTGGTGACACGGGGGGGGGGGAGGGAGTTCCGGTTATTATGGTGACTTGGTGACACGGAGGGTGTTTCTATCACCATTCATTTCTATGTAAACTCACAATCTGCGGGGAGACGATCATTATCTGAAAATTGATCAATCCTGATTTAGTGAGGTCTGTACCATGTGATCACTGTGACCAATCACAGCTTAGCAACACTGAGTGGCATAAAAATCATCCATCCATTGATTACAAGTTATGTGGTCTGATGTGATTGGTCACAGCGATCACATGACACTGGCAGTGGGCTGATATAGTGATCTGTTGTGTCGCCCCCACAGCTCCGCCCAGCGCGGCGCATTCTTCGGAGGACGTCACATGACAGGATTGTCACCTCCGTATATTATACTCAGCACAGGAAATATGATGACAGGTCCACTTTACATTCGCTGGAAAAGACCCGATCGTGTTCCATTCACCACCCATTGGTCGGGATCACTCACTGAGCTGACGTGGGCCCATTCCCGGACGGCGTGAATCAGAGGAACTTCATCCAGGGAGATTCGATCGCTCTGCAGGATGCTGATCATTCCCAGATCAGAGAGTTCCCGGAAACTCCGCGTCCGAACGACTTCCTGCGAGGAAAGACGATTAATAATAACAGACGATCCCCGGAGCCCATCGATTGACTCACACCAAACATCCGATCCGTATTAACCCCTGACACCCCACATCTGATCCGTATTAACCCCCGACACCCCACATCCGATCCGTATTAACCCCTGACACCCCACATCCGATCCGTATTAACCCCCGACACCCCACATCCGATCCGTATTAACCCCCGACACCCCACATCTGATCCGTATTAACCCCCGACACCCCACATCCGATCCGTATTAACCCCTGACACCCCACATCTGATCTGTATTAACCCCCGACACCCCACATCCCATCCGTATTAACCCCCGACACCCCACATCCGCTCCGTATTAACCCCCGACACCCCACATCTGATCCGTATTAACCCCCGACACCCCACATCCGATACGTATTAACCCCTGACACCCCACATCCGATCCGTATTAACCCCCGACACCCCACATCCGATCCGTATTAACCCCCGACACCCCTCATCCACTCCGTATTAACCCCTGACACCCCACATCCGATCCGTATTAACCCCTGACACCCCACATCCGCTCCGTATTAACCCCTGACACCCCACATCCGATCCGTATTAACCCCTGACACCCCACATCTGATCTGTATTAACCCCCGACACCCCACATCTGATCTGTATTAACCCCCGACACCCCACATCCCATCCGTATTAACCCCTGACACCCCACATCTGATCCGTATTAACCCCTGACACCCCACATCTGATCCGTATTAACCCCTGACACCCCACATCCGATCCGTATTAACCCCTGACACCCCACATCCGATCCGTATTAACCCCCGACACCCCACATCCGATCCGTATTAACCCCTGACACCCCACATCCGATCCGTATTAACCCCTGACACCCCACATCCACTCCGTATTAACCCCTGACACCCCACATCCAATCCGTATTAACCCCCGACACCCCACATCCGATCCGTATTAACCCCTGACACCCCACATCTGACCTGTATTAACCCCTGACACCCCACATCCGATCCGTATTAACCCCTGACACCCCACATCTGATCCGTATTAACCCCTGACACCCCACATCCACTCCGTATTAACCCCTGACACCCCACATCCGATCCGTATTAACCCCCGACACCCCACATCTGATCCGTATTAACCCCCGACACCCCACATCCGATCCGTATTAACCCCTGACACCCCACATCTGATCCGTATTAACCCCCGACACCCCACATCCGATCCGTATTAACCCCTGACACCCCACATCCGATCCGTATTAACCCCCGACACCCCACATCCGATCCGTATTAACCCCTGACACCCCACATCCGATCCGTATTAACCCCCGACACCCCACATCCGATCCGTATTAACCCCCGACACCCCACATCCGATCCGTATTAACCCCCGACACCCCACATCCGATCCGTATTAACCCCCGACACCCCACATCTGATCCGTATTAACCCCCGACACCCCACATCTGATCCGTATTAACCCCCGACACCCCACATCCGATCCGTATTAACCCCCGACACCCCACATCCGCTCCGTATTAACCCCTGACACCCCACATCCAATCCGTATTATCCCCCGACACCCCACATCTGATCCGTATTAACCCCTGACACCCCACATCCAATCCGTATTATCCCCCGACACCCCACATCTGATCCGTATTAACCCCTGACACCCCACATCTGATCCGTATTAACCCCCGACACCCCACATCCGATCCGTATTAACCCCTGACACCCCACATCCAATCCGTATTAACCCCCGACACCCCACATCCGATCCGTATTAACCCCCGACACCCCACATCTGATCCGTATTAACCCCTGACACCCCACATCCCATCCGTATTATCCCCCGACACCCCACATCCGATCCGTATTAACCCCCGACACCCCACATCTGATCCGTATTAACCCCCGACACCCCACATCTGATCCGTATTAACCCCTGACACCCCACATCCGATCCGTATTAACCCCTGACACCCCACATCTGATCCGTATTAACCCCTGACACCCCACATCCGATCCGTATTAACCCCCGACACCCCACATCTGATCCGTATTAACCCCCGACACCCCACATCTGATCCGTATTAACCCCTGACACCCCACATCCGATCCGTATTAACCCCTGACACCCCACATCTGATCCGTATTAACCCCTGACACCCCACATCCGATCCGTATTAACCCCCGACACCCCACATCCGATCCGTATTAACCCCTGACACCCCACATCTGATCCGTATTAACCCCTGACACCCCACATCTGATCCGTATTAACCCCCGACACCCCACATCTGATCCGTATTAACCCCTGACACCCCACATCCGATCCGTATTAACCCCTGACACCCCACATCTGATCCGTATTAACCCCCGACACCCCACATCCGCTCCGTATTAACCCCCGACACCCCACATCCGATCCGTATTAACCCCCGACACCCCACATCCGATCCGTATTAACCCCCGACACCCCACATCCGATCCGTATTAACCCCCGACACCCCACATCCGATCCGTATTAACCCCTGACACCCCACATCCGATCCGTATTAACCCCTGACACCCCACATCTGATCCGTATTAACCCCTGACACCCCACATCTGATCCGTATTAACCCCTGACACCCCACACCCGATCCGTATTAACCCCTGACACCCCACATCCGATCCGTATTAACCCCCGACACCCCACATCCGATCCGTATTAACCCCCGACACCCCACATCTGATCCGTATTAACCCCTGACACCCCACATCCAATCCGTATTAACCCCCGACACTCCACATCTGATCCGTATTAACCCCTGACACCCCACATCTGATCCGTATTAACCCCCGACACCCCACATCCGCTCCGTATTCACCCCTGACACCCCACATCCGATCCGTATTAACCCCCGACACCCCACATCCGATCCGTATAAACCCCCGACACCCCACATCTGATCCGTATTAACTCCTGACACCCCACATCCACTCCGTATTAACCCCCGACACCCCACATCTTATCCGTATTAACCCCTGACACCCCACATCCACTCCGTATTAACCCCCGACACCCCACATTCGCTCCGTATTAACCCCTGACACCCCAAATCCAATCTGTATTAACCCCTGACACCCCACATCCGATCCGTATTAACCCCCGACACCCCACATCCGATCCGTATTAACCCCCGACACCCCACATCCGATCCGTATTAACCCCTGACACCCCACATCCGATCCGTATTAACCCCTGACACCCCACATCCGATCCGTATTAACCCCTGACACCCCACATCCGATCCGTATTAACCCCCCGACACCCCACATCCAATCCGTATTAACCCCCGACACCCCACATCCGATCCGTATTAACCCCCGACACCCCACATCTGATCCGTATTAACCCCTGACACCCCACATCCGATCCGTATTAACCCCTGACACCCCACATCTGATCCGTATTAACCCCTGACACCCCACATCTGATCTGTATTAACCCCTGACACCCCACATCCGATCCGTATTAACCCCCGACACCCCACATCCGATCCGTATTAACCCCCGACACCCCACATCCGATCCGTATTAACCCCCGACACCCCACATCCACTCCGTATTAAACCCTGACACCCCACATCTGATCCGTATTAACCCCTGACACCCCACATCCGATCCGTATTAACCCCCGACACCCCACATCCGATCCGTATTAACCCCCGACACCCCACATCCGATCCGTATTAACCCCCGACACCCCACATCCACTCCGTATTAACCCCTGACACCCCACATCCGTTCCGTATTAACCCCCGACACCCCACATCCAATCCGTATTAACCCCTGACACCCCAAATCTGATCCGTATTAACCCCCGACACCCCAAATCTGATCCGTATTAACCCCCGACACCCCACATCTGATCCGTATTAACCCCTGACACCCCACATCCGCTCCGTATTAACCCCCGACACCCCACATCCAATCCGTATTAACCCCCGACACCCCACATCCGCTCCGTATTAACCCCTGACACCCCTCATCCGATCCGTATTAACCCCCGACACCCCACATCCAATCCGTATTAACCCCCGACACCCCACATCTGATCCGTATTAACCCCCGACACCCCACATCCGCTCCGTATTAACCCCTGACACCCCACATCCGATCCGTATTAACCCCCGACACCCCACATCCGATCCGTATTAACCCCTGACACCCCACATCTGATCCGTATTAACCCCCGACACCCCACATCCAATCCGTATTAACCCCTGACACCCCAAATCTGATCCGTATTAACCCCCGACACCCCACATCTGATCCGTATTAACCCCTGACACCCCAAATCTGATCCGTATTAACCCCCGACACCCCACATCTGATCCGTATTAAACCCTGACACCCCACATCCGATCCGTATTAACCCCCGACACCCCACATCCACTCCGTATTAACCCCTGACACCCCACATCCGATCCGTATTAACCCCCGACACCCCACATCCACTCCGTATTAACCCCTGACACCCCACATCCTCTCCGTATTAACCCCTGACACCCCACATCTGATCCGTATTAACCCCCGACACCCCACATCCAATCCGTATTAACCCCTGACACCCCACATCCAATCCGTATTAACCCCTGACACCCCACATCCGATCCGTATTAACCCCTGACACCCCACATCCGATCCGTATTAAACCCTGACACCCCAAATCCACTCCGTATTAACCCCTGACACCCCACATCTGATCCGTATTAACCCCTGACACCCCACATCTGATCCGTATTAACCCCTGACACCCCAAATCTGATCCGTATTAACCCCTGACACCCCACATCCGATCCGTATTAACCCCCGACACCCCACATCCGATTCGTATTAACCCCCGACACCCCACATCCGATCCGTATTAAACCCCGACACCCCACATCCGATCTGTATTAACCCCTGACACCCCACATCTGATCCGTATTAACCCCTGACACCCCACATCCGATCCGTATTAACCCCTGACACCCCACATCTGATCCGTATTAACCCCCGACACCCCACATCCGATACGTATTAACCCCTGACACCCCACATCCGATCCGTATTAACCCCCGACACCCCACATCCGATTCGTATTAACCCCCGACACCCCACATCCGATCCGTATTAAACCCCGACACCCCACATCCGATCTGTATTAACCCCTGACACCCCACATCTGATCCGTATTAACCCCTGACACCCCACATCCGATCCGTATTAACCCCTGACACCCCACATCTGATCCGTATTAAACCCCGACACCCCACATCCGATCCGTATTAACCCCTGACACCCCACATCTGATCCGTATTAAACCCCGACACCCCACATCCACTCCGTATTAACCCCCGACACCCCACATCCGATCCGTATTAACCCCCGACACCCCAAATCCAATCTGTATTAACCCCCGACACCCCACATCTGATCCGTATTAACCCCTGACACCCCACATCCGCTCCGTATTAACCCCTGACACCCCACATCCGATCCGTATTAACCCCCGACACCCCACATCCAATCCGTATTAACCCCTGACACCCCACATCTGATCCGTATTAACCCCTGACACCCCACATCTGATCCGTATTAACCCCTGACACCCCACATCCGATCCGTATTAACCCCTGACACCCCACATCCGATCCGTATTAACCCCCGACACCCCACATCCAATCCGTATTAACCCCTGACACCCCACATCTGATCCGTATTAACCCCTGACACCCCACATCTGATCCGTATTAACCCCTGACACCCCACATCTGATCCGTATTAACCCCTGACACCCCACATCCGCTCCGTATTAACCCCTGACACCCCACATCCGCTCCGTATTAACCCCCGACACCCCAAATCCGATCCGTATTAACCCCTGACACCCCACATCCGCTCCGTATTAACCCCCGACACCCCACATCTGATCCGTATTAACCCCCGACACCCCACATCCGATCCGTATTAACCCCCGACACCCCACATCCGATCCGTATTAACCCCTGACACCCCACATCCGATCCGTATTAACCCCTGACACCCCACATCCGATCCGTATTAACCCCCGACACCCCACATCCAATCCGTATTAACCCCTGACACCCCACATCTGATCCGTATTAACCCCTGACACCCCACATCCGCTCCGTATTAACCCCCGACACCCCACATCTTATCCGTATTAACCCCTGACACCCCACATCCGCTCCATATTAACCCCTGACACCCCACATCCGATCCGTATTAACCCCCGACACCCCACATCCGATCCGTATTAACCCCCGACACCCCAAATCTGATCCGTATTAACCCCCGACACCCCACATCCAATCCGTATTAACCCCTGACACCCCACATCCGCTCCGTATTAACCCCTGACACCCCAAATCCAATCTGTATTAACCCCTGACACCCCACATCCGATCCGTATTAACCCCTGACACCCCACATCCTCTCCATATTAACCCCTGACACTCCACACTTGATCCGTATTAACCCCCGACACCCCACATCCGATCCGTATTAACCCCTGACACCCCACATCCGCTCCGTATTAACCCGACACCCCAAATCCAATCTGTATTAACCCCTGACACCCCACATCCGATCCGTATTAACCCCTGACACCCCACATCCGATCCGTATTAACCCCCGACACCCCACATCTGATCCGTATTAACCCCCGACACCCCACATCCGATCTGTATTAACCCCCGACACCCCACATCTGATCCGTATTAACTCCTGACACCCCACATCCACTCCGTATTAAACCCTGACACCCCACATCCGATCCGTATTAACCCCTGACACCCCACATCTGATCCGTATTAACCCCTGACACCCCACATCCGATCCGTATTAACCCCTGACACCCCACATCCACTCCGTATTAACCCCCGACACCCCACATCCGATCCGTATTAACCCCCGACACCCCACATCCACTCCGTATTAAACCCCGACACCCCACATCCACTCCGTATTAACCCCCGACACCCCACATCTGATCCGTATTAACCCCCGACACCCCACAACTGATCCGTATTAACCCCTGACACCCCACATCCGATCCGTATTAACCCCTGACACCCCACATCCACTCCGTATTAACCCCCGACACCCCACATCCGATCCGTATTAACCCCCGACACCCCACATCCGATCCGTATTAACCCCCGACACCCCACATCTGATCCGTATTAACCCCCGACACCCCACATCCGATCCGTATTAACCCCCGACACCCCACAACTGATCCGTATTAACCCCTGACACCCCACATCCGATCCGTATTAACCCCTGACACCCCACATCCACTCCGTATTAACCCCCGACACCCCACATCCGATCCGTATTAACCCCCGACACCCCACATCCGATCCGTATTAACCCCCGACACCCCACATCTGATCCGTATTAACCCCCGACACCCCACATCTGATCCGTATTAACCCCCGACACCCCACATCTGATCCGTATTAACCCCCGACACCCCACATCCACTCCATATTAACCCCTGACACCCCACATCCGATCCGTATTAACCCCCGACACCCACATCCACTCCATATTAACCCCTGACACCCCACATCTGATCCGTATTAACCCCTGACACCCCACATCCACTCCATATTAACCCCTGACACCCCACATCTGATCCGTATTAACCCCTGACACCCCACATCTGATCCATATTAACCCCCGACACCCCACATCCACTCCGTATTAACCCCCGACACCCCACATCCACTCCGTATTAACCCCCGACACCCCACATCTGATCCGTATTAACCCCCGACACCCCACATCTGATCCGTATTAACCCCTGACACCCCACATCCACTCCATATTAACCCCTGACACCCCACATCCGATCCGTATTAACCCCCGACACCCCACATCCGATCCGTATTAACCCCTGACACCCCACATCCACTCCATATTAACCCCTGACACCCCACATCTGATCCGTATTAACCCCTGACACCCCACATCCACTCCATATTAACCCCTGACACCCCACATCTGATCCGTATTAACCCCTGACACCCCACATCTGATCCGTATTAACCCCTGACACCCCACATCCACTCCGTATTAACCCCCGACACCCCACATCTGATCCGTATTAACCCCTGACACCCCACATCTGATCCGTATTAACCCCTGACACCCCACATCCACTCCGTATTAACCCCCGACACCCCACATCTGATCCGTATTAACCCCCGACACCCCACATCTGATCCGTATTAACCCCCGACACCCCACATCTGATCCGTATTAACCCCCGACACCCCACATCTGATCCGTATTAACCCCTGACACCCCACATCTGATCCGTATTAACCCCTGACACCCCACATCCACTCCGTATTAACCCCTGACACCCCACATCTGATCCGTATTAACCCCCGACACCCCACATCCACTCCATATTAACCCCTGACACCCCACACTCCAGACTGACAGCCACCCACCCGCACCCTCCAGACCGATGGGCACAACAGTGTACCATGTCTATGTAATTTGTAAAAACAGCAACTTGTAGTCCCCTTCGGAAGGCTGTGTGACAACGCAGGAGCACAACTGGAAGACCAGGAGAGAGCGTTGTCATCCTGTACCAGGAAGTCCCTGAACAATAACCTCCATGGCAGGATCAACGGGGATTATTTTAAATGACATTAAAAGACTTTAGGGCCCACCTAACGCTTGTTATATCGCATGTTATATCGCATGTTATATCGCGTGTTATATCGCATGTTATATCGCGTGTTATATCGCATGTTATATCGCGTGTTATATCGCATGTTATATCGCATGTTATATCACGTGTTATATATCGCATGTTATATCGCATGTTATATCACGTGTTATATATCGCATGTTATATCGCATGTTATATCACGTGTTATATATCGCATGTTATATCGCGTGTTATATCGCATGTTATATCGCATGTTATATCACGTGTTATATATCGCATGTTATATCGCATGTTATATCGCTTGTTATATCGCATGTTATATCGCATGTTATATCGCATGTTATATCGCATGTTATATCGCATGTTATATCGCTTGTTATATCGCATGTTATATCGCTTGTTATATCGCATGTTATATCGCATGTTATATCGCTTGTTATATCGCATGTTATATCGCATGTTATATCGCATGTTATATCGCTTGTTATATCGTATGTTATATCGCTTGTTATATCGCTTGTTATATCGTATGTTATATCGCTTGTTATATCGCATGTTATATCGCTTGTTATATCGCTTGTTATATCGCATGTTATATCGCTTGTTATATCGCATGTTATATCGCTTGTTATATCGCATGTTATATCGCATGTTATATCGCTTGTTATATCGTATGTTATATCGCTTGTTATATCGCTTGTTATATCGTATGTTATATCGCTTGTTATATCGCATGTTATATCGCTTGTTATATCGCTTGTTATATCGCATGTTATATCGCTTGTTATATCGCATGTTATATCGCATGTTATATCGCTTGTTATATCGCTTGTTATATCGCATGTTATATCGCTTGTTATATCGCATGTTATATCGCTTGTTATATCGCATGTTATATCGCATGTTATATCGCATGTTATATCGCTTGTTATATCGCATGTTATATCGCATGTTATATCGCTTGTTATATCGCTTGTTATATCGCATGTTATATAGCATGTTATATCGCTTGTTATATCGCTTGTTATATCGCATGTTATATCACGTGTTATATATCGCATGTTATATCGCTTGTTATATCGCATGTTATATCGCTTGTTATATCGCTTGTTATATCGCTTGTTATATCGCATGTTATATCGCATGTTATATCACGTGTTATATATCGCATGTTATATCGCTTGTTATATCGCATGTTATATCGCTTGTTATATCGCATGTTATATCGCTTGTTATATCGCATGTTATATCGCATGTTATATCGCTTGTTATATCGCTTGTTATATCGCATGTTATATCGCTTGTTATATCGCATGTTATATCGCATGTTATATCGCTTGTTATATCGCTTGTTATATCGCATGTTATATCGCTTGTTATATCGCATGTTATATCGCATGTTATATCGCTTGTTATATCGCTTGTTATATCGTATGTTATATCGCTTGTTATATCGCATGTTATATCGCTTGTTATATCGCATGTTATATCGCTTGTTATATCGCATGTTATATCGCTTGTTATATCGCATGTTATATCGCATGTTATATCGCTTGTTATATCGCTTGTTATATCGCATGTTATATCGCATGTTATATCGCTTGTTATATCGCATGTTATATCGCATGTTATATCGCTTGTTATATCGCTTGTTATATCGCATGTTATATCGCATGTTATATCGCTTGTTATATCGCATGTTATATCGCATGTTATATCGCTTGTTATATCGCATGTTATATCGCATGTTATATCGCTTGTTATATCGCTTGTTATATCGCTTGTTATATCGCTTGTTATATCGCATGTTATATCGCATGTTATATCGCTTGTTATATCGCATGTTATATCGCATGTTATATCGCTTGTTATATCGCTTGTTATATCGCATGTTATATCGCTTGTTATATCGCATGTTATATCGCATGTTATATCGCTTGTTATATCACGTGTTATATATCGCATGTTATATCGCTTGTTATATCGCATGTTATATCGCATGTTATATCACGTGTTATATATCGCATGTTATATCGCTTGTTATATCGCATGTTATATCGCATGTTATATCGCTTGTTATATCGCTTGTTATATCGTATGTTATATCGCTTGTTATATCGCATGTTATATCGCATGTTATATCGCTTGTTATATCGCATGTTATATCGCATGTTATATCGCTTGTTATATCGCATGTTATATCGCATGTTATATCGCTTGTTATATCGCTTGTTATATCGCTTGTTATATCGCATGTTATATCACGTGTTATATCGCTTGTTATATCGCATGTTATATCGCTTGTTATATCGCATGTTATATCGCATGTTATATCGCATGTTATATCGCTTGTTATATCGCATGTTATATCGCTTGTTATATCGCATGTTATATCGCTTGTTATATCGCATGTTATATCGCATGTTATATCGCTTGTTATATCGCATGTTATATCGCTTGTTATATCGCATGTTATATCGCATGTTATATCGCTTGTTATATCGCTTGTTATATCGCATGTTATATCGCTTGTTATATCGCATGTTATATCGCATGTTATATCGCTTGTTATATCGCTTGTTATATCGTATGTTATATCGCTTGTTATATCGCATGTTATATCGCATGTTATATCGCTTGTTATATCGCATGTTATATCGCATGTTATATCGCTTGTTATATCGCATGTTATATCGCATGTTATATCGCTTGTTATATCGCTTGTTATATCGCTTGTTATATCGCATGTTATATCACGTGTTATATATCGCATGTTATATCGCTTGTTATATCGCATGTTATATCGCTTGTTATATCGCATGTTATATCGCATGTTATATCGCATGTTATATCGCATGTTATATCGCATGTTATATCGCTTGTTATATCGCATGTTATATCGCATGTTATATCGCATGTTATATCGCATGTTATATCACGTGTTATATATCGCATGTTATATCGCTTGTTATATCGCATGTTATATCGCTTGTTATATCGCTTGTTATATCGCATGTTATATCACGTGTTATATATCGCATGTTATATCGCTTGTTATATCGCATGTTATATCGCTTGTTATATCGCATGTTATATCGCTTGTTATATCGCTTGTTATATCGCTTGTTATATCGCTTGTTATATCGCATGTTATATCGCATGTTATATCGCATGTTATATCACGTGTTATATATCGCATGTTATATCGCTTGTTATATCGCATGTTATATCGCATGTTATATCGCTTGTTATATCGCATGTTATATCGCTTGTTATATCGCTTGTTATATCGCATGTTATATCGCATGTTATATCGCATGTTATATCGCATGTTATATCGCATGTTATATCGCATGTTATATCACGTGTTATATATCGCATGTTATATCGCTTGTTATATCGCATGTTATATCGCTTGTTATATCGCTTGTTATATCGCATGTTATATCACGTGTTATATATCGCATGTTATATCGCTTGTTATATCGCATGTTATATCGCTTGTTATATCGCATGTTATATCGCTTGTTATATCGCATGTTATATCGCTTGTTATATCGCATGTTATATCGCTTGTTATATCGCATGTTATATCGCATGTTATATCGCTTGTTATATCGCATGTTATATCGCATGTTATATCGCTTGTTATATCGCATGTTATATCGCTTGTTATATCGCATGTTATATCGCTTGTTATATTGCGTGTTATATATCCCGTGGTACATATCGCGTGGTATATTGCGTGTTATATATCCCGTGGTATATATCGCGTGGTATATATCGCGTGGTACATATCGCGTGGTATATTGCGTGTTATATATCCTGTGGTATATATCCCGTGGTATATATCGTGTGTTATATCCCGTGTTATATATCCCGTGGTATATTGCGTGTTAATGTGCGTTGCAGTAGGGCCGCCCATAGAAATGATTGGGCTGACGATGCACTCTAATGTGCTGGAAATCAAAGCTTCCATTCAGTGTGATGACACGTATGCGTTGCCTTGGAGATGCATGTGAAAGGATTGGCATCCCAGTAACGCATGTTCTGTGTATTCCGGGGGGAGAACTCAGATCACTGTGGACTTCTTGCACTCCAACTCCTCCATTCAGTAGATGCCTTGCATTCTAGACAACAGATGCATGGCGCTCTTTGATTGGAGGAGGGGTGAATGAATATCATGATCTCCCCTCCTCCAACTACAAAGTGACTTGTATCCAATTACAATAATGCAAGACATTTACTGAATGGAGGAGCTGTGATCTGAGGACTCCAGATGTTGGGGGGGGGGGGGGGGGGTAAAGTCGCACATAACACTGCAGCCTCCATACACGGATCACACTTCTATGAGGTTCAATGTAGAAAAATGTAAAATAATGTATTTGGGTGGTAAAAATCTGAAGTCAATCTATAGACTGGGGGGAGAACCTCTGGGGGGATCTAGGATGGAAAAGGACCTGGGGGTCCTAGTAGATGATAGGCTCAGCAATGACATGCAATGCCAAGCTGCTGCTAACAAAGCAAACAGAATATTGGCATTAAAAAGGGATCAACTCCAGAGATAAAACGATAATTCTCCCACTCTACAAGACTCTGGTCCGGCCGCACCTGGAGTATACTGTCCAGTTCTGGGCACCAGTCCTCAGGAGGGATGTACTGGAAATGGAGCGACTACAAAGAAGGGCAACAAAGCTAATAAAGGGTCTGGAGGATCTTAGTTATGAGGAAAGGTTGTGAGCTCTGAACTTATTCTCTCTGGAGAAGAGACGCTTGAGAGGGGATATGATTTCATTATATAAATACCGGACTGGTGACCCCACAATATACAAATACCGGACTGGTGACCCCACAATATACAAATACCGGACTGGTGACCCCACAATATATAAATACCGGACTGGTGACCCCACAATATAGAAATACCGGACTGGTGACCCCACAATATAGAAATACCGGACTGGTGACCCCACAATATAGAAATACCGGACTGGTGACCCCACAATATAGAAATACCGGACTGGTGACCCCACAATATAGAAATATCGGACTGGTGACCCCACAATATAGAAATACCGGACTGGTGACCCCACAATATAGAAATACCGGACTGGTGACCCCACAATATAGAAATACCGGACTGGTGACCCCACAATATATAAATACCGGACTGGTGACCCCACAATATACAAATACCGGACTGGTGACCCCACAATATATAAATACCGGACTGGTGACCCCACAATATATAAATACCGGACTGGTGACCCCACAATATAGAAATACCAGACTGGTGACCCCACAATATACAAATACCGGACTGGTGACCCCACAATATACAAATACCGGACTGGTGACCCCACAATATAGAAATACCAGACTGGTGACCCCACAATATACAAATACTGGACTGGTGACCCCACAATATACAAATACCGGACTGGTGACCCCACAATATATAAATACCGGACTGGTGACCCCACAATATACAAATACCGGACTGGTGACCCCACAATATACAAATACCGGACTGGTGACCCCACAATATAGAAATACCAGACTGGTGACCCCACAATATACAAATACTGGACTGGTGACCCCACAATATACAAATACCGGACTGGTGACCCCACAATATATAAATACCGGACTGGTGACCCCACAATATACAAATACCGGAATGGTGACCCCACAATATACAAATACCGGACTGGTGACCCCACAATATACAAATACCGGACTGGTGACCCCACAATATACAAATACCGGACTGGTGACCCCACAATATACAAATACCGGACTGGTGACCCCACAATATACAAATACCGGACTGGTGACCCCACAATATACAAATACCGGACTGGTGACCCCACAATATAGAAATACCAGACTGGTGACCCCACAATATACAAATACTGGACTGGTGACCCCACAATATACAAATACCGGACTGGTGACCCCACAATATATAAATACCGGACTGGTGACCCCACAATATACAAATACCGGAATGGTGACCCCACAATATACAAATACCGGACTGGTGACCCCACAATATACAAATACCGGACTGGTGACCCCACAATATACAAATACCGGACTGGTGACCCCACAATATACAAATACCGGACTGGTGACCCCACAATATACAAATACCGGACTGGTGACCCCACAATATACAAATACCGGACTGGTGACCCCACAATATACAAATACCGGACTGGTGACCCCACAATATATAAATACCGGACTGGTGACCCCACAATATACAAATACCGGACTGGTGACCCCACAATATACAAATACCGGACTGGTGACCCCACAATATATAAATACCGGACTGGTGACCCCACAATATACAAATACCGGACTGGTGACCCCACAATATACAAATACCGGACTGGTGACCCCACAATATATAAATACCGGACTGGTGACCCCACAATATATAAATACCGGACTGGTGACCCCACAATATACAAATACTGGACTGGTGACCCCACAATATATAAATACCGGACTGGAGACCCCACAATATATAAATACCGGACTGGTGACCCCACAATATACAAATACCGGACTGGTGACCCCACAATATATAAATACCGGACTGGTGACCCCACAATATACAAATACCAGACTGGTGACCCCACAATATACAAATACCGGACTGGTGACCCCACAATATACAAATACTGGACTGGTGACCCCACAATATATAAATACCGGACTGGTGACCCCACAATATATAAATACCGGACTGGTGACCCCACAATATATAAATACCGGACTGGTGACCCCACAATATACAAATACCGGACTGGTGACCCCACAATATATAAATACCGGACTGGTGACCCCACAATATATAAATACCGGACTGGTGACCCCACAATATACAAATACCGGACTGGTGACCCCACAATATATAAATACCGGACTGGTGACCCCACAATATATAAATACCGGACTGGTGACCCCACAATATATAAATACCGGACTGGTGACCCCACAATATATAAATACCGGACTGGTGACCCCACAATATACAAATACCGGACTGGTGACCCCACAATATATAAATACCGGACTGGTGACCCCACAATATATAAATACCGGACTGGTGACCCCACAATATATAAATACCGGACTGGTGACTCCACAATATATAAATACCGGACTGGTGACCCCACAATATATAAATACCGGACTGGTGACCCCACAATATATAAATACCGGACTGGTGACCCCACAATATACAAATACCGGACTGGTGACCCCACAATATATAGATACCGGACTGGTGACCCCACAATATATAAATACCGGACTGGTGACCCCACAATATACAAATACCGGACTGGTGACCCCACAATATATAAATACCGGACTGGTGACCCCACAATATACAAATACCGGACTGGTGACCCCACAATATACAAATACCGGACTGGTGACCCCACAATATACAAATACCGGACTGGTGACCCTACAATATATAAATACCGGACTGGTGACCCCACAATATATAAATACCGGACTGGTGACCCCACAATATACAAATACTGGACTGGTGACCCCACAATATATAAATACCGGACTGGAGACCCCACAATATATAAATACCGGACTGGTGACCCCACAATATACAAATACCGGACTGGTGACCCCACAATATATAAATACCGGACTGGTGACCCCACAATATACAAATACCAGACTGGTGACCCCACAATATACAAATACCGGACTGGTGACCCCACAATATACAAATACTGGACTGGTGACCCCACAATATATAAATACCGGACTGGTGACCCCCACAATATATAAATACCGGACTGGTGACCCCACAATATATAAATACCGGACTGGTGACCCACAATATACAAATACCGGACTGGTGACCCCACAATATATAAATACCGGACTGGTGACCCCACAATATATAAATACCGGACTGGTGACCCCACAATATACAAATACCGGACTGGTGACCCCACAATATATAAATACCGGACTGGTGACCCCACAATATATAAATACCGGACTGGTGACCCCACAATATATAAATACCGGACTGGTGACCCCACAATATATAAATACCGGACTGGTGACCCCACAATATATAAATACCGGACTGGTGACCCCACAATATACAAATACCGGACTGGTGACCCCACAATATATAAATACCGGACTGGTGACCCCACAATATATAAATACCGGACTGGTGACCCCACAATATATAAATACCGGACTGGTGACTCCACAATATATAAATACCGGACTGGTGACCCCACAATATATAAATACCGGACTGGTGACCCCACAATATATAAATACCAGACTGGTGACCCCACAATATACAAATACCGGACTGGTGACCGCACAATATATAGATACCGGACTGGTGACCCCACAATATATAAATACCGGACTGGTGACTCCACAATATATAAATACCGGACTGGTGACCCCACAATATATAAATACCGGACTGGTGACCCCACAATATATAAATACCAGACTGGTGACCCCACAATATATAAATACCAGACTGGTGACCCCACAATATACAAATACCGGACTGGTGACCCCACAATATATAGATACCGGACTGGTGACCCCACAATATATAGATACCGGACTGGTGACCCCACAATATATAAATACCGGACTGGTGACCCCACAATATATAAATACCGGACTGGTGACCCCACAATATATAAATACCGGACTGGTGACCCCACAATATACAAATACCGGACTGGTGACCCCACAATATACAAATACTGGACTGGTGACCCCACAATATATAAATACCGGACTGGTGACCCCACAATATATAAATACCGGATTGGTGACCCCACAATATATAAATACCGGACTGGTGACCCCACAATATACAAATACCGGACTGGTGACCCCACAATATACACATACCGGACTGGTGACCCCACAATATACAAATACCGGACTGGTGACCGCACAATATATAAATACCGGACTGGTGACCCCACAATATACAAATACCGGACTGGTGACCGCACAATATATAAATACCGGACTGGTGACCCCACAATATATAAATACCGGACTGGTGACCCCACAATAGGGATAAAACTTTTTCGCAGAAGAGAGTTTAATAAGACTCGTGGCCACTCATTAAAATTAGAAGAAAAGAGGTTTAACCCTAAACTACGTAGAGGGTTCTTTACTGTAAGAGTGGCAAGGATGTGGAATTCCCTTCCACAGGCGGTGGTCTCAGCGGGGAGCATTGATAGCTTCAAGAAACTATTAGATAATCACCTGAATGACCGCAACATACAGGGATATATAATGTAATACTGACACATAATCACACACATAGGTTGGACTTGATGGACTTGTGTCTTTTTTCAACCTCACCTTCTATATAACTTGATTAGAGGGGATTTCTTTATTATCTTCCAGGTATTGTATTTGGGGCGGAGTTCATTCAGCACTTCCCCCACTCACCTGCGTGTGGCGCTCAATGAACACCAGACATCGCTGCCGTAAGTCGGTCTGCCCGTAGGTGACCGCAGCCTGAAACAGAAAAATAAATGGCGGTGATTTCCATGCAAGAGGCAAAACAATAATCACCTAAAATCCGACCAATAAAAACAGAGCTTACAGTGTAACTTTTGTTCCAGGCTTTGGATGGGGCTCAACCTGTGACCCTCCAGAACTACAAGTCCCATCATGCCTCAGCCTTTGGGAGTCATGCTTGTAACTGTGAGCTTTGCAATGCCTCATGGGACTTGTAGTTCCACAACAGCTGGAGGACCACAGGCTGAGCCCCCCATGCCAGCTTTTACCTGATGTCCCCACTGGGGGGAATTTCTGTCATTCCCTCTGCTGGAGACACAATAGGAAGTGAAGTGGAAGATCTCCCAAAAATAGAGGGAAGCTGAACTTCCTGTGCTGCACTCCTATCAGTTACATTGTTTCCATTTATCCATGTGGACTACAGAACACCTCCCACCTATGTTATAAAGAATTAAAGGGGGAGGGGGTGTTCTGTAGTCATAACCTCTTGAGATTAAAAACAAAAAACAAAAAACTGCCCCTGGTGCAAATACCAAGAAAATCACCGCCGGGCGGATCTTCGGATCGCATCGGAGATAGGAAAGTTCTGAAATTCAGCTGAAACAGGAAATAGCCGTCACTCGGGACTCATTCCTCCGCGGGCTCCGAACAAACGATAACGATCCTTATAATAACAATCATAACCCGGGGGGGGGGAGAGGAACCCGCGGTCAGCGCATGGAGGGGTGGAGCTTAGCTCTTCTATCTGTATTTACAATAGAACTAAAGGCAAAAATTATTTTTTCATTTTGGACAGAATAATGGAGGGTTAGAACCCCTGTCGGGTTTTTGCCATCTGCGTCCCATTGGGGAGAATTCCCTTCACTTCATCTGCGTCCCATTGGGGAGAATTCCCTTCACTTCCTGTCCCATTGCCAAACGAAGAGGAAATATAATTGTCCCCATTGGAAGATTTCCCCTCTATTCCTGTTCTGGGGACACACACACACAACATTTGGGGTTTTCTTTCACTCTCAGTGATAACAGGAAACAGACAAATAGAGAGGGGGCACAGACAGCAATACAAACCTGACAGGGGGTCTCACCCCTCCCCCTCCATCCAACACTAAAACAAGTTTTTCCAATAGTTATCATTTAAGAAAACATTTCCATTGTGACTGACCGCCCTACGGCTGACCGCCCTACGACTGACCAACCTACGACTGACCAACCTACGACTGACCGCCCTACGACTGACCAACCTACGACTGACCAACCTACGACTGACCAACCTATGACTGACCGCACTACGACTGACCAACCTACGGCTGACTGCCCTACGACTGACCGCCCTACGACTGACCAACCTACGACTGACCAACCTATGACTGACCGCCCTACGACTGACCGCCCTACGACTGACCGCCCTACGACTGACCAACCTACGACTGACCAACCTACGACTGACCAACCTACGACTGACCACCCTACGACTGACCAACCTACGACTGACCAACCTACGACTGACCAACCTATGACTGACCAACCTATGACTGACCGCACTACAACTGACCGCCCTACGACTGACCGCCCTACGACTGACCAACCTACGACTGACCAACCTACGACTGACCAACCTATGACTGACCAACCTATGACTGACCGCACTACAACTGACCGCCCTACGACTGACCGCCCTACGACTGACCAACCTACGACTGACCGCCCTACGACTGACCGCCCTACGACTGACCGCCCTACGACTGACCAACCTACGACTGACCAACCTACGACTGACCAACCTACGACTGACCAACCTACGACTGACCACCCTACGACTGACCAACCTACGACTGACCAACCTATGACTGACCAACCTATGACTGACCGCCCTACGACTGACCAACCTACGACTGACCAACCTACGACTGACCAACCTATGACTGACCGCACTACAACTGACCGCCCTACGACTGACCGCCCTACGACTGACCAACCTATGACTGACCGCCCTACGACTGACCGCCCTACGGCTGACCGCCCTACGGCTGACCGCCCTACGACTGACCACCCTACGACTGACCGCCCTACGACTGACCAACCTACGGCTGACCGCCCTACGACTGACCGCCCTACGACTGACCAACCTACGGCTGACCGCCCTACGACTGACCGCCCTACGACTGACCAACCTACGACTGACCAACCTACGACTGACCAACCTACGACTGACCGCCCTACGACTGACCGCCCTACGGCTGACCGCCCTACGACTGACCGCCCTACGGCTGACCGCCCTACGACTGACCGCCCTACGACTGACCAACCTACGACTGACCAACCTACGACTGACCGCCCTACGACTGACCGCCCTACGGCTGACCGCCCTACGACTGACCGCCCTACGGCTGACCGCCCTACGACTGACCGCCCTACGACTGACCAACCTACGACTGACCAACCTATGACTGACCAACCTACGACTGACCGCCCTACGACTGACCAACCTACGACTGACCACCCTACGACTGACCACCCTACGACTGACCAACCTACGACTGACCAACCTACGACTGACAGCCCTACGATTGACCGCCCTACGACTGACCAACCTACGACTGACCGCCCTATGACTGACCGCCCTACGATTGATCGCCCTACGATTGATCGCCCTACGACTGACCGCCCTACGACTGACCACCCTACGATTGACCACCCTACGACTGACCACAATACGACTGACCAACCTACGACTGACCAACCTACAACTGACCACACTACGACTGACCAACCTACGACTGACCGTCCTACGACTGACCAACCTACGACTGACCATCCTACGACTGACCGCCCTACGACTGACCAACCTACGAATGACCAACCTACGACTGACCACACTACGACTGACCACACTACGACTGACCGCCCTACGACTGACCGCCCTACGACTGACCACCCTACGATTGACCACACTACGACTGACCAACCTACCACTGACCAACCTACCACTGACCAACCTACCACTGACCAACCTACCACTGACCACCCTACGACTGACCAACCTACGAATGACCACCCTACGATTGACCACACTACGACTGACCAACCTACCACTGACCAACCTACCACTGACCAACCTACCACTGACCAACCTACCACTGACCACCCTACGACTGACCAACCTACGACTGACAGCCCTACGATTGACCGCCCTACGACTGACCAACCTACGACTGACCGCCCTACGACTGATCGCCCTACGACTGACCGCCCTACGACTGATCGCCCTACGACTGACCGCCCTACGACTGACCACCCTACGATTGACCACCCTACGACTGACCACAATACGACTGACCAACCTACGACTGACCAACCTACAACTGACCACACTACAACTGACCAACCTACGACTGACCACCCTACGACTGACCAACCTACGACTGACCACCCTACGACTGACCACCCCACGACTGACCAACCTACGACTGACCACCCTACGACTGACCAACCTATGACTGACCGCACTACAACTGACCGCCCTACGACTGACCAACCTACGACTGACCAACCTACGACTGACCAACCTACGACTGACCGCCCTACGACTGACCGCCCTACGACTGACCAACCTACGACTGACCAACCTATGACCGACCACCCTACGACTGACCAACCTATGACTGACCGCACTACGACTGACCGCCCTACGACTGACCAACCTACGACTGACCAACCTACGACTGACCGCCCTACGACTGATCAACCTACGACTGATCGCCCTACGACTGACCAACCTACGACTGACCAACCTACGACTGACAGCCCTACGATTGACCGCCCTACGACTGACCAACCTACGACTGACCGCCCTATGACTGACCGCCCTACGATTGATCGCCCTACGACTGACCGCCCTACGACTGACCACCCTACGATTGACCACCCTACGACTGACCACAATACGACTGACCAACCTACGACTGACCAACCTACAACTGACCACACTACGACTGACCAACCTACGACTGACCGTCCTACGACTGACCAACCTACGACTGACCATCCTACGACTGACCGCCCTACGACTGACCAACCTACGAATGACCAACCTACGACTGACCACACTACGACTGACCACACTACGACTGACCGCCCTACGACTGACCGCCCTACGACTGACCACCCTACGATTGACCACACTACGACTGACCAACCTACCACTGACCAACCTACCACTGACCAACCTACCACTGACCACCCTACGACTGACCAACCTACGAATGACCAACCTACGACTGACAGCCCTACGATTGACCGCCCTACGACTGACCAACCTACGACTGACCGCCCTACGACTGATCGCCCTACGACTGACCGCCCTACGACTGATCGCCCTACGACTGACCGCCCTACGACTGACCACCCTACGATTGACCACCCTACGACTGACCACAATACGACTGACCAACCTACGACTGACCAACCTACAACTGACCACACTACGACTGACCAACCTACGACTGACCGTCCTATGACTGACCAACCTACGAATGACCAACCTACGACTGACCACACTACGACTGACCGCCCTACGATTGACCGCCCTACGACTGACCAACCTACGACTGACCGCCCTACGACTGATCGCCCTACGACTGACCGCCCTACGACTGATCGCCCTACGACTGACCGCCCTACGACTGACCACAATACGACTGACCACAATACGACTGACCACAATACAACTGACCAACCTACGACTGACCAACCTACAACTGACCACACTACGACTGACCGTCCTACGACTGACCGTCCTACGACTGACCGTCCTACGACTGACCAACCTACGAATGACCAACCTATGACTGACCACACTACGATTGACCGCCCTACGACTGACCAACCTACAACTGACCAACCTACGACTGACCGCCCTACGACTGACCAACCTACGACTGACCAACCTACGACTGACCAACCTACGACTGACCACCCTACGACTGACCACCCTACGACTGACCAACCTACGACTGACTGCCCTACGACTGACCAACCTACGACTTACCAACCTACAACTGACCAACCTATGACTGACCACACTACGACTGACCACACTACGACTGACCACACTACGACCGCCCTACGACTGACCACCCTACGACTGACCAACCTACAACTGACTGCCCTACGACTGACCAACCTACGACTTACCAACCTACGACTTACCAACCTACGACTTACCAACCTACAACTGACCAACCTATGACTGACCACACTACGACTGACCACACTACGACCGCCCTACGACTGACCAACCTACGAATGACCAACCTACGACTGACCACACTACGACTGACCACACTACGACCGCCCTATGACTGACCAACCTACGAATGACCAACCTACAACTGACCGCCCTACGACTGACCAACCTACGAATAACCAACCTACGACTGACCACACTACGACTGACCACACTACGACCGCCCTACGACTGACCAACCTACGAATGACCAACCTACAACTGACCACACTACGACTGACCACACTACGACTGACCACCCTACGACTGACCACCCTACGACTGACCAACTTACGACTGACCACCCTACGACTGACCACCCTACGACTGACCAACCTACGACTGACCACACTACGACTGACCACACTACGACTGACCAACCTACGACTGACTGCCCTACGACTGACCACCCTACGACTAATCCCCCCTACGACTGACCACCCTACGACTGACCAACCTACGACTGACTGCCCTACGACTGACCGCCCTACGACTGACCACCCTATGACTGACCGCCCTACGACTGACCGCCCTACGACTGACCGCCCTACGACTGACCACACTACGACTGACCACACTACGACTGACCAACCTACGACTTAGCAACCTATGACTGACCGCCCTACGACTGACCGGCCTATGACTGACCAACCTACAACTGACCAACCTACAACAGACCAACCTACGACTGACCACACTACGACAGACCAACCTACGACTGACCAACCTATGACTTACCAACCTACAACTGACCAACCTATAACTGACCACACTACGACTGACCGCCCTACGACTGACCAACCTACAAATGACCACACTATGACTGACCACACTATGACTGACCAACCTTTGACCGACCACCCTATCAGCATATCAAGTTTTATAGAAATAGCCGCCTGTCATACACGCCCATTAAAGTGAACAGAACTGCACCACAACTGCGAGGTTATGGCGGTTGCCACGTTGTAGTTCAATATAACATCCCCATTGGGGCTGTAAAAAAATATGCCATTTAGGAGGTGGCGGTATCACCTCCTGAATGCCTGTACATCATCTCTACACCACTAGAGGCCGCCATCCATGTAAACGAGCCCTAAGCTGCCCATTCATCTGATTGAACTGCCAGTGAAAGTCCGTAACTGCGCCAAAATGTACGCAAAGCAAAAATGGTCCCCTGTGTTAATCCCTAATCATTTGTACAGGTACACATGGACAGCCATCAGCCAATCAGTGACAAGGAAGAGGAGATATGGCCCCACCTGTTATATGACATCCAATATGTCTCACCTGTAAAGCTTCACACACCATCTCCACCGACAGCGACTGACCGATATAATCTACACAGAGCTGCAACAAAAACCAACACACACAGTGAGGATCCAATTTATTATATTATTATTATACATTTATATAGCTCTGACATATACCGCAGTGCTGTACAAAGATCACTGAGCCAATCACATCAGTCTCTGTACCAAAGGAGCTTACACTTGAATGTCCCCTCCCCCACAGTCACACACTATTATTATTATACATTTATATAGCTCTGACATATACCGCAGTGCTGTACAGAGAACACTGAGCCAGTCACATCAGTCTCTGCACCAGAGGAGCTTCTCCACCAGGTGGTGCTGTTCTGCAGGGTGCTGTTGGCTCGCTCTGCTGTGATCTCAGCTGAGAGAAGCAGTAATCCTGGGGCCTCTCATGCAGGCTTTTCCCAGGCAAGCATGGACCATATTGGGGAAGATGAAGGTGGAGGCTCCCCAGAGGCACTGAGGCCTACTCCATGTGCTCAAGCTGCAATGGATCCTGGGCCTGTCCCTATGCAATGGGAGTCCTTACCAGTCCTCCAGGAAAGAGTGGTGAACAGACTTCGCCTTGTTTCTAAGGAGGAACAGAAACTTGCTGTAATGAAAGAATATATGAGGAAAAAAATCCCTGCATAGTAAGTCTGAAAACAGTAAGAGGGAAGTCTCCAAGCTAAAGTCTCTGGAGGAGACATTGAAAAAGCAGGAAAAGTTGGTCGCCTCTCTGAAGGAAAGCAGTGGCGTGTTCAGAGAAAAGTGTGAGAATGAGGAGAGATTCCAACAGATGAAGGAGAGTGTCTGTGCCAGGAACAGCCAGAGGGTGGATACCAGAGCAATGGTGGCAGTATGGATGGGGGGTGAGGAAGTGGCTTCACATGGTGGCCCCAGTACTACCCCTGTCTCAGAATCTGTCATGTCTGAGCAGGGGCGGACTGACCAGTCGGTCCATTCGGACATGGACCGAGGGCCCGGCCACTAAAGGGGGCCCGCCAGCACCACCTGCTGGACCCTTTAGGGCTGGTGATCACACGGGCCCCAGCGCTGCCTTGGAGAGTAAGGGGAGGAGGGCAGGCGCTGCCGGATCATCTAGAGCGGGGATCTCCTGCTTACCGCTGTCATCCGATGTCCCGCCTCCTTTGATAGATTTCTCACTGGTCCAATGCCGGGACGCGTGACATCTAACAAAGGAGGCGGGACATCCGATGACAGCGGTCGCCAGGTGTCACAGCGGAAGTTACCCGCTCTGTGTGATCCGGCGGCTATCCCCCATGCACTGTAGGTGAGGCTGCATGGAGGGGGCACTGTAGGTGAGGCTGCATGGAGGGGGCACTGTAGGTGAGGCTGCATGGAGGGGGCACTGTAGGTGAGGCTGCATGGAGGGGCCACTCTAGGTGAGGCTGCATGGAGGGGGCACTGTAGTTGAGGCTGCATGGAGGGGGCACTGTAGGTGAGGCTGCATGGAGGGGGCACTGTAGGTGAGGCTGCATGGAGGGGGCACTGTAGGTGAGGCTGCATGGAGGGGGCACTGTAGGTGAGGCTGCATGGAGGGGGCACTGTAGGTGAGGCTGCATGGAGGGGGCACTCTGGTGTGGCTGCAAGGAGGGAGCACTCTGGTGAGGCTGCATGGAGGGGGCACTGTAGGTGAGGCTGCATGGAGGGGGCACTCTGGTGTGGCTGCAAGGAGGGAGCACTCTGGTGAGGCTGCATGGAGGGGGCACTGTAGGTGAGGCTGCATGGAGGGGGCACTCTGGTGTGGCTGCAAGGAGGGAGCACTCTGGGGAGGCTGCATGGAGGGGGCACTGTAGGTGAGGCTGCATGGAGGTAGCACTCTGGTGAGGCTGCATGGGGGGGGGCACTCTGGTGAGGCTGCATGGGGGGGGCACTCTGGTGTGGCTGCATGGAGGGGGCACTCTGGTGAGGCTGCATGGGGGGGGCACTCTGGTGAGGCTGCATGGGGGGGGGCACTCTGGTGAGGCTGCATGGAGGGGGCACTCTGGTGAGGCTGCATGGAGGGGGCACTGTGGTGAGGCTGCATGGAGGGGGCACTGTGGTGAGGCTGCATGGAGGGGGCACTCTGGTGTGGCTGCAAGGAGGGGGCACTCTGGTGTGGCTGCATGGAGGGGGCACTCTGGTGAGGCTGCATGGAAGGGGCACTCTGGTGAGGCTGCATTGAGGGGGCACTCTGGGGAGGCTGCATTGAGGGGCACACTGGTAAAGCTGTATTGAGGGTCACTGGTGAGACTGCATTGAGGGACACTGTTGAGGCTACATTGAGGGGAAATGGTGAGGCCGCATTAAGGGGCAATGGTGAGGCTGCATTGATGGGTACTGATCAGGCTGCATTGATGGACACTGATCAGGCTGCATTCACGGGCACTTGTGAAGCTGCATTCATGGGCACTGGTGAGGGTGCACTGATTGGCACTGGTGAGGCTGCACTGATTGGCACTGGTGAGGCTGCATTGATGGGTACTGATAAGGGCTTTTTCTAACATAGACTCTCAAATGGGCACAGAACCACACACGCAGGCAACGTCATTATGTGTTGCGCCATGTGTCTCCGCGCACAGGGTCTGCTGCAAACCTTCTAGATTTACTGTCCCGGATAGGGCAAAGGTGACCAATTATCTCCAAGTATCTCCCTCACCTCTGCAAACAGTGCCCAAAATGGCACTGGAGAGGAGAGGAAACACCAGCCAGGGTGCCAGCCAGCCACCCACAGCAGGGCCAGGGTGCATGCCACCCAACCATTCACGGTGACCCACCTACAGCAAGGCCAGGGTGCCAGCCACCCGCCCACGGTGACCCACCCACACCAGGGAGCCAGCCACCCACAGGAGCCAACCACAGAGGACGCGGGAACCAGCCACAGCTACAGTACCCATAATTAAGGTAAGAGGAGCTCTACACACTGCCAATTTTATTTCTACTTTATGAGAGGTTGGGGCAGGGGTGAGAGTCATGGCACAAGGAGGGGGTCCTGTGAGGACAAGAGGAATGAAGGTGTTCACTGTACACTCTGTTAGAAAGAGGCCCCCCTCCAGGTCCCATTATATTCCTTTGTAGTCGGATTGCTGCAGACCATTACAGAAATGGATCTCCCTTGAGTGTCAACGACTCATCAGATGAAGATCATGATAAAGGAGTGCTTGCTGAAAATCTCTCTCAGTGTGTGGAGGACTTTCCCGAGATTGGATCTGCCAGCACATCCTTTAATCAGCAGGGAATGCAGGAGGAGCTGCCAGGAGTCCCACATGGCCACCAACAGTGCAGAGCAGGGGGGCCGCATGAACATTGAAACTGCAGAGCAGGAGGGCCGTATGAACGCTGAAACAGCTTGGGTTTTTCTAAACTGAAGGCTTTACTTGATGACGGGACTGCTGGTATCTGTGGTACTTCTGGGACTATGGTGAGAGGGACTGTTGTGCTGGAGGGGAGGAGGGAGGATCAATTGGTGGGTAATTTACCAAACCAGATTTCAGAGGTTCCTATGCAACCAGTTAATGTGTCATCTGTCCCAGTTATAAACTATGCTAAGGCTGTGTCGGGACAAAGTCATGCTGCTGCTGGATGAAGGGAGCCAGTTGTGCGACTTTCACCTAACCCACCTTCTTCCATTAAACGCAGGAATGTGGTACAGCTCAGGTGGGAAGAAGAAGGTATTCCACCTATCAGGAGGGAGGTTGTGGATAAGATCCTAGCCATGGGATTTAAGGCAGAGGATTATGCGCTTATCAGTCCGGCTGGTTCCTATGAATATGATTTATCATTTGTGCGTCCAGAATCACTGGATCTGTTTTCAGAGCGGTTTAAGCATGTATATGGGGGCTAGCCGGACTGGAAGGGGCTTGTCCCCAAAGTTGTCTCATGTCAGCCCTTGATTAAGGATGTGACTATCCTGACAAGGAATGTGTCTATACCCCCCGAGGATTTATGGGTCTGGTTGAGGAGGTTTGGTGAAACGTTGTGTCCCCTAAAAAAGATTGAGGATGATAGAGGAATCTGGACGGGTGGGTGGTCAGTGTCAATGAGGTTGAGTGTGTGTGGGAATGTGGTCCAGCATTTGCCCTCCTCTGCCTTTATTGGTAGAGATAGGATTACCGTCTTCTACCCTGGTCAACCTAAGCTGTGCCATAAATGTGGAGTCAAGGGACATTTCTCCTCTAAATGTCCAGAACATAAGTGTTCTTTGTGTCAGGAACTGGGGCATCTGTCCAGGGACTGTAACATCATTAAATGTAACCTATGTGATAAGGTTGGTCACCCTTATAGCCGGTGCCCTGAGGCTTTGCACAATAAGCGAGTTAGTGGAGGAATTCTTCTGTCTGGATGGTGAAGAGTCTGGGTTGGCGGAGGTTGTACCAGGGGATCCTAGTGTCTCTGTCCCGTCAGAATCTGTGTCTGTGAGGCCCTCTGTGGTGTCAGTGTCCCCCCAGTCTGTGGTGTCGGTGTCCCCCCAGTCTGTGGTGTCAGTGTCCCCCCAGTCTGTGGTGTCGGTGTCCCCCCGGTCTGTGGTGTCAGTGTCCCCCCGGTCTGTGGTGTCAGTGTCCCCCCGGTCTGTGGTGTCAGTGTCCCCCCGGTCTGTGGTGTCAGTGTCCCCCCGGTCTGTGGTGTCAGTGTCCCCCCAGTCTGTGGTGTCAGTGTCCCCCCAGTCTGCGGTTCCCCAGTCAGTGTCAGAAAGCGTGGTTGTCAAGTCTGTGTCTGCACCTATTGTTTCTCCTAGTGTAGTGAAGGCAGTGGAGGGTGCTGGACCAGCGTGTATGGTGGTGCCAATACCTCCACCTCGGCGTGGCAGAAGTGCGGCTGGAGGTCATCGAGGGGTGGCATGAGGGATGGATTGGATGATGGTGTGGGGGGGAGGGAATGAGGGTGGCTGGTGCAGAATGCAAGGTGAATGAAGTGGGGGGGAGGGGTGAATGAAGTGGGGGGGAGGGGTGAATGAAGTGGGGGGAGGGGTTAATGGTGGGTTTTGGAATCGCATCCTGATGGCGATTATATCTCCAAAGGTTTCTTAGCCTGGATTGTGGTTAAGTTGAGGTTCGGGGTTTGTAGTTGTCATTAAAATATGTTTCTTTCTATGTTATCTTGCCAGGAAACGGTTTTCTTTACTTGCTGATGTAAGCACGCTTGTTTTGTTTAGTTGTTTATTTTTGTATAAATATGTCTTTATTAATGAGCTGAATGTTTGCATACTGGTGACCCCACAATATACAAATACCGGACTGGTGACCCTACAATATATAAATACCGGACTGGTGACCCCACAATATACAAATACCGGACTGGTGACCCTACAATATATAAATACCGGACTGGTGACCCCACAATATACAAATACTGTACTGGTGACCCTACAATATACAAATACCAGACTGGTGACCCCACAATATATAAATACCGGACTGGTGACCCCACAATATACAAATACCGGACTGGTGACCCCACAATATACAAATACCGGACTGGTGACCCCACAATATATAAATACCGGACTGGTGACCCCACAATATATAAATACCGGACTGGTGACCCCACAATATATAAATACCAGACTGGTGACCCCACAATATATAAATACCGGACTGGTGACCCCACAATATACAAATACCGGACTGGTGACCCTACAATTTATAACTGTAGTTGGGGAAGATACCT
>JBBGZY010003233.1:0-76317 GCA_037952925.1 Lithobates clamitans
TCTCTCTCTGCGCCCTGCGCTCTCTCTCTCTCCCTCTCTCTGCGCCCTGCGGCTCTCCTCTCTCTCTCTCTCTCTCTCTCTCTCTCTCTCTCTCTCTCTCTCTCTCTCTCTCCTCTCTCTCTCTCTCTCTCTCTCTGCGCCCTGCGCTCTCTCGCTGCTTGTCTTTTGCTCTGCTGTCAGATACATCATCTTCCCTTTTTAGCATTGTTTTATCTGTGACACATTATAACGGCTCTTGTGTTTTTCTTTCTCTGCAGGTCTCCTTGAATCGACAGCTTTGCTTCCCCAGCCTAGAGAAGACCTTGGGTTGCCCCTTCCCTCCTCCCCCTTTGAGGGCCACTTTGACACCCTCGTCTTACTTTTGGGATCTTACAGACTGCTGGGACTCTCCCTCCTGTACAGACATTGTGGTGTGCAGACAGACTCCTCTGTGTTCTGCACTCACCGAGATATTCTATGATGTGAATTTGCTGGCCCCCCTCAATGTACTCAAATGAACTTTTATTGGCAAGATGTCGTCCTGCCTCGGTGTCTGCCGTAGCACCGCCCTTCTCACTCGAAGCGCCCAGTAACGCGGCACTCTGGCGTGGTGCCAGAGCCCGCCCCTTTACCTTCTTTCGTCCTGCATAGAGGCAATTTCGTAAGAAGTGAAATGAATCGGTGAAACTTATTTTGTGTTTTATTTTTGTTCTTTTTTTTTGTTTTGTAATCTGTACAGCAAGAATCCTTTCTGTCAATAAAAGATTGGGCTAAGCCAGGACATTCCGTTGCTCCTGATTGGTGTGTGAGAGAGTCCCTGTGCCTCAATATGAGGACCGCTCTAGTACCAGGTCACCATGCTGAGAACAGCGGTTATGCCGATGACCGCCATACTGGCCTTCCAGAGGGCCGCGTCGTTTCCCTGCAAGCATGGGCAGTTGCAGTCTTGCTGGTCTCGTCTCCCAGGTTCCTCTGTGGGCTGTGGTGGCAGCGACTCGCTTCGGCAATACATCCAGTCTCTGGCGATGCTGCGAGGGTAGCCAGGCTCTGTCTCCACTTGTCCATCCTTGAACTGCCAGTACTCAGAGCCCTTGAAGAAATACGTGTTACCTGTGGGGGCGGAAGGGAAAACCTTCATCATTGTTCATTGTATATGGGTGGTGATAAAGTGACTAGTCGTGTCTGTGGGTGATGATGAAGGGGGATGGGTCATGGCTATGGGTGGTGATGGAGGGATTAGGTCATGGCTGTGGGTGGTGATGGAGGGGACTGGTCATGGCTATGGGTGGTGATGGTGGGTTTAGGCACTGGTGATGGAGGAGACGGGTCATGGCTGTGGGTGGTGATGGAGGAGACGGGTCATGGCTGTGGGTGGTGATGGAGGGGACTGGTCATGGCTGTGGGTGGTGATGGAGGGGACTGGTCATGGCTATGGGTGGTGATGGAGGGATTAGGTCATGGCTGTGGGTGGTGATGGAGGGGACTGGTCATGGCTATGGGTGGTGATGGTGGGTTTAGGCACTGGTCATGGCTGTGGGTGGTGATGGTGTGATTGGGCACTGGTCATGGCTGTGGGTTGTCATGGAGGAGACTGGTCATGGCTGTGGGTGGTGATGGTGTGATTGGGCACTGGTCATGGCTGTGGGTGGTGATGGTGTGATTGGGCACTGGTCATGGCTATGGGTGGTGATGGTGGGTTTAGGCACTGGTCATGGCTGTGGGTTGTCATGGAGGAGACTGGTCATGGCTGTGGGTGGTGATGGTGTGATTGGGCACTGGTCATGGCTGTGGGTGGTGATGGTGTGATTGGGCACTGGTCATGGCTGTGGGTGGTGATGGTGTGATTGGGCACTGGTCATGGCTGTGGGTGGTGATGGTGTGATTGGGCACTGGTCATGGCTGTGGGTGGTGATGGTGTGATTGGGCACTGGTCATGGCTGTGGGTGGTGATGGTGTGATTGGGCACTGGTCATGGCTGTGGGTGGTGATGGAGGGAGCCGATCATGGCTGTGGGTTGTGATGGTGGGCTTAGGCACTGGTCATGGCTGTGGGTGGTGATGGTGTGATTGGGCACTGGTCATGGCTGTGGGTGGTGATGGAGGGAGCCGATCATGGCTGTGGGTTGTGATGGTGGGCTTAGGCACTGGTCATGGCTGTGGGTGGTGATGGAGGGGACTGGTCATGGCTGTGGGTGGTGATGGTGGGATTAGGGCACTGGTCATGGCTGTGGGTGGTTATGGTGGGATTAGGCACTGGTCATGGCTGTGGGGGGTGATGGAGGGATTAGGCACTTGTCATGGCTGTGGGTGGTCATGGCGGGGATGGGTCATGGCTGTGGGTGGTCATGGCGGAGATGGGTCATGGCTTTGAGTGGTGGGGGAGTGGGTCATGGCTTTGAGTGGTGGGGGGGTGGGTCATGGCTTTCGGTGGCGATGGGGGGATGGGATGGGTCTTCATGGCTTTGTGTGGTGATGGGTCTTCATGGCTTTGTGTGGTGATGGAGGGGACGGGTCATGGCTGTGGGTGGTGATGGAGGGGACGGGTCATGGCTGTGGGTGGTGATGGAGGGGACGGGTCATGGCTGTGGGTGGTGATGGAGGGGACGGGTCATGGCTGTGGGTGGTGATGGAGGGGACGGGTCATGGCTGTGGGTGGTGATGGAGGGGGTGGGTCATGGCTGTTGGTGGTGATGGAGGGGACGGGTCATGGCTGTGGGTGGTGATGGAGGGGACAGGTCATGGCTGTGGGTGGTAATGGTGGGGATGGGTCATGGCTATGGGTGGTGATGGTGGGGACGGGTCATTGCTGTGGGTGGTGATGGAGGGGACGGGTCATTGCTGTGGGTGGTGATGGAGGGGACGGGTCATGGCTGTGGGTGGTGATGATGGGGATAGGTCATGGCTGTGGGTGGTGATGGAGGGGATAGGTCATGGCTGTGGGTGGTAATGGTGGGGATGGGTCATGGCTATGGATGGTGGGGACGGGTCATGGCTGTGGGTGGTGATGGAGGGGACGGGTCATGGCTGTGGGTGGTGATGGAGGGGATGGGTCATAGCTGTTGGTGGTGGTGGAGGGGATTGGTTATGGCTGTGGGTGGGGATGGGTCATGGCTGTGGGGGGTGATGGAGGGATTAGGTCATGGCTGTGGGTGATGATGGAGGGATTAGGTCATGGCTGTGGGTGGTGATGGAGGGGGATAGGTCATGGCTGTGAGTGGTGATGGAGGCGACGGGTCATGGCTGTGAGTGGTGATGGAGGCGACGGGTCATGGCTGTGAGTGGTGATGGAGGCGACTGGTCATGGCTGTAGGTGGTGATGGAGGGATTAGGTCATGGCTGTGGGTGGTGATGGTGTGATTGGGCACTGGTCATGGCTGTGGGTGGTGATGGTGTGATTGGGCACTGGTCATGGCTGTGGGTGGTGAGGTGTGATTGGGCACTGGTCATGGCTGTGGGTGGTGATGGTGTGATTGGGCACTGGTCATGGCTGTGGGTGGTGATGGTGTGATTGGGCACTGGTCATGGCTGTGGGTGGTGATGGAGGGAGCCGATCATGGCTGTGGGTTGTGATGGTGGGCTTAGGCACTGGTCATGGCTGTGGGTGGTGATGGTGTGATTGGGCACTGGTCATGGCTGTGGGTGGTGATGGAGGGAGCCGATCATGGCTGTGGGTTGTGATGGTGGGCTTAGGCACTGGTCATGGCTGTGGGAGGTGATGGAGGGGACTGGTCATGGCTGTGGGTGGTGATGGTGGGATTAGGGCACTGGTCATGGCTGTGGGTGGTTATGGTGGGATTAGGCACTGGTCATGGCTGTGGGGGGTGATGGAGGGATTAGGCACTTGTCATGGCTGTGGGTGGTCATGGCGGGGATGAGTCATGGCTGTGGGTGGTCATGGCGGAGATGGGTCATGGCTTTGAGTGGTGGGGGAGTGGGTCATGGCTTTGAGTGGTGGGGGGGTGGGTCATGGCTTTCGGTGGCGATGGGGGATGGGATGGGTCTTCATGGCTTTGTGTGGTGATGGGTCTTCATGGCTTTGTGTGGTGATGGAGGGGACGGGTCATGGCTGTGGGTGGTGATGGAGGGGACGGGTCATGGCTGTGGGTGGTGATGGAGGGGACGGGTCATGGCTGTGGGTGGTGATGGAGGGGACGGGTCATGGCTGTGGGTGGTGATGGAGGGGACAGGTCATGGCTGTGGGTGGTAATGGTGGGGATGGGTCATGGCTATGGGTGGTGATGGTGGGGACGGGTCATTGCTGTGGGTGGTGATGGAGGGGACGGGTCATTGCTGTGGGTGGTGATGGAGGGGACGGGTCATGGCTGTGGGTGGTGATGATGGGGATAGGTCATGGCTGTGGGTGGTGATGGAGGGGATAGGTCATGGCTGTGGGTGGTAATGGTGGGGATGGGTCATGGCTATGGGTGGTGATGGTGGGGACGGGTCATGGCTGTGGGTGGTGATGGAGGGGACGGGTCATGGCTGTGGGTGGTGATGGAGGGGATAGGTCATGGCTGTGGGTGGTGATGGAGGGGATGGGTCATAGCTGTTGGTGGTGGTGGAGGGGATTGGTTATGGCTGTGGGTGGGGATGGGTCATGGCTGTGGGGGGTGATGGAGGGATTAGGTCATGGCTGTGGGTGATGATGGAGGGATTAGGTCATGGCTGTGGGTGGTGATGGAGGGGATAGGTCATGGCTGTGAGTGGTGATGGAGGCGACGGGTCATGGCTGTGAGTGGTGATGGAGGCGACTGGTCATGGCTGTAGGTGGTGATGGAGGGATTAGGTCATGGCTGTGGGTGGTGATGGAGGGGATAGGTCATGGCTGTGAGTGGTGATGGAGGCGACGGGTCATGGCTGTGAGTGGTGATGGAGGCGACTGGTCATGGCTGTAGGTGGTGATGGAGGGGACGGGTCATGGCTTTGGGTGGTGATGGACGGATTAGGTCATGGCTGTGGGTGGTGATGGAGGGATTAGGTCATGGCTTTGGGTGGTGATGGAGGGGCCGGAGTCATGGCTGTGGGGTGTGATGGAGGGGCCGGGGTCATGGCTGTGGGGTGTGATGGAGGGGCCGGGTCATGGCTGTGGGTGGTGATGGAGGAGCCGGGTCATGGCTATGGGTGGTGATGGAGGGGCCGGGTCATGGCTGTGGGTGGTGATGGAGGGGCCGGGTCATGGCTGTGGGTGGTGATGGAGGGGCCGGGTCATGGCTGTGGGTGGTGATGGAGGGGCTGGGTCATGGCTGTGGGTGGTGATGGAGGGGCCGGGTCATGGCTGTGGGTGGTGATGGAGGGGCCGGGTCATGGCTGTGGGTGGTGATGGAGGGGCCGGGTCATGGCTGTGGGTGGTGATGGAGGGGCCGGGTCATGGCTGTGGGTGGTGATGGAGGGGCCGGGTCATGGCTGTGGGTGGTGATGGAGGGGCCGGGTCATGGCTGTGGGTGGTGATGGAGGGGCCGGGTCATGGCTGGTGATGGAGGGGCCGGGTCATGGCTGGTGATGGAGGGGCCGGGTCATGGCTGGTGATGGAGGGGCCGGGTCATGGCTGGTGATGGAGGGGCCGGGTCATGGCTGGTGATGGAGGGGCCGGGTCATGGCTGGTGATGGAGGGGCCGGTTCATGGCTGGTGATGGAGGGGCCGGGTCATGGCTGGTGATGGAGGGGCCGGGTCATGGCTGGTGATGGAGGGGCCGGGTCATGGCTGGTGATGGAGGGGCCGGTGATGGAGGGGCCGGGTCATGGCTGGTGATGGAGGGGCCGGGTCATGGCTGTGGGTGGTGATGGGCCGGGTCATGGCTGTGGGTGGTGATGGGCCGGGTCATGGCTGTGGGTGGTGATGGAGGGATTAGGCACTTTTCATGGCTGTGGGTGATCATGGCGGGGACGGGTCATGGCTTTGGTTGGTGATGGGTCATCGTGGCTTTGTGTGGGGATGGAGGCGACGAGTCATGGCTGTGGGTGGTGATGGAGATGACGGGTCATGGCTGTGGGTGGCGACGGAGGGGACGGGTTATGGCTGTGGGTGGCGACGGAGGGGACGGGTCATGGCTGTGGGTGGCGACGGAAGGGACGGGTCATGGCTGTGGGTGGTGACCGGAGGGATTAGGTCATGGCTGTGGGTGGTGATGGAGGGATTAGGCATTTGTCATGGCTGTGTGTGATCATGGCCGGGATGGGTCATGGCTTTGAGTGGTGATGGGGGGGGGGGAACGGGTCATGGCTTTGGGTGGTGATGGGTCATCATGGCTTTGGGTGGTGATGGGTCATCATGGCTTTGGGTGGTGATGGGTCATCATGGCTTTGGGTGGTGATGGGTCATCATGGCTTTGGGTGGTGATGGGGGCTACGGGTCATGGCTTTGGGTGGTGATGGAGGAGGCGGCGGGTCATGGCTGTGGGTGGTGATGGAGGAGGCGGCGGGTCATGGCTGTGGGTGGTGATGGAGGAGGAGGCGGGTCATGGCTGTGGGTGGTGATGGAGGAGGCGGCGGGTCATGGCTGTGGGTGGTGATGGAGGAGGCGGCGGGTCATGGCTGTGGGTGGTGGTGGAGGAGGAGGCGGGTCATGGCTGTGGGTGGTGATGGAGGAGGCGGCGGGTCATGGCTGTGGGTGGTGATGGAGGAGGCGGCGGGTCATGGCTGTGGGTGGTGATGGAGGAGGCGGCGGGTCATGGCTGTGGGTGGTGATGGAGGAGGCGGCGGGTCATGGCTGTGGGTGGTGATGGAGGAGGCGGCGGGTCATGGCTGTGGGTGGTGATGGAGGAGGCGGCGGGTCATGGCTGTGGGTGGTGATGGAGGAGGCGGCGGGTCATGGCTGTGGGTGGTGATGGAGGAGGCGGCGGGTCATGGCTGTGGGTGGTGATGGAGGAGGCGGCGGGTCATGGCTGTGGGTGGTGATGGAGGAGGCGGCGGGTCATGGCTGTGGGTGGTGATGGAGGAGGCGGCGGGTCATGGCTGTGGGTGGTGATAGAGGAGGCGGCGGGTCATGGCTGTGGGTGGTGATGGAGGAGGCGGCGGGTCATGGCTGTGGGTGGTGATGGAGGCGACTGGTCATGGCCGTGGGTGGTGATGGAGATGACTGGTCATGGCCGTGGGTGGCGATGGAGATGACGGGTCATGGCCGGCGATGGAGATGACGGGTCATGGCCGTGGGTGGCGATGGAGGGGTTCTTTTTGGCGATGGGGGGGAGGTGAAGAGGCGGCAGATCTTGGTGAGAAGTGAAGAAGAGACAGATCTTGAAGGGGGGGGGAGGTGAAGAAGACACAGATCTTGCTGGGGGGGGCTGAAGAAGAGACAGATCTTGGGGGGTGAGACAGAGACAGATCTTGGGGGGGTGGGAGGTTAAGAAGAGACAGATCTTGGGGGGGGGGGCTGAAGAAGAGACAGATCTTGGGGGGGTGAGAAAGAGACATATCTTGGGTGGGAGGTGAAGAAGAGACAGATCTTGTGGGGGGGGGTGAAGAGACAGATCTTGTTGGAGGGGAGGTGAAGAAGAGACAGATCTTGGGGGGGGGGGGCTGAAGAAGAGACAGATCTTGGGTGGGAGGTGAGAAAGAGACAGATCTTGGGGGGGTGGGAGGTGAGAAAGAGACAGATCTGGGGGGGGGGTGGGAGGTTAAGAAGAGACAGATCCTGTTGGGGGGAGGTGAAGAGACAGATCTGGGGTGGGGGTGAAGAAGAGACAGATCTGGGGTGGGGGTGAAGAAGAGACAGATCGGGGGGGGGGTGAAGAAGAGACAGATCTGGGGGGGGGGGGGGTGAAGAAGAGACAGATCTGGGGGGGGTGAAGAAGAGACAGATCTGGGGGGGGGTGAAGAAGAGACAGACCTGGGGGGGGGTGAAGAAGAGACAGATCTGGGGGGGGGTTGAAGAAGAGGCAGATATTGGGGGGGGGGGTTGAAGAAGAGGCAGATATTGAGGGGGGTTGAAGAAGAGGCAGATATTGGGGGGGGGGGGGTTGAAGAAGAGGCAGATATTGGGGGGGGGGTTGAAGAAGAGGCAGATATTGGGGGGGGTTGAAGAAGAGGCAGATATTGGGGGGGGGGGGTTGAAGAGGCAGATATTGGGGGGGGGGTTGAAGAGGCAGATCTTGTTGGGGGGGGGGGTTGAAGAGGTAGATCTTGTTGGGGGGTTGAAGAAGAGGTAGATCTTGTTGGGGGGGTTGAAGAAGAGGTAGATCTTGTTGGGGGGGTTGAAGAAGAGGTAGATCTTGTTGGGGGGGTTGAAGAAGAGGTAGATCTTGTTGCGGGGTTGAAGAAGAGGCAAATCTTGGGGGGGGGGGGGTTGATGAAGAAGCAGATCTTGAGGGGGGGGGTGAGAAAGAGACAGATCTTGGGGGGGGGGGGTGAGAAAGACAGATCTTGGGGGGGTGAGAAAGAGACAGATCTTGGGGGGGGGGGGTGAAGAAGAGACAGATCTTGGGGGGGGGGTGAAGAAGAGACAGATCTTGGGGGGGGGGTGAAGAAGAAACAGATCTTGTGGGGGTGGGAGGTGAAGAAGAGACAGATCTGGGGGAGGGGGTGGCAGGTGAAGAAGAGACAGATCTGGGGGGGAGGGTGGGAGGTGAAGAAGAGACAGATCTGGGGGGGGGTGGGAGGTGAAGAGACAGATCTTGGGGGGGGGGGAGGTGAAGAAGAGACAGATCTTGGGGGGGGGGGGGGTGGGAGTTGAAGAAGAGACAGATCTTGGGGGGGGTGAAGAAGAGACAGATCTTGGGGGGGTGGGAGGTGAAGAAGAGACAGATCTGGGGGGGGGTGGGAGGTGAAGAAGAGACAGATCGGGGGGGAGTGGGAGGTGAAGAAGAGACAGATCTTGGGGGGTGGGAGGTGAAGAAGAGACAGATCTTGGGGGGGGGGGGGTGAAGAAGGGACAGATCTTGGGGGGGGGGGTAAAGAAGAGACAGATCTTGGGGGGGGCTGAAGAAGAGACAGATCTTGGGGGGGGCTGAAGAAGAGACAGATCTTGGGGGGGGGGAGGTGAAGAAGAGACAGATCTTGGGGGTGGGAGGTGAAGAAGAGACAGATCTTGGGGGTGGGAGGTGAAGAAGAGACAGATCTTGGGGGTGGGAGGTGAAGAAGAGACAGATCTTGGGGGTGGGAGGTGAAGAAGAGACAGATCTTGGGGGGTGGGAGGTGAAGAAGAGACAGATCTTGGGGGGGGGGTGAAGAAGGGACAGATCTTGGGGGGGGTAAAGAAGAGACAGATCTTGGGGGGGGGGCTGAAGAAGAGACAGATCTTGGGGGGGGTGAAGAAGAGACAGATCTTGGGGGGGGGAGGTGAAGAAGAGACAGATCTTGGGGGGGGGGGTGAAGAAGAGACAGATCTTGGGGGGGGAGGTGAAGAAGAGACAGATCTTGGGGGTGGGAGGTGAAGAAGAGACAGATCTTGGGGGTGGGAGGTGAAGAAGAGACAGATCTTGGGGGTGGGAGGTGAAGTGAAGAGGAGACAGATCTTGTGGGGGGGGTGAAGAAGAGACAGATCTTGGGGGTGGGAGGTGAAGTGAAGAGGAGACAGATCTTGTGGGGGGGGTGAAGAAGAGACAGATCTTGGGGGGTGAAGAAGAGACAGATCTGGGGGTGTTGAAGAAGAGGCAGAACTTGTTGGGGGGGGGGGTGTTGAAGAAGAGGCAGATCTTGGGGGGGGGGGGGTGAAGAAGAGGCAGATCTTGGGGGGGGGGGGGGGGGTTGAAGAAGAGGCAGATCTTGGGGGGGTTGAAGAAGAGGCAGATCTTGGGGGGGTTGAAGAAGAGGCAGATCTTGGGGGGGGGGGGTTGAAGAAGAGGTAGATCTTGTTGGGGGGGTTGAAGAAGAGGTAGATCTTGGGGGGTTGAAGAAGAGGCAAATCTTGGGGGGGGGTTGAAGAAGAGGCAGCTCTTGGGGGGGGCGGGGGTGAAGAAGAGGCAGATCTTGGGGGGGGTGAGAAAGAGACAGATCTTGGGGGGGGGGGGGGGTGGGAGGTGAAGAAGAGACAGATCTGGGGGGGTGAAGAAAAGACAGATCTTGGGGAGGGGGGAGGTGAAGAAGAGACAGATCTTGGGGGGGGGGAGGTGAAGAAGAGACAGATCTTGGGGGGGTGGGAGGTGAAGAAGAGACAGATCTGGGGGGGGGGTGGGAGGTGAAGAAGAGACAGATCTGGGGGGGGAGTGGGAGGTGAAGAAGAGACAGATCTTGGGGGGGGGGGGGGGGTGAAGAAGAGACAGATCTTGGGGGGGGGGTGAAGAAGAGACAGATCTTGGGGGGGGGGTGAAGAAGAGACAGATCTTGGGGGGGAGGTGAAGAAGAGACAGATCTTGGGGGGTGGGAGGTGAAGAAGAGACAGATCTTGGGGGGGGGGGGGTGAAGAAGAGACAGATCTTGGGGGGGAGTGGGAGGTGAAGAAGAGACAGATCTTGGGGGGTGGGAGGTGAAGAAGAGACAGATCTTGGGGGGGGGTGAAGAAGAGACAGATCTTGGGGGGGGGGTGAAGAAGAGACAGATCTTGGGGGGGGGGAGGTGAAGAAGAGACAGATCTTGGGGGGGGGGAGGTGAAGAAGAGACAGATCTTGGGGGGGGGGTGAAGAAGAGACAGATCTTGGGGGGGGAGGTGAAGAAGAGACAGATCTTGGGGGGGGAGGTGAAGAAGAGACAGATCTTGGGGGGGGGAGGTGAAGAGAAGACAGATCTTGGGGGGGGGGGAGGTGAAGAAGAGACAGATCTTGGGGGGGGGAGGTGAAGAAAAGACAGATCTTGGGGGTGGGAGGTGAAGAAGAGACAGATCTTGGGGGAGGGAGGTGAAGAAGAGACAGATCTTGGGGGTGGGAGGTGAAGAAGAGACAGATCTTGGGGGTGGGAGGAGAAGTGAAGAGGAGACAGATCTTGTGGGGGGGGGAGGTGAAGAAGAGACAGATCTTGGGGGGTGAAGAAGAGACAGATCTGGGGGTGTTGAAGAGGAGACAGATCTTGTGGGGGGGGAGGTGTGAAGAAGAGACAGATCTTGGGGGGTGAAGAAGAGACAGATCTGGGGGTATTGAAGAAGAGGCAGATCTTGTTGGGGGGTTGAAGAAGAGGCACATCTTGGGGGGGGGGGGGTTGAAGAAGAGGCAGATCTTTGGGGGGGGGGTTGAAGAAGAGGCAGATCTTGGGGGGGGGGGGGTTGAAGAAGAGGCAGATCTTTGGGGGGGGGGTTGAAGAAGAGGCACATCTTGGGGGGTGGGGGGTTGAAGAAGAGGCAGATCTTTGGGGGGGGGTTGAAGAAGAGGCACATCTTGGGGGGGGGGGGGGGTTGAAGAAGAGGCAGATCTTTGGGGGGGGGGTTGAAGAAGAGGCAGATCTTGGGGGGGGGGGTTGAAGAAGAGGCAGATCTGGGGGGGGGGGGTTGAAGAAGAGGCAGATCTTGGGGGTGGGTTGAAGAGGCAGCTCTTGGGGGGGGGGGGGGGGGGTTGAAGAAGAGGCAGATCTTGGGGGGGTTGAAGAAGAGGCAGATCTTGTTGGGGGGGGGGGGGTTTGAAGAAGAGACAGATCTTGGGGGGGGGGGGGGTTGAAGAAGAGACAGATCTTGGGGGGGGTTGAAGAAGAGGCAGATCTTGGGGGGGTTGAAGAAGAGGCAGATCTTGTTGGGGGGGGGGGGGGTTTGAAGAAGAGGCAGATCTTGTTGGGGGGGGGGGTTGATGAAGAGGCAGATCTTGTTGGGGGGCGGGGGTGAAGAAGCAGATCTTGTTGGGGGATTGAAGAAGAGGCAGATCTTGGGGGGGGGGGGGGTGAGAAAGAGACAGAACTTGGGGGGGGGGGGGGGGAAGAGACAGATCTTGGGGGGGGTGGGAGGTGAAGAAGAGACAGATCTGGGGGGGGTGAAGAAGAGACAGATCTTGGGGGGGTAGGTGAAGAAGAGACAGATCTTGGGGGGGGGGGTGGGAGGTGAAGAAGAGACAGATCTGGGGGGGGGGTGGGAGGTGAAGAAGAGACAGATCTTGGGGGGGGGGGAGGTGAAGAAGAGACAGATCTTGGGGGGGGGAGGTGAAGAAGACACAGATCTTGGGGGGGGGGGAGAAGTGAAGAGGAGACAGATCTTGTGGGGGGGGGGGGAGGTGAAGAAGAGACAGATCTTGTGGGGGGGGGGGTGTGTGAAGAAGAGACAGATCTTGGGGGGTGAAGAAGAGACAGATCTGGGGGTGTTGAAGAAGAGGCAGATCTTGTTGGGGGGTTGAAGAAGAGGCAGATCTGGGGGGGGGGGGGTTGAAGAAGATGCAGATCTGGGGGGGGGGTTGAAGAAGAGGCAGATCTTGGGGGGGGGGGGGTTGAAGAAGAGGCAGATCTTTGGGGGGGGGTTGAAGAAGAGGCAGATCTTTGGGGGGGGGGTTGAAGAAGAGGCAGATCTTTGGGGGGAGGGGGGTTGAAGAAGAGGCAGATCTTTGGGGGGGGGGGTTGAAGAAGAGGCAGATCTTTGGGGGGGGGTTGAAGAAGAGGCAGATCTTTGGGGGGGGGGTTGAAGAAGTGGCAGATCTTTGGGGGGGGGGTTGAAGAAGTGGCAGATCTTGGGGGGGGGGGGTGAAGAAGAGGCACATCTTGGGGGGGGGGGGGTGAAGAAGAGGCAGATCTTTGGGGGGGGATTGAAGAAGAGGCAGATCTTGGGGGGGGGTTTGAAGAAAAGGCAGATCTTGGGGGGGGGGGGTTGAAGAGGCAGATCTTGGGGGGGGGGGTTGAAGAAGAGGCAGATCTTGGGGGGGGGGGGGGGTTGAAGAAGAGGCAGATCTTGGGGGGGGGGGGGTGAGAAAGAGACAGATCTTGGGGGGGGGGTGAGAAAGAGGCAGATCTTGGGGGGGGGGGAGGTGAAGAAGAGACAGATCTGGGGGGGTGAAGAAGAGACAGATCTTGGGGGGGTAGGTGAAGAAGAGACAGATCTTGGGGGGGGGGGGTGGGAGGTGAAGAAGAGACAGATCTGGGGAGGGGGTGGGAGGTGAAGAAGAGACAGATCTTGGGGGGGGGAGGTGAAGAAGAGACAGATCTTGGGGGGGGGGGGAGGTGAAGAAGAGACAGATCTTGGGGGGGGGAGGTGAAGAAGAGACAGATCTTGGGGGGGGGGGGCGGTGAAGAAGAGACAGATCTTGGGGGGGGGAGCTGAAGAGAAGACAGATCTTGGGGGGGGGGGAGGTGAAGAAGAGACAGATCTTGGGGGGGGAGGTGAAGAAGAGACAGATCTTGGGGGTGGGAGGTGAAGAAGAGACAGATCTTGTGGGGGGGGGGGGGGTGTGAAGAAGAGACAGATCTTGGGGGGTGAAGAAGAGACAGATCTGGGGGTGTTGAAGAAGAGGCAGATCTTGTTGGGGGGTTGAAGAAGAGGCAGATCTGGGGGGGGGGGGGTTGAAGAAGAGGCAGATCTGGGGGGGGTTTGAAGAAGAGGCAGATCTTTGGGGGGGGGGGGTTGAAGAAGAGGCAGATCTTTGGGGGGGGGGGGTTGAAGAAGAGGCAGATCTTTGGGGGGGGGTTGAAGAAGAGGCAGATCTTTGGGGGGGGGGTTGAAGAAGAGGCAGATCTTTGGGGGGGGGGGGGGTTGAAGAAGAGGCAGATCTTTGGGGGGGGGGGGTTGAAGAAGAGGCAGATCTTTGGGGGGGGGTTGAAAAAGAGGCAGATCTTTGGGGGGGGGTTGAAGAAGAGGCACATCTTGGGGGCGGGGTTGAAGAAGAGGCACATCTTGGGGGGGGGGGGTTGAAGAAGAGGCAGATCTTGGGGGGGTGGGGGGTTGAAGAAGAGGCAGATCTTGGGGGGGGGGGTTGAAGAGGCAGATCTTTGGGGGGGGGGTGAAGAAGAGACAGATCTTGGGGGGGGAGGTGAAGAAGAGACAGATCTTGGGGGGGGGGGAGGTGAAGAAGAGACAGATCTTGGGGGGGGGGGGAGGTGAAGAAGAGACAGATCTTGGGGGGGGGGGGAGGTGAAGAAGAGACAGATCTTGGGGGGGGGGGGGGAGGTGAAGAAGAGACAGATCTTGGGGGGGGGGGGAGGTGAAGAAGAGACAGATCTTGGGGGGGGGGTGAAGAAGAGACAGATCTTGGGGGGGGGGGGGGAGGTGAAGAAGAGACAGATCTTGGGGGGGGGGAGGTGAAGAAGAGACAGATCTTGGGGGGGGAGCTGAAGAGAAGACAGATCTTGGGGGGGGGGGGAGGTGAAGAAGAGACAGATCTTGGGGGGGGGGAGGTGAAGAAGAGACAGATCTTGGGGGTGGGAGGTGAAGAAGAGACAGATCTTGGGGGTGGGAGGTGAAGAAGAGACAGATCTTGGGGGTGGGAGGTGAAGAAGAGACAGATCTTGGGGGTGGGAGGTGAAGAAGAGACAGATCTTGGGGGTGGGAGGAGAAGCGAAGAGGAGACAGATCTTGTGGGGGGGGGGGGGGGAGGTGAAGAAGAGGCAGATCTTGTGGGGGGGGGTGTGAAGAAGAGACAGATCTTGGGGGGGTGAAGAAGAGACAGATCTGGGGGTGTTGAAGAAGAGGCAGATCTTGTTGGGGGGTTGAGGAAGAGGCAGATCTGGGGGGGGGGGGGTTGAAGAAGAGGCAGATCTTTGGGGGGAGGTTGAAGAAGAGGCAGATCTTTGGGGGGGGGAGGGTTGAAGAAGAGGCAGATCTTTGGGGGGGGGGGGTTGAAGAAGAGGCAGATCTTTGGGGGGGGTTGAAGAAGAGGCAGATCTTTGGGGGGGGGGGGTTGAAGAGGCAGATCTTTGGGGGGGGGGGGTGTTGAAGAAGAGGCAGATCTTTGGGGGGGGGGTTGAAGAAGAGGCAGATCTTGGGGGGGGGGGGGGTTGAAGAAGAGGCAGATCTTGGGGGGGGGTTGAAGAAGAGGCAGATCTTGTTGGGGGGGGGTTGATGAAGAGGCAGATCTTGTTGGGGGGGGTTGATGAAGAGGCAGATCTTGGGGGGGGGGGTTGAAGAAGAGGCAGATCTTGGGGGGGTTGAAGAAGAGGCAGATCTTGTTGGGGGGGGGGGGGTTGATGAAGAGGCAGATCTTGTTGGGGGGGGTTGATGAAGAGGCAGATCTTGTTGGGGGGGGGTTGATGAAGAGGCAGATCTTGTTGGGGGGGGGGTTGATGAAGAGGCAGATCTTGTTGGGGGGGGGGGGGTTGATGAAGAGGCAGATCTTGTTGGGGGGTTGATGAAGGGGCAGATCTTGTTGGGGGGGTTGATGAAGAGGCAGATCTTGTTTGGGGGGGGGGGGGTTGATGAAGACTCACATCTTGTTGGGGGGGTGAAGAGACAGATCTTGTGGGGGGGGGGTGAAGAAGAGACAGATCGTGGGGGGTGAAGAAGAGACAGATCTGGGGGTGTTGAAGAAGAGGCAGATCTTGTTGGGGGGTTGAAGAAGAGGCAGATCTTTGGGGGGGGGGGTTGAAGAAGAGGCAGATCTTGTTGGGGGGTTGAAGAAGAGGCAGATCTTGGGGGGGGGGGTTTGAAGAAGAGACACATCTTTGGGGGGGGTGAAGAAGAGGCAGATCTTTGGGGGGGGTGAAGAAGAGGCAGATCTTTGGGGGGGGGTGTGAAGAAGAGGCAGATCTTTGGTGGGGGGGGTGAAGAAGAGGCAGATCTTTGGTGGGGGGGGTGAAGAAGAGGCAGATCTTTGGGGGGGGGGGTTGAAGAGGCAGATCTTGGGGGGGGGGGGTTGAAGAAGAGGCAGATCTTGAGGGGGGGGTTGAAGAGGCAGATCTTGGGGAGGGTTGAAGAAGAGGCAGATCTTGGGGGGGGGGGGGGTTGAAGAAGAGGCAGATCTTGGGGGGGGGGGGGGGTTGAAGAAGAGGCAGATCTTGGGGGGGGGGGGTGTTGAAGAAGAGGCAGATCTTGGGGGGGTTGAAGAAGAGGCAGATCTTGTTGGGGGGGGGGGTTGATGAAGAGGCAGATCTTGTTGGGGGGGGTTGATGAAGAGGCAGATCTTGTTGGGGGGGGGTTGATGAAGAGGCAGATCTTGTTGGGGGGGGTTGATGAAGAGGCAGATCTTGTTGGGGGGGGGGGGTTGATGAAGAGGCAGATCTTGTTGGGGGGGGGGGTTGATGAAGAGGCAGATCTTGTTGGGGGGGGGGGGGTTGATGAAGAGGCAGATCTTGTTGGGGGGGGGGGGGGTTGATGAAGAGGCAGATCTTGTTGGGGGGGGGGGGGGGTTGATGAAGAGGCAGATCTTGTTGGGGGGTTGATGAAGAGGCAGATCTTGTTGGGGGGTTGATGAAGAGGCAGATCTTGTTGGGGGGGTTGATGAAGAGGCAGATCTTGTTGGGGGGGGGGGGGGGTGGTGATGAAGACTCACATCTTGTTGGGGGGGGGGGGGTGAAGAGGCAGATCTTGTTGGGGGGTTGAAGAAGAGGCAGATCTTGGGGGGGGGGGGTTGAAGAAGAGGCTGATCATGTTGGGGGCGGGTTGGGGGATTGATGAAGAGGCAGATTTTGTTGGGGGGGGGGGGGGGGGAGGCAGATATCCTTGTTGGGGGGGGGGGTGAAGAAGAGGCAGGTCTTTTTGGGCATGAGGGTGGTGAAGAAGAGGCGGGGGTTAAAGAAGAGGCAGATCTTGGGGGGGGGGGGGTTGAAGAAGAGGCTGATCATGTTGGGGGGTTGATGAAGAGGCAGATTTTGTTGGGGGGGGGGGGGGGGGGGAGGCAGATATCCTTGTTGGGGGGGGTGAAGAGGAGGCAGGTCTTTTTGGGCATGAGGGTGGTGAAGAAGAGGCGGGGGTTAAAGAAGAGGCAGATCTTGATGTTGGTGGTTAAAAAGAGGCAGATCTTGGTGTTAGGAGATGGTGAAGAAGAGAAAGATTCTTTGAAAAAGGGGTGTGGGGGAGGTGAAGAGGGGGCAGGTCTTTTTGAGAATTGAAGAAGAGGTAAATAAGGAAAAGTTGCTGCACTCTTCTGATGTAATTTGAGGGTATCTGATGTCTACAGCTTAACTTCAATAGTCTGATGTCCTTTTTAGCTGAATGTACACATTAAAATACTAGTTTTACAGTGTTAGCTCTAAACAGGGGCTTTTTGGGGGTGGGGGGGTTGTTGGGCTGTGACCGTTGTCAGTATTTTCTCCCTGAAAACCATAAAACTCACCATCTACCCAGCTGATCACATCATCGATCTCCGGAGGCAGCCCTTGCCATAGGTTTGTGTCCTGCGGATAGCGACCGTCCATTCTTCCAAGTGTCTCATCGTATCTCCAGAAGCGGTTGTGTCTGAAGAAGTAGGTTTTCTTGTTATGCTTCCACACGAAAGCTCCATCAATGCGGTCTGTGTTCAGGCCAAAATCAGAGAGGGGCCGTGGGTAGCCGGTCTCCACCAGTGTGTCTTTAAACACCCAGAAATTGTTCCCTGTACCAATTAAAGAAAGGATCAAGGTAAGATCATGGTCGATGCAGCCAAAAAAAAAAGTCACAACCTCAATCACATGGTAGTTCTCAGTGGTTTCGGGGGCTTCTCTGGCCTCAGTGCAGGTGTATGGCTGGTCATATTTGGTGTTCTCGTAGCGGTCAGTTTGGAGGAGACCTCCATTTCCATCATCTGCAGTAGAGCTACATCCATGCACTCAGACCACCCCTTTCCAATTCATGCACTTGTCTCCCCCTGCTCTGTACTCACCTGCGATGAACACGATCCTGCTGTCGTTTTGCCGTTCATACACAGCGTCCAGCCGTGGCAGGTCTATAGGTAGCCCATTCCAGAAGTGGTGGAGTTGAGCCGGATTGAGGGATACAAGGTTGCGGGAAGCCTGCATTCTCCAGAAGACCTTGTCTGAGAATGAGAAGACAAGACTGTAAGGGGCAAGTTATGTTTTAATCGGTAGAATGGTGCAAGGAACGGCAGTCAACCCTTACTCTTAAAGAAGAACACTTCCCCTCGAATATTTGCAATTGCATCAAAATGAGTGGAGCAGCGATCAAAGAGTGGAGGGCGGGGCCTGATGGGAAAAATGGAACATTGCATCATGGAGACTAAATGGGTGACATGAAAACATTAACATAGTGCATGGTTCATAAGTGATACATCTTGGAATCATTCCCCGGTCATGGATGGCAGGGAGGCTGCAACCCAACTCTACACAAAACTAACATTTGTAAGGTGGTGGGAAAATAAGAACATCATTTGATTAATATTTTCCGCTGTAGGTTCTTCAGGGTTTAGCTACTTTACTGCCTATGATAGCCTCGTTGGTTGACTTTATCATAACTGTGTCCCATTTGGTGCATGGAGTCAGTATTCATAGCCTTTGGTATGGACTTCTGACTCAAGTCAAAATCCTAAATCTCCCCTAAAGTATCCCAAACACTTAACTCCTGTAGCCAATACCCTACCTCAACCAGCCCTGTGAACAGCCACACCAAAATCTACCGCTTTCATGCCAAAAGTGACCAGACCTCAGAACTAACAATCTATTAAAATAATTCTGCCCAGAAGTATAAAGGTCATTACTGACCCTCGTCCAGGTCATACCTCACGTGTCATGCTGGCCCATGTGTCTTTCCTGATCTACATGCTTGTCCTAGGCTTATAACTTTAGCCAGAGACAGCCGGGGAACCAGCATTTTTACACATAAAGTCAGTAAGGGTGGCCCCCATTTCTCTATCGTTCACCAACTGGCCTGGCCTCCACTATGGTTTCCCAGACCCTGACTGAGTGGGCCAGACTTTTGCGCTAAACAGGTATCTCCCACCTATGTGGACCTAGCAGAACAACTAGTCCAGGGTCTTCAGTACTTATGCAACGCCGTGGATTCCAGTGAAGTGGTCTCTCGAATGACCTCCTCTCGCTTAAGTGCTGGTCGGCTGACCAGACTTCTAAGAAGGTGCTTGTGGGAACAGGAAAGGCCCCCTGTGCGGAGTGTCCTGTAAAATGTACTCACTCCTGCTAGGTGGAATCCACACAGATCTGCCCTGCTTGGCTCTTCCTCAGGTTTATTACTTGGCGCCAGCTAGTGCAGAAGAGCCCATGACAACTGTGAGCAGTGCAAATCTGAGGTGGTCATTCAACCGGATCCTTTATAAATTGAATTGGACTTTTTTGGATTATTACATGGATTTAAAGCCCAACTGAATTTTAGTTCAACCCCTTAATGACAAAGGTAAAGCGAATTTTAAAGCCTGAACCCAGTTTTGGAATGTGTTTGTAAAACTCTACATATCTTTGTAACTACATGGTGAAAGTTCAGTTGGACTTGGGGTACCACATTCAGGAAAATACTGCCTTTGGGTAGCACCATGTGGATAATACATGCGAGTGCTCGGTGTACAAATGTGTTTCTCCACATTCACCTGCAGACCACGGTGACATGACGGGTTGGGGCAGAATATGACATGGCCAGAGGTATTGACAATTCAGTGCCACCGTAACATATATGAACCCCATGAAGACATCAGAATACAATGTTGTTTGCTATAGTGCTCCTTTAGTACAGAGCATTAGACCCCATCTGTTCGTGTTTGGACTGTTGGTTGAGGGCATTCATAGTCTATAACAACCTTTCTCAACCTTTTCAACACAGAGGAACCCTTGAAAAAACTTTCCAGTCTCAGAGAACCCTCTGCTAAAAATTCCTCTAGCTACAACTCCTGATACATTAGTGTGATGGTCAGTGGGAAGAATGCTCCTTACACTTGTGATCATTGGGAAAAATTACCCCCTTATAGATAACTAAAAAGTTTAATGGTGTCAGTGGGAACTTATCTAACAGACAGAAATTGCTAATTGCTGGAACCCTTAGCAACCTCTGGAGGAACCCTTGGGATCCATGGAAATCTGTCTGAGAAACCCTGGTCTATACTAAGAACCTTAATTGCCTTGTAAACCACCAGCCAGACTCAGAGCAAGGAAGAGAAGTACTTTGAACATTTTCATACATGGGGTCAGCACTGAGAAATCATGAAAAGACTTAATCCTTAGTTGGCTCCCAGTGTTGGATATATTATTGGTACTACTTGGCCTAGCAGATCTTGTTAGTATTTATATCAATGTCCACTATATGATCTAGCCTTAAGAGATGTGTTTTGGGGTTTACAAAGTGTCCAACAACTAGCCAGTTGTCTTCTTTTAGTGCTTATAGTAGTACACAGAAATCTTACTGATAGGTGGGCCCTCGTGGGGGAATTGCATGCTGGGTAGGTCTCGGAGGTGGTCTTGGAGCTGTGTCTCTTCTACCTAGTGTAGAAAACAGTAGAGAATACATTTATGTTGGTGTTACATTAGTGGTGTCTAAGTGATGGAGTAATTGGAAATGGTGTACTTACCGTACAAGGCCTGGATCCCCTCAACATCATCAGCCGAGAGTCTGTAATACCGATGGTCTCCCAGTGTCCCCTGGTAGTATGGCTTCATAATAGACGTCTCCACAGATGAGTGAGAGAGCCCCAGAGCGTGTCCGAACTCGTGTACCGCCACTGCAAAGACGTCTGTCCCCTGGTCCGCTGTGAGAAGAAGAACATTATTCTGTCTGTATCCATAGGATCCTCGCCTTCTACACTGCAGGGTCCATACATCAGGCAGGAGGAGTTGTCAGAACTTAATTCTCCTCTCAGATCTAATACCACTTCTCTCTATGTGAGAAGATGAACATGGTGTGGTTTCTGTATCTATGGGATGGTCATCTTCTATGGAATCGTGTATGGACCTGCACAATAGGAGATGTCATTACTCAATTTCCCTCTCAGATCGAATACCACTTATCCCTCTGTGAGACGATGAACATGATATTGTGTCTGTATCTATGGGATGGTTACCTTCTTTGGACTCATGCATGGATCTTCACAATATGAGATTTCATTGTTTAATCCTCCTCTCTCAGATCTAATAAAATATCCCTCTGTGAGAACATGAACGTGGTGTCCATCTATGGGATGGTCATCTACTATGGACTCATGTATGGACCTGCACAATAGGAGATGCCATCATTCAATCCTCCTCTCCCATCTGATACCACTTATTGTTTAATGAGAAGATGAACATGTTAATCTATGGATGGTCACCTTCTATGGACTTATGTATAGATCTTCACAGTATGAGATGTCATCACTCAATCCTCCTCTCAGATCTAATAATAAATCCCTCTGTGTAAAGATGAAAATGGGGTCTGTGTCTATGGGACGGTCACCTTCTATGGACTGATGTATGGACCTGCACAGTCTGAGATGTCATCACTTAATCCTCTTCTCAGATCCAATACTACTTATCCCACTATGAGAAGATTAACATGGTATCATTCCTGTATCCATGGGATGGTCAACTTCTATGGACTAATGTATGGACCTGCTCAGTATAAGATGTCATCACTCATCATTACTGCTTAAAGAGTATTTGTGAAGTCAGGTACTGGTGTTGAATGAGAAGTCCGGGCTCACCATCGGAGTTCCAATTCATCCCCAAGGTGTTCAGTAGGGAGGAGGTTAGTGCTCTGTACAGGACACTTGAGTTCCTCCACATCAAACTGGGTCCCACCATGTCTTTATGGAGCTGGATTTGTACACAGAGGGGGCACAATCATGCTCAAGGCTGGAGGAGCACAATTGTCTACAATGCCTTTGTATAATGGAAGATTGCCAGGACCCTTTACTGGAGATATCTGAGCTCCATCATTTAAAGGAGGTTTCATGTACTTTTATAGATAGGCGTGATGGTGTCCACAATTATTTGGCCTATTAGTCTACATCTATCTATAGGATGGTCACCTTCTATGGCCTGAGGTACTGCTTATTGATCTTGGCCTTTCTTCGTTGATTCTATGAATCTCTTCATCTGGGTCCTTATATCTCTGGATGTTGTATAATGATCATTATGTTTGACCCCCCACCTCATCCCTCAGATTTGACTCATAATGTTTGTTCCCCTGAGAAAGTATTGTGACAAAACTCTTTCCTGATGTTAGCAATTCTCTAAAAACGGAATGCTGTGCCAGTCACGCGAATTTAAGAAAAATTTGTGAAATAGAAACCACAGCTAGGAACTACAAAACCACAGCGTCAGATCATCAAATCCGAAGGCTTGTTTATATATAAAATACCCCAAATCATCAAAACTCCATCCTGTCCAGTTATCACACATTTCCTGAGAAAGCTGGGTCAGGTTTTTGGTGTAAACGTCTGAAATTCACTGCACAATGCACTCTCCAACTCTTAACTCTCCGAGCCCCCACCTATGGGACGTACAGTTGTGGTGAAAGGTTTGCCTCCCCCTGAGAGAAATGTTGAAATTTTGACATTGATATTTAAAATCTAACTGATCATGCCAAAAAACTGTCTTTTATTTTCGGATAGTGATGATAGGAAGCCATTTATCATCACATCGTTGGAGACCTTTTTCTATCTTTTTCCATCTTTATAAGGTTCTATTACCTTGTTACGCAGGTCTTTTGACAGTTCTCTTAAGCTCCCCGTGGCCCAGTATCTAGCCTGCACAGTGATTCCAGGTGGGAGCTAACAATCTCATGGACTATTTATACACAGACACCACATATGTGGGGAATGACCTCCTTTGTGTGTCACCTTGTGTGGCTGTAGCAAGGCCAAACATTGTGGGGGGGGGGGGGGGGCACTTCATCAGGGACATTTGGGGATTTCTGTTATTAGAATTTTAAAAGGAGGCAAACAAGTCTGCAATAAAAAAATGGCTTTGTGTCATCACTATCCGAAAATAAAAGAGGGGAGGGGCTTTGATGTGAAGAATTCTGAATCATTGGACAAACATGCGATTCGGACCTTTGCTGGAAGAACGTTGGAAGAAACTGATCGGACCTCCGTGAATTATAATTCTATACCCTGCCCCCCCCCCTCCCCCGGCATATTGGATATACGGATCAATATTCATGTCTCTCTCTGCTACAAAACAGAAACAGTCAGTGACGTCATCACCGGGTCTCTGTGCTCTCTATGCAATGCAGGGGGAAGGGGCCAGCAGGGGGCTGTACATAGCTTCCTGAAACCAATACAACACTCCTCAATCCTGATGCAAGCAGTGGGCGGGCTCTTGGGAGGAGTTATACAACTATCACAATGCCTTGTCAGCCTGGAGTAGTGGGCATTCCTAGGCAGGCTGCGTTTGCGCGCAGACTGCCCTAGATAATGCCCTGGGTGGAGTGCTGGATAGTATCGGCATTGTGTTGTCTTGTCCATGGGCACCTTTCCTGGGCTTGTTATAACTAAACATGGATGAAATGGTTTCCTCTTACTGTTGTAAGTCCATTGTTCGTCGGCGTCCATGTGAGTTTCTCCAGCAATTGGCCCTACGCCAGGAAAGAAGGCATGACCGAGTGTTCCACCTGGACCGTCAAAGGGATAGCCATCTCCATGGGTTCCTCCCACAAAGCCAACTCGAATATCGGCCTCGCCCTGCGTCTCCGAGAAGGTGAGCTGTGTCTCCCGGCTCCAGGCCTCCAGGGCGCTCCTCATCAATGTCCTCATGATTTCTGGTGACAGGGATATAGGGAAACTCTCCATCCTAGAAGAAAGATGAAGGACTGCTCACTACAGGATCATATGAGACTCCACATCTCCTACATCAGTTCAGGAGGAACACCCACAGATCAATAGAGATCTGAAAAGGTGGAGTCCAGTTTTATCTTATCATCATCTTATCAGCATCACCCTATGGACACATTATATTCCACCGAGATGTCCTCCATCACTCCATACTTCCTACCTTGTAGACACATTATATTCCACCCAGATGTCCCCCATCGCTCCATACTTCCTACCTTGTAGACACATTATATTCCACCTAGATGTCCTCCATCACTCCATACTTCCTACCTTGTAGACACATTATATTCCACCCAGATGTCCCCATCGCTCCATACCCCCCATCTTGTGGACACATTATATTCCACCAAGATGTCCTCTATAACTCCATTCTTCCCTCATTTTGGACACATTATATTCTACCCAGATGCCCTCCATCACTCCATACCCTCCACCTTGTGGACACATTATATTCCACTGAGATGTCCTCCCTGACTCCATACCTCCCTCCTTGTGGACACATTATATTCCACCCAGATGTCCGCCATCATTGCATACCTCCCACCTTGTGAACACATTATATTCCCCTGAGATGTCCTTCCTCACTCCATAATTCACTCCTTGTGAACACATTATATTCCACGAGATGTCCCTCATGACTCCATATCTCCCTCCTTGTGGACGTATTATATTCCACCCAGATGTCCTCCATCATTGCATACCTCCGACCTTGTGAACACAGTATATTGCAACCCAGATGTCCTCCCTGACTCCATACCTCCCACCTTGTGGACACATTATATTCCACCGAGATGTCCTCCCTGACTCCATACCTCCCTCCTTGTGGACACATTATATTCCACCCAGATGTCCTCCATCATTGCATACCTCCCACCTTGTGAACACATTATATTCCACCCAGATGTCCTCCCTGACTCCATACCTCCCTCCTTGTGGACACATTATATTCCACCCAGATGTCCTCCATCATTGCATGCCTCCTACCTTGTGCACATTATATTCCACCCAGATGTCTTCCCTGACTCCATACCTCCCTCCTTGTGGACACATTATATTCCACCAAGATGTCCCTCATGACTCCATATCTCCCTCCTTGTGGACACATTATATTCCACCCAGATGTCTTCCCTGACTCCATACCTCCGACCTTGTGGACACATTATATTCCACCCAGATGTCTTTCCTGACTCCATACCTCCCTCCTTGAGGTCACAATATATTCCACCCAGATGGCCTCCATCTTTCCAAACCTCCCACCTGTTGGTCACAATATATCCCACCCAGATGTCCCCCATGACTCTGTACCTCCCACTTTGTAGACACATTACATACCACCCATGTATATGGACATTCCATTCCCCCAGATGTCTCCCATGGCTCCATACCTCCAGGTCAATTGCTTCTTCTGCCAGACTGTCCCACTCAAAGCATAGCGCTTCCTGCGCAACCTCTGGGGTCCCGATGATAGGGCGACATCAGGGAGAGAACAGCGAGGCCTCTTCATCATCTCCACTGTGCGATCATCTAGGAGAGGTAATTACATTTCTATAACTGGGATTACTGGCAGGTGTACAATTTTCTATCCATGTGATCAGTTGTACATTGCAATAGCAGTAGGGACTCCCCCTGTCAATGCCTTTATCTGCTTTTCTCTCTAGAAGGATGGCACCATCTATGTTCAGGCATCATCCAAGGTCAGGTCACCACTTACTTCCTGGACTGAGCTGCTGGCTCAGAGATGACATAATCATGTAAATTCTGGTGCCCATGCATTTGTGTGCTCACAAATGTTGGTGGTGTTCACAAATGTCTGACACAGATCAGCCCCTGCTGCAACTTCTCACCTTGTGACTTGCATCAAGGTTACAAAGTACAGTCTGATCACTGGGGGGGGGGGGGGGTACATAGGAGAGGGAGCCGATATCGGGGGTACATAGGAGAGGGAGCCTACATCAGGGGTACATAGGAGAGGGATCCTACATCAGGGGTATCTAGGAGAGGGAGCCTACATCAGGGGTATCAAGGAGAGGGAGCCTACATCAGGGGTATCAAGGAGAGGGAGCCTACATCAGGGGTATTAAGAGAGGGAGCCTACATCAGGGGTATCTAGGAGAGGGAGCCTACATCAGGGGTATCTAGGAGAGGGATCCTACATCAGGGGTATCAAGGAGAGGGAGCCTACATCAGGGGTATCTAGGAGAGGGATCCTACATCAGGGGTATCTAGGAGAGGGAGCCTACATCAGGGGTATCTAGGAGAGGGATCCTACATCAGGGGTATCTAGGAGAGGGATCCTACATCAAGGGTATCTAGGAGAGGGAGCCTACATCAGGGGTATCTAGGAGAGGGAGCTTACATCAGGGGTATCTAGGAGAGGGAGCCTACATCAGGGGTATCAAGGAGAGGGAGCCTACATCAGGGGTATCTAGGAGAGGGAGCCTACATCAGGGGTATCTAGAAAAGGGAGCCTACATCAGGGGTATTAAGGAGAGGGAGCCTACATCAGGGGTATCTAGGAGAGGGAGCCTACATCAGGGGTATCTAGGAGAGGGAGCCTACATCAGGGGTATCTAGGAGAGGGAGCTTACATCAGGGGTATCTAGGAGAGGGAGCCTACATCAGGGGTATCTAGGAGAGGGAGCCTACATCAGGGGTATCAAGGAGAGGGAGCCTACATCAGGGGTATCTAGGAGAGGGAGCTTACATCAGGTGTACATAGGAGAGGGAGCCTACATCAGGGGTATCAAGGAGAGGGAGCCTACATCAGGGGTATCTAGGAGAGGGAGCCTACATCAGGGGTATCTAGGAGAGGGAGCCTACATCATGGGTATCTAGGAGGGGGAGCCTACATCAGGGGTATCTATGAGAGGGAGCCTACATCAGGGGTATCTAGGAGAGGGAGCCTACATCATGGGTATCTAGGAGAGGGAGCCTACATCAGGGGTATCTCGGAGAGGGAGCCTACATCAGGGGTATCAAGAGAGGGAGCCTACATCAGGGGTATCTAGGAGAGGGAGCCTACATCATGGGTATCTAGGAGAGGGAGCCTACATCAGGGGTATCTAGGAGAGGGAGCCTACATCATGGGTATCTAGGAGGGGGAGCCTACATCAGGGGTATCTATGAGAGGGAGCCTACATCAGGGGTACATAGGAGAGGGAGCCTACATCAGGGGTATCAAGGAGAGGGAGCCTACATCAGGGGTATCTATGAGAGGGAGCTTACATCAGGTGTACATAGGAGAGGGAGCCTACATCAGGGGTATCAAGGAGAGGGAGCCTACATCAGGGGTATCTAGGAGAGGGAGCCTACATCAGGGGTATCTATGAGAGGGAGCCTACATCAGGGGTATCTAGGAGAGGGAGCCTACATCATGGGTATCTATGAAAAGGAACCTACATCAGGGGTATCTAGGAGAGGGAGCCTACATCATGGGTATCTAGGAGAGGGAGCCTACATCAGGGGTATCTAGGAGAGGGAGCCTACATCATGGGTATCTAGGAGGGGAGCCTACATCAGGGGTATCTATGAGAGGGAGCCTACATCAGGGGTATCTAGGAGAGGGAGCCTACATCAGGGGTATCTAGGAGAGGGATCCTACATCAGGGGTATCAAGAGAGGGAGCCTACATCAGGGGTATCTAGGAGAGGGAGCCTACATCATGGGTATCTCAGAGAGGGAGCCTACATCAGGGGTATCAAGAGAGGGAGCCTACATCAGGGGTATCTAGGAGAGGGAGCCTACATCATGGGTATCTAGGAGAGGGAGCCTACATCAGGGGTATCTAGGAGAGGGAGCCTACATCATGGGTATCTAGGAGGGGGAGCCTACATCAGGGGTATCTATGAGAGGGAGCCTACATCAGGGGTATCTAGGAGAGGGAGCCTACATCATGGGTATCTAGGAGAGGGAGCCTACATCAGGGGTATCTCGGAGAGGGAGCCTACATCAGGGGTATCAAGAGAGGGAGTCTACATCATGGGTATCTAGGAGAGGGAGCCTACATCATGGGTATCTAGGAGAGGGAGCCTACATCATGGGTATCTAGGAGAGGGAGCCTACATCATGGGTATCTAGGAGAGGGAGCCTACATCATGGGTATCTAGGAGAGGGAGCCTACATCATGGGTATCTAGGAGAGGGAGCCTACATCAGGGGTATCTAGGAGAGGGATCCTACATCAGGAGTATCTAGGAGAGGGAGCCTACATCATGGGTATCTAGGAGAGGGAGCCTACATCAGGGGTATCTCGGAGAGGGAGCCTACATCAGGGGTATCTAGGAGAGGGAGCCTACATCAGGGGTATCTAGGAGAGGGAGCCTACATCAGGGGTATCTAGGAGAGGGAGCCTACATCAGGGGTATCTAGGAGAGGGAGCTTACATCAGGGGTGACCTATATTAGGGGTACATTGGTGATCTATACTATAGGTCTTGGAATAATGTGACCTACAGTATTCATACCCCTTGAAAAGTATTCATACCCCTTGAAATGTTCCACATTTTGTCCTGTTACACCTAAAAACGTAAAGGTATTTTTATTTTATTGATGCCTATCACATAAAATCCCAATAAAATACATTTATGATTTTGGTTGTAACATGACAAAATGTGGGTAATTTCAAGGGGTATGAATACTTTTTCAGGCACTGTATATCAGGGGGTATATATGATAAGGTGACCTCCATTAGGGTACATAGGATAAGGTGACCTATATTAGGGGGTACATGGGATATAGTGACCTACATTATGGGTACTTAGGATTGGGTGACCTATATTAGGGGTGTGTAGGATAAATTGACCTCTATTAGGGGTACTTAGGATCAGATGACCTTTATAAGAGGGCATTTAGGGTAAGGTGACCTATATTAGGGGTACTTAATCAGGTGATCTATAGTGGTGGGATACTTAGTATAAGGTGACATAGTATAATGACCTGAGGTGACCCCCTCCCCCATGTTTGCAGGATATGAAGTGAGTCTCCCCCGAGGGAAGGGTTTGTGATTACCCAGTTCTCCTGTCATCTTCAGGCCAGCAACCTCTGCATGGTCTTCACAGCTTCTCTGAGGCTCTCCAGCGTCTGCTGCTGGGCAGAATATGGATCGGGTGGGGGTAGATAGCCATAGCGGGTCAGCCAGTCCTGGAAGAAGGAAGAGAGTCATTTATAGGCAGAGGTCCCCTTTAGGAAGTCATTTCCACTGCTAAACCACCCAAATGTCACCTCAAACGTTTGGTTGGACACTATGAGGTTCACCACCCAACAGGCTTTCTATCCTTTATTCCCCAACCACAGACACTCCACAGTCAAACAAAGGAGTCTTCATTCTCTTGCTGCACATATTCAATACTAAGACTGATAGAAGGTGGGCGGAGCTGGGAACTCTGCCAAAACCACCAGAGAGAATAATTTCTTCCAGGTACTGACAGATGATTGCTGTGAGGATATGGTACGGCTGGTGAGCCACGGGAAGGGAGGAGGGGGTAAGTATACAGGGCAAGGGGGTAAGTGACGGGCACTTTAAGTTAGGGTCAGAGGTCAGTGGGTTTCGTGGTAAAGTTAGGGGGCAGGTTAGGGGTATGGATGAAGGGGGAGGGGTAACTCCTATGTGGTGTACAGGCCTCAGCAGCATTACCTTCAGCAATTATAACTCCTTATTAATTCAATTACTTTAACCAAACATTTCCACGTATTCCCACCTACCTAATCAACCCCCCTTTCCACGTATTCCCACCTACCTCATCAACCCCCCCCCTCCCACCTATTCCCACCTACCTCATCAACCCCCCTTTCCACGTATTCCCACCTACCTCATCAACCCCCCCCTTCCACCTATTCCCACCTCTCACACCCCCCTTTCCCGAGTATTCCCACCTACCTCATCAACCCCCCCTTCCACCTATTCCACTACCTCATCAACCCCCTCTCCACCTCTCCCACCTACCTCATCAACCCCACCCACCTCATCCACGTATTCCCACCTACCTCATCAACCCCCCCCTTTCCACCTATTCCCACCTACCTCATCAACCCTCCTTTCCATGTATTTCCACCTACCTCATCAACCCCCCTTTTCCATGTATTCCCACCTACCTCATCAACCCCCCCCCCTTTCCATGTATTCCCACCTACCTCATCAACCCCCCCCTTTCCACGTATTCCTACCTACCTCATCAACCCCCCTTCCACCTATTCCCACTTTCCTCATCAACCCCCCCCCCTTTCCACGTATTCCCACCTACCTCATCAACCCCCCCTTCCACCTATTCCCACCTACCTCATCAACCCCCCCCTTCCACCTATTCCCACCTACCTCATCAACCCCCCCCCTTCCACCTATTCCCACCTACCTCATCAACCCCCCCCTTCCACCTATTCCCACCCAACTCATCAACCCCCCCTCCATCTACTTCCCACCAGTCCCTCTAACCGCCACCCTCCTCTTCATTCATCTGTCCCCCACTCATCTCTCTGTTCCTTTCCCACCCAATCCATCTACTTCCAACCTTGTCCATCTACTCCTAACCCCATCCGTCTACTCCCCACTTATACATCTACCCCTAACCCCATTCCTCTACCCCCAACCCTATCCATCTACCACTAACCCTATCCATCTACCCCATCCTGCTACTCCCTATCCCCTCCATCTACTCTCCACTCCTCAATCTACCCCCAACCCCATCCATCTACTCTCCACTCCTCGATCTACCCCCAACCCCATCCATCTACGCCTAACTCCATCCATCGACTCCCCACCTCATCCATCTACTCCCAACCCCATTCATCTATCCCTCACACCAATTCCCCTCCCTACCTTATCTACCTCTCACCCCATCCATCTACTCCACACCTTTCCTTTCCTTCCCACCCAATTCACCTACCCTCCACCTCATCCATCAACCCGTAATCCTATCCATCTGCTCCCCATCCCATCCATTTACCCCAAACCCCATCCATGTACCCCTCATCTTTCTACTCCTTCCCACCCAATCCATCAACTCTTCACATCATCCATCTACTCCCGACCCCAGCCATCTACCCCCCAATCATGTGCATCTACCCCCAAGCCCATCCACCTACCCCCAACCGGTCCATCTACTTCCGACCTCATCCATCTACCCCCAACCTCATCAATCTACCCCAACCCCATTCATCTATCCTATACCCCATTCCTCTCCCCACCTCATCCATCTACCCACAACTCCACATATCTACACCCCATCTTTCTGTTCCTTTCTACACAATCCATCTACCCCCAACCCAATCCATCTACCCCCAACCCAATCCATCTACTCCAAACCCCATCCATGTACTCCCCACCCAGTCCATCTACCCTCCACCTCATCCATCTACCCCCAACCCAATCCATCTACTCCCAACCTCATCCATCTACTCCCAACCTCATCCATCTACCCCCAACCCAATCCATCTACCCCAACCCAATCCATCTACTCCGAACCCCATCCATGTACTCCCCACCAAGTCCATCTACCCTCCACCTCATCCATCTACCCCCAACCCAATCCATCTACCCCCAATCCAATCCATCTACTCCCAACCTCATCCATCTACTCCCAACCCAATCCATATGCTCCCCACCTTGTCCATCTACCCTCCACCTCATCCATCTACCCCCAACCCAATTAATTTATCCTATAGTCCATTCCCCTCCCCACCTCATCCATCTACCCACAACTCCACATATCTACACCCCATCTTTCTGTTCCTTTCTACACAATCCATCTACCCCCAAACCCAATCCATCTACTTCAAACCCCATCCATGTACTCCCCACCCAGTCCATCTACCCTCCACCTCATCCATCTACCCCCAACCCAATCCATCTACCCCCAACCCAATCCATCTACTCCCAACCTCATCCATCTACTCCCAACCCAATCCATATGCTCCCCACCCAGTCCATCTAACCCCAACCCAATCCATCTACCCCCAACCCAATCCATCTACTCCCAACCTCATCCATCTACTCCCAACCCAATCCATATGCTTCCCACCTTGTCCATCTACTCTCCACCTCATCCATCTACCCCCAACCCATTTAATTTATCCTATAGTCCATTCCCCTCCCCACCTCATCCATCTAACCACAACTCCACATATCTACACCCCCATCTTTCTGTTCCTTTCTACACAATCCATCTACCCCCAACCCAATCCATCTACTCCAAACCCCATCCATGTACTCCCCACCCAGTCCATCTACCCTCCACCTCATCCATCTACCCCCAACCCAATCCATCTACCCCCAACCCAATCCATCTACCTCCAACCCAATCCATCTACGCCCAACCTCATCCATCTACTCCCAACCCAATCCATATGCCCCCCAACCCAATCCATCTAACCCCAACCCAATCCATCTACCCCCAACCCAATCCATCTACCCCCAACCCAATCCATCTACTCCCAACCTCATCCATCTACTCCCAACCCAATCCCATATGCTCCCACCTTGTCCATCTACCCTCCAACTCATCCATCTACCCCCAACCCAATTCATTTATCCTATAGCCCATTCCCCTCCCCACCTCATCCATCTACCCACAACTCCACATAACTACACCCCATCTTTATATTCCTTTCTACACAATCCATCTACCCTCCACCTCATCCATCTACCCTCCACCTCATCCATCTACCCCCAACCTCATCCATCTACCCCCAACCCATTCCATCTACCCTCCACCTCATCCATCTACCCTCCACCTCATCCATCTACCCCCAACCTCATCCATCTACCCCCAACTCAATCCATCTACTCCCAACCTCATCCATCTACTCCCAACCCAATCCATATACTCCCCACCTTGTCCATCTACCCCTAACCCCATCCAGCACTCTTATGTTTTAAGTCACAGAACAGACGATCATATATAGCATAGAGAAAACCAACAACCCTCTCCTCTCTCCCCTCTCCTCTCCTTCTCTCCCCTCCCCTCTCCTCTCCTCTCCTCTCCTCTCCTCTCCTCTCCTCTCCTTCTCTCCTCTTCTCTCTCCTCTCCTCCCATCTTCTCCCCCTTCTCTATCCTCTTTCCTCTCCTTTTCTCCCCTCCCCTCTTCTCTCGTCTCCTCTCCCCCTCTCCTCTCCTCTTCCCTCCTCTCCTCTTCTCTCCCATCTCCTCCCCTCCTCTCTTCTTCTCTATTCTCTTTCCTATCCTCTTCTCCCCCCCGTCCCCTCTCCTCTCCTCTCCTCTCCTCTCCCCTTTCCTCTCCTCTCCCCTCTCCACTTCTCTCCCCTCTCCTCTTCTCTCTCCACTTCTTTCCCCTCTCCTCTTCTCTCTCCACTTCTCTCTCCTCTCCTCTTCTCTCTCCACTTCTCTCTCCTCTCCTCTTCTTCCTCATGTCTCCTCCTTCCCTCTCCTCTCCCCACACAGATGGTCTCACCACTCCTTTGCTGATGTCTTTAGGGGTCGGGGTGCTCCCAGTGATGATCAGACAGGCACAGAGGATGCAGGTGGTGATCATGGTGCACCGGTGGTGACTTTACACGCTCTCCAGCTTCTCAGCACTCTCCTCCTCTGCTCTCTGACACTCTCTGCTTGCTGTGTTGTCTCTTGGCTCTCTCTCTCTCCATGCGCTCTCTTTGCAGTCTCTGCACAGTGTCTGTTCCTGCACTCTCTGCTTCCTCTGCACACTCTCTGTCCGGCTCTAAGCAGCTCATGTACTCATTGTTCCTGCATGTTCAGCTCTCTCTGGTGTGTCCAGCACTCTCTCCACTGGATTCAGCTATCACCGGTGTGTCCAGCACTCTCTCCACTGGATTCAGCTCTCTCCGGTGTGTCCAGCACTCTCTCCACTGGATTCAGCTCTCTCCGGTGTGTCCAGCACTCTCTCCACTGGATTCAGCTCTCTCTGGTGTGTCCAGCACTCTCTCCACTGGATTCAGCTCTCTCCGGTGTGTCCAGCACTCTCTCCACTGGATTCAGCTCTCTCCGGTGTGTCCAGCACTCTCTCCACTGGATTCAGCTCTCTCCGGTGTGTCCAGCACTCTCTCCACTGGATTCAGCTCTCCCCGGTGTGTCCAGCACTCTCTTCACTGGATTCAGCTCTCTCCGGTGTGTCCAGCACTCTCTCCACTGGATTCAGCTCTCTCCGGTGTGTCCAGCACTCTCTCCACTGGATTCAGCTCTCTCCGGTGTGTCCAGCACTCTCTCACTGGATTCAGCTCTCTCCGGTGTGTCCAGCACTCTCTCCACTGGATTCAGCTCTCTCCGGTGTGTCCAGCACTCTCTCACTGGATTCAGCTCTCTCCGGTGTGTCCAGCACTCTCTCCACTGGATTCAGCTCTCTCCGGTGTGTCCAGCACTCTCTCCACTGGATTCAGCTCTCTCCGGTGTGTCCAGCACTCTCTCCACTGGATTCAGCTCTCCCCGGTGTATCCAGCACTCTCTTCACTGGATTCAGCTCTCTCCGGTGTGTCCAGCACTCTCTTCACTGGATTCAGCTCTCTCCGGTGTGTCCAGCACTCTCCACTGGATTCAGGTCTCTCCGGTGTGTCCAGCACTCTCTCCACTGGATTCAGCTCTCTCCGGTGTGTCCAGCACTCTCTCCACTGGATTCAGCTCTCTCCGGTGTGTCCAGCACTCTCTCCACTGGATTCAGCTCTCTCCGGTGTGTCCAGCACTCTCTCCACTGGATTCAGCTCTCTCTCTGGTCCTGTTCTCTCGCTCTCAGGTCTTGTGCACTCTCTGGTCCTGTTCTCTCAGGTCCTTTGCACTCTCTGGTCCTTTGCACTCTCTGGTCCTTTGCACTCTTTGGTCCTGTTCTCTCGCTCTCTGGTCCTTTGCACTCTCTGGTCCTTTGCACTCTCTGGTCCTTTGCACTCTCTGGTCCTTTGCACTCTCTGGTCCTGTTCTCTCGCTCTCTGGTCCTTTGCACTCTCTGGTCCTGTTCTCTCGCTCTCTGGTTCTTTGCACTCTCTGGTCCTGTTCTCTCGCTCTCTGGTTCTTTGCACTCTCTGGTCCTGTTCTCTCACTCTCTGGTTCTTTGCACTCTCTGGTCCTGTTCTCTCGCTCTCTGGTCCTGTTCTCTCTCTCTCTGGTCCTTTGCACTCTCTGGTCCTCTTCTCTCGCTCTCTGATCCTGTGTACTCTCTGGTCCTGTGCACTCTCTCTCTCTGGTCCTGTTCTCTCGCTCTCTGGTCCTGTTCTCTCACTCTCTGGTTCTTTGCACTCTCTGGTCCTGTTCTCTCGCTCTCTGGTCCTGTTCTCTCTCTCTCTGGTCCTTTGCACTCTCTGGTCCTCTTCTCTCGCTCTCTGATCCTGTTCTCTCACTCTCTGGTTCTTTGCACTCTCTGGTCCTGTTCTCTCGCTCTCTGGTCCTGTTCTCTCTCTCTCTGGTCCTTTGCACTCTCTGGTCCTCTTCTCTCGCTCTCTGATCCTGTGTACTCTCTGGTCCTGTTCTCTCGCTCTCTGGTCCTGTTCTCTCGCTCTCTGGTCCTGTTCTCTCGCTCTCTGGTCCTGTTCTCACGCTCTCTGGTCCTGTTCTCTCGCTCTCTGGTCCTGTTCTCTCTCTCTCTGGTTCTTTGCACCCTCTGGTCCTGTGCTCTCTCTGTGGTGTACTCAGCTCTCAGGTCCTGTGTGGTTTATGCAGTCTGCGCTCTCTTCTTTCATCTCTGAGCTCTTCCTGCCCCACCTTATTTGCCTCAGTGATGCTCCCCCCCCCCCCCCCTCCATCCTTCATTATCACATTACTTTTTTCCTCACAGATGCTGAGACAGATAAATAGGACAGGAAGCTGTAGATGGATCTATCTCCAATTATCTCCAATTTGCATCTGCAATCACCACCCAGCCATTACACACAATGAGGTTGCCTCTCCCATGTCCCTCCATCGGTCTATGTCCCAGCTGTAGAGCCCCCAGATACTCAGCGCCTGATGTCATCCCAATGATAATCATTGAACTTCATTTTTCTGAAGGTGTTTCATTGTCTACTTTCCATCATTTCCAGATCTTCATTGTGTCCAATGTCTGTAGAGGATAATGTGCGTCTTCTCTTCTGTGTGAGGTCACTTGATGGCGGAGCAGAAATGAAGCGCAGACAGCGTGGGGCGGTGATGATGTCATCAGGGTGGGCGATGTGTCATGAGATAGAGGTGGTCGGCTACAGAGTCTCATTGTAAGATCTTCCGCTCTCGTATTAACCTCTCGACCCCCCCAAGAGTTCTACATCAAAGAGAGAGACCCCCCCCCCCAATATTCACCAACAATCCCTCTACACATCCATCCTCCCACACCCACCCAACATCCATCATGGCGACCCCAATCTATATCACAGAGAGTATATATACATTATATATATATATATATTGGTATATACAGGGGGGGTGCAGGCTCATATATTGGTATATGATGTATCCTGATGTATAAAAGTTCTCCACCCTCTATAGTAAGACCACAGATAATGCTAGGCAGAGTGTAGACTGCAAGCTCTTCTGCTCACACAGAAATCACCACAACACCCGCTCACTGACAAGGAGCCGAGGTCAGAGAGAGAGAGAGATTGTATGGACACTCAGACTACATGAATTATTTATTAGCTGGAGAAGCTTCTTCCGACCAATCCTCCCGGGACAAAGAGAGAGAGAGAGAGAGAGGGGGGGAGAGAGAGAGAGTGAGGGGGGAGGAGAGAGAGAGGGGGGAGGAGAGAGAGAGAGAGAGAGGGGGGGAGAGAGAGAGAGGGGGGAGGAGAGAGAGAGAGGGGGGAGAAGAGAGAGAGAGGGGGGGAGGAGAGAGAGAGAGGGGGGAGGAGGAGAGAGGAGAGGGGGGAGAAGAGAGAGAGAGGGGGGGAGGAGAGAGAGAGAGAGGGGGGATAGAGAGGAGGGATAGAGAGGGGGAGAGAGGGGGAGGAGAGAAGGAGGAGAGAGAGGGGGGATAGAGAGAAGGAGGAGAGAGAGAGGGGGAGGAGAGAGAGAGGGGAGAGAGGGGAGGAGGAGAGAGAGAGGGGAGAGAGAAGAAGGGGGAGAAGAGGAGAGAGAGGGGGAGAGAGAGGGGGGAGGAGAGAGAGGAGTAAAGAGAGAGGGGGAGAGAGAGAGGGGGGTGATAGAGGGGGGAGAGAGGGGAGAGAGGGAGAGAGAGAGGGAGAGAGAGAGGGAGAGAGAGAGGGGGAGAGAGAAAGAGAGGGGGAGGGGAGACAGACAGAGGGGGAGAGCGAGGGGGAGAGAAAGTGAGAGAGGAGAGAGGAGGAGAGTGAGGGGAGAGAGCGGAAGAGAGAGAAAGAGGGAGTGAGAGGAGGAGAGAAAGAGAGGGGGCAGAGAGAGAGAGGAGGGGGGGGAGAGAGAGGAGGAGAGAGGGGTGAGAGAGAGAGGAGGAGAAGAGGGGAGAAAGAGAGAGAGAGGAGGAGAGAGGGGGAGAGAATAAAGAAGAGAGGGGGAGAGAGAGATGGAGAGAGAGGGGGGAAAGAGAGAGAGAAAGAGAGGAGAGAGAGGGGCAAAGAGAAAGGAGGAGAGAGAGGGAGAGGGGGGAGAGAGAAAGAAAGGGGGAGAGAGAGGAGTAGAGAGAAGGGGGAGAGAGAGGGGGAGAGAGAGAGAGGAGGAGAGAGGGGAGAGAGGGGAAGAGAGAGAAAGAGAGAGGGGGAGGGAGGGGAGAGAGAAAGGAGGAGAGAGAGGAAGAAGGAGGAGAGAGAGAAGAGAGCGAGGGGGAGAGAGAAAGAGCAAGAGAGGAGGGAGAGAGAGAAGAAGAGAGGAGGGAGAGAGAGAGGGGGAGAGAGGGGGAGAGAGAGGGGGAGAGGGGGAGAGGGGGAAGAGAGGGGGGAGAGAGGGGGAGAGAGAGAAGAAGAGAGGAGGGAGGAGAGAGGGGGAGGGAGGAGGGGGAGAGGGGGAAGAGAGGGGGGAGAGAGGGGGAGAGAGAGAAGAAGAGAGGAGGGAGTTATGATGTAAAGATTTGAAGCATGTCCGTCAGATTTGCGGCTGGAAAAGTCCACTGAAAGTCCGCTAAAAGTCCGGGGAGGCCCACACACGATCGGATTGTCAGCCAGCTTTAGTCCGTCGGCGTCCGTCTGACTTTTGTAGACGAAAACCGTGTGTACGCGGCATAAGAAATTCTTTAAGTATGTAAACAGTAAAAAAAGGGAGGACAGACCATATTGGCCCCATAAAGAATGAGGAAGGACATCTGGTTACAAAGGATGGGGAGATGGCGAAGGTATTGAATTTATTTTTCTCCTCAGTCTTCACGAGTGAATCGGGGGGGCTTCAGTAACCAAAGCTGCAGTGTTTATCCTCAGGACACAACACAGGAAGCACCTCCATGGTTAACAGAGGACAAAATTAGAATTAGACTTGAGAAATTTAACATTAATAAATCACCGGGACCAGATGGCTTGCACCCGAGGGTACTTAGGGAACTCAGTCAAGTGATTGCCAGACCGTTGTTCCTAATTTTTACAGATAGTCTACTAACTGGAATGGTACCAGCTAATTGGAGAAAAGCCAATGTAGCACCAATATTTAAAAAGGGCCCAAAAAACATCTCTGGGAATTACAGACCAGTTAGCCTAACATCAATAGTATGTAAACTCTTGGAGGGGATGATAAGGGACTATATACAAGATTTTAGTAATGAGAACGATATCATTAGCAGTAATCAGCATGGATTCATGAAGAATCGTTCTTGCCAAACCAATCTATTAACCTTCTATGAGGAGGTGAGTTGCCATCTAGATAAAGGAAGGCCCGTAGACGTGGTGTATCTGGATTCTACAAAAGCATTTGACACAGTTCCCCATAAACGTTTACTGTACAAAATAAGGTCCGTTGGCATGGACCATAGGGTGAGTACATGGATTGAAAACTGGCTACAAGGATGTGTTCAGAGGGTGGTGATAAATGGGGAGTACTCAGAATGGTCGGGGGTGGGTAGTGGGGTTCCCCAGGGTTCTGTGCTGGGACCAATCCTATTTAATTTGTTCATAAACGATCTGGAGGATGGGATAAACAGTTCAATCTCTGTATTTGCAGACGATACTAAGCTAAGCAGGGCAATAACTTCTCCGCAGGATGTGGAAACCTTGCAAAAAGATCTGAACAAATGAATGGGGGAGGGGCGACTACATGGCAAATGAGGTTCAATGTAGAAAAATGTAAAATAATGCATTTGGGTGGCAAAAATCTGAAGTCAATCTATAGACTGGGGGGAGAACCTCTGGGGGATCTAGGATGGAAAAGGACCTGGGGGTCCTAGTAGATGATAGGCTCAGCAATGACATGCAATGCCAAGCTGCTGCTAACAAAGCAAACAGGAATATTGGCATTAAAAAGGGATCAACTCCAGAGATAAAACGATAATTCTCCCGCTCTACAAGACTCTGGTCCGGCCGCACCTGGAGTATGCTGTCCAGTTCTGGGCACCAGTCCTCAGGAGGGATGTACTGGAAATGGAGCGACTACAAAGAAGGGCAACAAAGCTAATAAAGGGTCTGGAGGATCTTAGTTATGAGGAAAGGTTGTGAGCTCTGAACTTATTCTCTCTGGAGAAGAGACGCTTGAGAGGGGATATGATTTCATTGTATAAATACCGGACTGGTGACCCCACAATATACAAATACCGGGACTGGTGACCCCACAATATATAAATACCGGACTGGTGACCCCACAATATACAAATACTGGACTGGTGACCCCACAATATACAAATACCGGACTGGTGACCACACAATACACAAATACCGGACTGGTGACCCCACAATATATAAATACCGGACTGGTGACCCCACAATATACAAATACCGGACTGGTGACCCCACAATATACAAATACCGGACTGGTGACCCCACAATATATAAATACCGGACTGGTGACCCCACAATATATAAATACCGGACTGGTGACCCCACAATATATAAATACCGGACTGGTGACTCCACAATATATAAATACCGGACTGGTGACTCCACAATATATAAATACCGGACTGGTGACCCCACAATATATAAATACCGGACTGGTGACCCCACAATATATAAATACCGGACTGGTGACCCCACAATATACAAATACCGGACTGGTGACCCCACAATATACAAATACCGGACTGGTGACCCCCACAATATATAAATACCGGACTAGTGACCCCACAATATATAAATACCGGACTGGTGACCCCACAATATATAAATACCGGACTGGTGACCCCACAATATATAAATACTGTACTGGTGACTCCACAATATATAAATACCGGACTGGTGACCCCACAATATATAAATACCGGACTGGTGACCCCACAATATATAAATACCAGACTGGTGACCCCACAATATATAAATACCGGACTGGTGACCCCACAATATATAAATACCGGACTGGTGACCCCACAATATATAAATACCGGACTGGTGACCTCACAATATACAAATACCGGACTGGTGACCCCACAATATATAAATACTGTACTGGTGACCCCACAATATATAAATACCGGACTGGTGACCCCACAATATACAAATACCGGACTGGTGACCCCACAATATATAAATACCGGACTGGTGACCCCACAATAGGGAGAAAACTTTTTCGCAGAAGAGAGTTTAACAAGACTCGTGGCCACTCATTACAATTAGAAGAAAAGAGGTTTAACCTTAAACTATGTTGAGGGTTCTTTACTGTAAGAGCGGCAAGGATGTGGAATTCCCTTCCACAGGCGGTGGTCTCAGCAGGGAGCATTGATAGCTTCAAGAAACTATTAGATAATCACCTGAATGACCGCAATATACAGAGATATATAATGTAATACTGACATATAATCACACACATGGGTTGGACTTGATGGACTTGTGTCTTTTTTCACCCTCACCTACTATGTAACTATATAAGAAAGGAGAGGAATCAGGGACTTTAAATGAGGAAATGGCCTGGTAGGGTGAAGCACCTCCATCCCTGTCATTATGGAGAAAATGGGGAAATAAGGGAGGGTGGAGGGAAATCGGGACTTTCATTGAAACTTGTGGGTAGAAGGTAAATATTTATAATTAATTGAGTACAATTCATATTTAATAGTTCATAACCAGGGTATATTATGGTAATAATACAAAAACCCAATTCGATTCATACATAGTAATGATACCAAATCGAACAATATGCATGATGGAACATATAAAAATACAATATAGACAATAAAATGTGGGGCCTCTCTTAACCCCCAACATTGATGATACACAAGATTATACAATAAGGCAATACGGGGTCCAATGGATCACACACACAATAATGCCCCATTGTGGGGCCCCATAGATCCCTATCACAGATACTGGTTAACACATCCCAAGAGGGATTGACAGGAACACCAATGGAACCTACTATCTGAGATAATAAACATAAAGTAGTTGGAATGGGTATGACGAAGTAGAAGGCATCTGTAGCTCGACGCGTTTCATGGCTGTAGCCAATCTTCAGGAGCGAAGCACGTGAACTGGATCTGTGGTAAAAAAAAAACTATAATTATTTTGGTTCCTAAAAAGTTTTTAGGGCGATACCGATAAATGGACACAATCGGGTGGATATGATAAATCCCCCTAGGGCGTGTTACTCACAGGGTGTCTGTGTAGTGATGGCGTGGCACTGAAGGTCACGAATCACCCAGAGAAAGTCATTTTCCGGGAGCCGTAACGACGCGCCAACAGATGTCGGCCAACGCGGGACAACAATCAAGGTGGGTATCGATCAATGATAGTGGTTGGGTAGATGAGTGGGATCAATCAATAAGGGCCTCTGTGAAAAAGAATATAATACATGAAGTTGTGTAGATCAAAATTGTGCAAACTGTCCCAAATATATGGTTGGCCGGTAATAATTATTCAACAGTGACTTATTAAGAGCCCAACTACGAGGTTACAAATAAGAAGTGGGGAAGGTGAACAGGTAATTCACTCAAATGCAGAACAAAAATGAAGTGAAATCCTAACAAAGCTGTGTGGTGACTGTTGAAGGCTGAGATTCTAGGATATAGATCGAGGTCCCATGTGATACCAATATCCAATGTGAAAAACGGACACCCTGGACCGATCCCACACGGCCGACACTGCAGCCCACCACTAACATCATGGAACCGCGCAGAGCGAGAGGAGAGGCGTCGTGGTGATATAATCGGGCAATTGGTGCCAATCAGCTCTCACCGTGTTAGCAGGTGTAACAACGTCACCAGCAGGGCAGTGCCACGTGGGTGCCGCGCATCCAGTGCGCAATACATGACGTCGAAGCGCTGTGTCAGTGCACCCGCCCATCCCACGCCAAAGCGGGAGGGGAGATGGGGGGGGCGCGGCCTCGCTTCGCTCGGCATAATTATAATCTAACTCTATGTCCACTTGGATGGTGGGGCTTGAACCTGGACTTAGGGGTGGAGCCACATAATAACTGTCATAAAAGTGTTGGAACGCATATGGCGGCATCACGCATGCGCACTCCAGCGGGTAGCCAAATGTGATGGGTCGCCATATGTGATGTTACACAGGCAAAGGATGGATGGGTGAGGAGGGCGGTTGTAGAATGCTATAAAGGAGAGCACAGACTGATTGTTCTTTGGTTGCTCTGGGCGATGGCATCTCTCTGCTCCTTACATTGTTCTGCCCGCCCACACTTATTTCCCTAATGTTCCCCCAATGTCACCCATATTCCCCCAATGTCACCCATGTTCCTCCAATGTCACCCATGTTCCCCCAATGTCACTCATGTTCCCCCAATGTCATTCATGTTCCCCCAATGTCATTCATGTTCCCCCAATGTCACCCATATTCCTCCAATGTCACCCATGTTCCCCCAATGTCACTCATGTTCCCCCAATGTCATCCATATTCCCCCAATGTCACTCATGTTCCCCCAATGTCATTCTTGTTCCCCCAATGTCACTCATGTCCTCCCAATGTCATTCATGTTCCCCAATGTCACCCATGTTCTCCCAATGTCACTCATGTTCCCCCATTGTCACTCATGTTCACCCAATGTCATTCATGTTCCCCCATTGTCACTCATGTTCCCCCATTGTCATTCATGTTCCCCCAATGTCATTCATGTTCCCCCAATGTCACCCATATTCCTCCAATGTCACCCATGTTCCCCCAATGTCACTCATGTTCCCCCAATGTCACCCATATTCCTCCAATGTCACCCATGTTCCCCCAATGTCACTCATGTTCCCCCAATGTCATTCTTGTTCCCCCAATGTCACTCATGTCCTCCCAATGTCATTCATGTTCCCCAATGTCACCCATGTTCTCCCAATGTCACTCATGTTCCCCCAATGTCATTCATGTTCCCCCAATGTCACCCATATTCCTCCAATGTCACCCATGTTCCCCCAATGTCACTCATGTTCCCCCAATGTCACCCATATTCCTCCAATGTCACCCATGTTCCCCCAATGTCACTCATGTTCCCCCAATGTCATTCTTGTTCCCCCAATGTCACTCATGTCCTCCCAATGTCATTCATGTTCCCCAATGTCACCCATGTTCTCCCAATGTCACTCATGTTCCCCCATTGTCACTCATGTTCCCCCAATGTCATTCATGTTCCCCCATTGTCACTCATGTTCACCCATTGTCACTCATGTTCCCCCAATGTCATTCATGTTCCCCCATTGTCACTCATGTTCCCCCAATGTTACCCATGTTCTCTCAATGTCACTCATGTTCCCCCAATGTCATTCATGTTCCCCCAATGTCATTCATGTTCCCCCATTGTCACTCATGTTCTCCCAATGTCACCCATATTCCTACAATATCACCCATATTCTCCCAATATCACCCATGTTCCCCCAATGTCACTCATGTCCTCCCAATGTCACCCAAATCCCCCTAATGTCACCAATGTTCCCCCATTGTCACTCATGTTCCCCCAATGTCACCCATGTTCCCCCATTGTCACTCATGTTCCCCCATTGTCACTCATGTTCCCCCATTGTCACCCATGTTCCCCCAATGTCACCCATGTTACCCCAATGTCACTCATATCCTCCCAATGTCACCCATGTTCCCCCATTGTCACTCATGTCCTCCCAATGTCACTCATGTCCTCCTAAAGTCACCCATGTTTCCCCTTTGTCACCCATGTTCCTTCATTGTCACCCATGTTCCTTCATTGTCACCCGTGTTCCCCCATTGTCACCCATGTTCCCCCAATGTCACCAATGTTTCCCCAATGTCACCCATGTTCCCCCAATGTCAATCATGTCCTCTCAATGTCACTCATGTCCTCCCAATGTCACTCATGTTTCCCCATTGTCACCCATGTTCCCCCAATGTCACCAATGTTCCCCCAATGTCAATCATGTCCTCCCAATGTCACTCATGTTCCCCCAATGTCACCCATGTTCCACCAATATCACTCATGTTCTCCCAATGTCACTCATGTCCTCCCACTATCACCCATATTCCCCCATTGTCACCTGCGTTCCTCAATTGTCACTCATGTTCCCCCAATGTCACCCATGTTCCCCCAATGTCACCCATGTTCCCCCAATGTCTCCAATGTTCCCCCAATGTCACCCATATTCCCCCAATGTCACCCATGTTCCCCCATTGTCACCCATGTTCTCCCAATGTCATTGATGTTCCCCTATTTTCACTCATGTTCCCCCAATGTGTCACCCATGTTCCTCCATTGTCACTCACATTCCCCCAATGTCACCAATGTTCTCCCAATGTCACCAATGTTCTCCCAATGTCACCCACGTTCCTCCATTGTCACTCACGTTCCCCAATGTCACTCCCGTTCCCCAATGTCACCCATGTTCTCCTAATGTCACCCATGTTCCCCCATTGTCACCCATGTTTTCCTAATGTCACCCATGTTCCCCCATTGTCACCCATGTTCCCCCTGGCCCATTGTCACTCATGTTCCCCCAACATCACCCATGTTTTCCCAATATCACCCATGTTCCCCCAATGTCACCCATGTTCTCCCATTATCACCCATGTTCCCCCAATGTCACCCATGTTCTCCCAATGTCACCTATGTTCCCCCAGTGTCACTCATGCTCCCCCAATGTCTCCCACGTTCCTCCATTCTCACTCACATTCCCCCAATGTCACCCATGTTCCTCCATTGTCACTCACGCTCCCACAATGTCACCCAGGTTCCCCCCCTTGTCATCCATGTTCCCCCTGGCCTATTGTCACTCATGTTCTCCCAATATCACCCATGTTCCCCCAATATCACCCATGTTCCCCAATGTCACCCATGTTCTCCCATTATCACCCATGTTCTCCCAATATCACCCATGTTCCCCCAATATCACCCATGTTCCCCCAATGTCACCCATGTTCCCCCATTGTCACCCATGTTCCTCCATTGTCACTTACATTCCCCCAATGTCATCCATGTTCTCCCAATGTCATCCATGTTCTCCCAATGTCACCCATGTTCCCCATTGTCAGCCATGTTCTCCCAATATCACCCATGTTCCCCCATTGTCACCCATGTTCCTGCATTGTCACTTACATTCCCCCAATGTCATCCATGTTCTCCCACTATCACCCATGTTCCCCCAATATCACCCATGTTCCCCCAATGTCACCCATGTTCTCCCATTATCACCCATGTTCCCCCGTTGTCACCCATGTTCCTCCATTATCACTTATATTCCCCAAATGTCACCCATGTTCTCCCAATGTCACCCATGTTCTCCCAATATCAGCCATATTCCCCCATTGTTATTCATGTTCCCCCAATATCACCCATGTTCTCCCAATGTCACCCATGTTCTCCCAATGTCACCCATGTTCTCCCAATATCACCCATGTTCCCCCATTGTCACCCATGTTCCCCCATTGTCACTCGTGTTCCCCAAATATCACCCATGTTCCCCCGTTGTCACCCATGTTCCCCCGTTGTCACCCATGTTCCCCCATTGTCTATCGTGTTCCCCCAATATCACCCATGTTCCCCCAATGTCACCCATGTTCACCCAATATCACCCATGTTCCCCCCGTTGTCACCCATGTTCCCCGATTGTCACTCGTGTTCCCCCAATATCACCCATGTTCCCCCAATGTCACCCATGTTCTCCCAATATCACCCATGTTCCCCCATTGTCATCCATGTACCCCCATTGTCACTCGTGTTCCCCAAATATCACCCATGTTCCCCCGTTGTCACCCATGTTCCCCCAATGTCACCAGTGTTCCCCCATTGTCACCCATGTTCCCCCAATATCACCCATGTTCTCCCATTGTCACCCATGTTCTCCCATTGTCACTCGTTTTCCCCCAATATCCCCCTTGTTCCCCCAGCTTTGAATAATAATGAGCAGACAGATGAATCCAGCAGATGTAGATCCTTTCAATCCAGGGGAATGATCTGATAAGTTGTTGTAAACGTTCTAAAATTGCTGGAAAACCTTTCTGGTGATTAGATCTCAGAGTTTTGGCCCCTGGGGGCCCTTGATAGTGAGTACATAATTCAGAAGAATGGTCATATTGTGGCGTTCCTCCTTTCATGGAACGATTTCATATCACCATATTTCTGTGCGGTGATTTTGTCATCTCTGGTCCTCTGTCTTCACTTCCTCTGAGGTGGGGTAATAATACCACAGAATAAGGAAACAAGATCTCTAGCAATAAACAGTTTGCGTCACCCCCATCCTCCAGCCTCGGCCCCCGTGTCCCTTTATACACATGATGGGCCCCCCCGACATATCCTGGTTATCTCTGTGTGCCCCCAGATTATCTCTGTGTTGTTCCTGGATTGGGTATCTGTGTGGCCCCTGGTTATGGGTGTGTGTCCCCTGGTGATATATAATAGTTGCTCTATGACCCAGTCTGGGGACATTGTTGGTGTCACTCTAAGGTGTTTGTTGTTTTTTTATATGATGAAAGCTGAATGGTGGGGGGGGAGGGGGGTCCGTACACAGGAACTCCGCAGAGAACAATAGGAGCCAAAATTAGTGACAGGACGAGGAAGACCACCCGCTGGTCCGGAGGGGTCAGCTTCCATCGCACCTGATCTGTCCTCCTCTATGTGTGGTGACACTCCGCACGCACATCCACCTATAAGAATATATACAAAAAAATCCCATCCATGTGACTTGGGGGCATCCCTAAGAACACAAATCCTATAACTTTGGGGGGGCTCAGGCGAGGAAGCGTGGTTCCTCATAGACCCTTTTTGACCAGCAGATAGAGATTGGCCAATAGTTGGCTGTGGCTGTCCCCATCCAAAACTGTCCTGCCGCTGGCCACCTTCTGTCACTCTCTCATTAACAATGAAGGTTCTGCAGAGGACATGGGGGGGGGGGGACACAATGACCAGCAGCAGTTATAATGAGCAAGGCTGGGCCCAAATATACTGGAGACAGACAGAGCACAGGATGGAGCTTCACTCCGAGGATGAGGAGGACACTGCAGTGTGACACCGGCCAGGACAGGATAATCCGGGATAACAAGCCTAACCGGAGTATGCCTAACTTTTATCTATGGGGAAACCTATGGCTTCACCTTTATAGTCAGCCTTCTGGGGGATCCAACCCCTCTCCCACCTCATTGGCCCCTCTAAGCCTGGTGACCATAATTCAGAGTTCCTGCAATGCATTGTGGTTTAAAATAATTGTCCTGGTGAATCTGCCCAAATATTCCCAGTGACCACAAATCCTGAACCCCAACAATTCACCTGAAGCCGGGACCACATCTCTACCAATAAACTTACTGACAGGTCCACTTTAATGTGTGCTGGACAGGCTGGGCAGTGTACATAACACAGTATACGGGGGGTAGTATATAGGAAGCGCAGTATACGGGGGGGTAGTATATAGGGAGCGCAGTATACAGTGGACAGTATATAGGGAGTGCAGTATATGGGGATAGTATATAAGGAGCGCAGTATACGGGGGATAGTATATAAGGGATGTATACAGAGTGATGTATACTATAATAGAAGTAATATAACCCTCGCGGTGGGTGTGGGGCGGACGCGGTGCGGTCAGATCTCTGCGGTGGTCACATGACTCTGTAATGAGGAAAATATCAATACTATCTCTGGACTTCCATTATCAGATCTCTATAGAGTCCGGTGACAGTCAGCACTGGGGGGGCTCCATGTATCTGATATAAACATTATAGGCGCCCCCCCCCCCCGCAGTAGTGATGTGAAGGTGACCACAGATGAGGGGTGACCTCTCTGGCCAAAACATTTTTTGGGGGGACAGTCCCGCCCCTTTTCTCTTTAGAGACAATCACACGGTCATGTGCTGGATGTTGGGGGCACCATCAGTGATCACAGGCTTCAGGGGGGTACCATCATCAGTGATTAGAGTCTTTGGGGGGGTTAATTGATGATTAGTTTCTTCGGGGAGGGGGGCATGGTACCATCAGTAATCAGAATCTTCGGGGGGTACCATCAGTGATCAGAGTATTCTGGGGGGAACAATCAGTTATCAGAGTCTTCGGGGGGGGGGGGGGTACCATATATTATCACAGTTTTTGGTGGGTAGCACATATGATCAGAGTCTTGTGGGGGTACCACATATAATCAGAATTTTTGGGGTGAACCATATATGATCAGAGTCTTTGGGGGTACCATATATGTTTAGAGTCTTTGGTGGTTAACATATAGGATCAGAGTCTTTGGTGGGTACCATATATGATCAGAATTTTTGGGGGGTACCATGTATGATCAATCTTTGAAGGGTACCATATGTGATCAGAGTCTTTGGGGGGTACCATATATAATCAGAGTCTTTGGTGGGTACCATATATAATCAGAGTCTTTGGTGGGTACCATATATGATCAGAGTCTTTGGGGGTACCATATATAATCAGAGTCTTTGGGGGTACCATATAGGATCAGAGTCTTTGGTGGGTACCATATATAATCAGAGTCTTTGGTGGGTACCATATATAATCAGAGTCTTTGGTGGGTACCATATATAATCAGAGTCTTTGGTGGGTACCATATATGATCAGAGTCTTTGGGGGTACCATATATGATCAGAGTCTTTGGGGGTACCATATATGATCAGAGTCTTTGGGGGTACCATATAGGATCAGAGTATTTGGGTGGTAGCATATATGATCAGGGACTTTGAGGGTACCATATAGGATCAGAGTCTTTGGGGTACCATATATGATCGGAGTCTTTGGGGGTACCATATAGGATCAGAGTCTTTGGGGGGTACCATATATGATCAGGGACTTTGGGGGGTACCATATATGATCAGTCTTTGGGGGTACCATATATGATCAGAGTCTTTGGGGGTACCATATATGATCAGGGTCTTTGGGGGTACCATATAGGATCAGAGTCTTTGGGCGGTACCATATATAATCAGAGTCTTTGGTGGGTACCATATATAATCAGAGTCTTTGGGGGTACCATATATGATCAGAGTCTTTGGGGGTACCATATATAATCAGAGTCTTTGGGGGTACCATATATAATCAGAGTCTTTGGGGGTACCATATATAATCAGAGTCTTTGGGGGTACCATATAGGATCAGAGTCTTTGGTGGGTACCATATATAATCAGAGTCTTTGGTGGGTACCATATATAATCAGAGTCTTTGGTGGGTACCATATATAATCAGAGTCTTTGGTGGGTACCATATATAATCAGAGTCTTTGGTGGGTACCATATATAATCAGAGTCTTTGGTGGGTACCATATATGATCAGAGTCTTTGGGGGTACCATATATGATCAGGGACTTTGAGGGTACCATATAGGATCAGAGTCTTTGGGGTACCATATATGATCGGAGTCTTTGGGGGTACCATATAGGATCAGAGTCTTTGGGGTACCATATATGATCGGAGTCTTTGGGGGTACCATATATGATCAGAGTCTTTGGGGGTACCATATAGGATCAGAGTCTTTGGGGGGTACCATATATGATCAGTCTTTGGGGGTACCATATATGATCAGGGTCTTTGGGGGTACCATATATGATCAGAGTCTTTGGGCGGTACCATATATAATCAGAGTCTTTGGTGGGTACCATATATAATCAGAGTCTTTGGGGGTACCATATATGATCAGAGTCTTTGGGGGTACCATATATAATCAGAGTCTTTGGGGGTACCATATATGATCAGTCTTTGGGGGTACCATATATGATCAGAGTCTTTGGGGGTACCATATATAATCAGAGTCTTTGGGGGTACCATATAGGATCAGAGTCTTTGGTGGGTACCATATATAATCAGAGTCTTTGGTGGGTACCATATATAATCAGAGTCTTTGGTGGGTACCATATATAATCAGAGTCTTTGGGGGTACCATATATAATCAGAGTCTTTGGTGGGTACCATATATGATCAGAGTCTTTGGGGGGTACCATATATGATCAGTCTTTGGGGGTACCATATATGATCAGAGTCTTTGGGGGTACCATATATGATCAGGGTCTTTGGGGGTACCATATAGGATCAGAGTCTTTGGGCGGTACCATATATAATCAGAGTCTTTGGGGGTACCATATATGATCAGTCTTTGGCGGGTACCATATATGATCAGGGTCTTTGGGGGGTACCATATATGATCAGGGTCTTTGGGGGTACCATATAGGATCAGAGTCTTTGGGCGGTACCATATATAATCAGAGTCTTTGGGGGTACCATATATGATCAGTCTTTGGGGGGTACCATATATGATCAGGGTCTTTGGGGGTACCATATATGATCAGGGTCTTTGGGGGGTACCATATATGATCAGGGTCTTTGGGGGTACCATATATGATCTGAGTCTTTGGGGGTACCATATATGATCAGGGTCTTTGGGGGGTACCATATATGATCAGAGTCTTTGGGGGTACCATATAGGATCAGAGTCTTTGGGGGATCTTCCTGGGTGTAGTTGGGACTTCTGAAATGACATTTCTATAGAGAGAAGATGGGACGTTGAGTTCTGATCTGTGGAGTCCTAGAAGTGTATAAAACGGTTCCTGGGCTCAGTGGCCCCGGGGGGCCCGGTCTGGCTTTGGAATGACTGTGGCAGTGATGAGTCCCTGAATGGTTAATCTCCCGGACTTCTGATCCTGCCACACAGCGCTCAGCAGAGGAGAAGGACCATCACCGCGCATCCCATCCATCCAACCAATAGGAGAGAGTGGAACCGTCTCTGGCCGGCCATAGATCACTGCCAACCACACCCGCCCATCACTATTGGAAGAGATAGACTTGTGGGCGGGGCCGAGTTGGTACCAAATGTGGAAGAACGTCACACAGAAACCCAAAGCCATTGGCAGAATTCCTTTTTGGTTACGTTGTATGAAGGCAAACGAGGAATGGAGTCCAGCGCCAAAGTACGCGACTTGACCCTTTCACCACATAGAATGGCGGGAGCCCCACCCCTCAGGAACACCGCTGTGGAGGTTTGCATTTTGTAGCTGGGCACCAATGATTGCGGATCACTGCTATTTATTAGCATTGCCCTCACTAAAGATGGCCGCTGGGGGGGGGGGTGGTCATCCAATGTTACAGCACTCAATTGGACCACTGCCCTCCTAGTGACACCTACAGAGGCAGCAGAGGAACAAAGTTCCTCCATTCCCATCATACAGCAGTCAGAAACACAGCGCCACCTACAGGGGGGAGGGTACACTGCTCTCCTAGCGCCACCTACAGGGGGGAGGGTACACTGCTCTCCTAGCGCCACCTACAGGGGGGAGGGTACACTGCTCTCCTAGCGCCACCTACAGGGGGGAGGGTACACTGCTCTCCTAGCGCCACCTACAGGGGGAAGGGTACACTGCTCTCCTAGCGCCACCTACAGGGGGGAGGGTACACTGCTCTCCTAGCGCCACCTACAGGGGGGAGGGTACACTGCTCTCCTAGCGCCACCTACAGGGGGAAGGGTACACTGCTCTCCTAGTGACACCTACAGGGGGGAGGGTACACTGCTCTCCTAGTGACACCTACAGGGGGGAGGGTACACTGCTCTCCTAGCGCCACCTACAGGGGGGAGGGTACACTGCTCTCCTAGTGACCTCTACAGGGGGGAGGGTACACTGCTCTCCTAGTGACACCTACAGGGGGGAGGGTACACTGCGCTGCCTCCATCCTCACCATCCATGAAGAAAAGAAACTGTTTTATATTGTATATATGTGTTTTTTAAATAAATATTAGTATGTATATACTGTTTAATTATATTTAATAAATATAATAATAAAATAATAATAATAATAATAAAATAAATATAATAATAATAATAATAATAATAATAATAATAATATTAATATTAATAATAATAATAATAATAATAATAATAATAATAATAATAATAATAAAATAAATATAATAATAATAATAATAATAACTAGAAAAGGTACAATTTCTGGGGAAATTGTGAAAGTGTTCTTGCCTCTACAACTGGAGTGGGCGGAGTAACTGGGTGGGGTGGAGTGGCTTGAGTAACTGTGAAAAGTGTTAAAAAGCTTAATATTTTAAAAAGTATAAATAGTAGTAAAAAAGTTCCATCATTCGCTGAAAGAGCTGAACATTTTTTTCAAAAGTAATTTTTTTTTTCAAAAATGAATTTTTTTTAATCAAAAATGATTTTTTTTTCTTCAAAAATGATTTTTTTTTTCAAAAGTAATTTTTTTTTTCAAAGGTAATTTTTTTTTTTCAAAAATGAATTTTTTTATTTCAAAAATAATTTTTTTTTCGAAATTATTATTTTTTTTAAAGTAATTTTTTTTTCAAAAATAATTTTTTTTTCAAAAATAATTTTTTTTTTAAAAGTAATTTTTTTTTCAAAAATATTTTTTTTTTTCAAAAATAATTTTTTTTTTTTCAAAAATATTTTTTTTTTCAAAAATATATATTTTTTTTTTCAAAAATTATTTTTTTTTTTCAAAAATTATTTTTGTACTTTTTTCAAAATTTTTTTTTTTTTTTCAAAAATATATTTTTTTTTACATGGGGCGGTCATAATGTTTTGGCTGATCATGGGGTGGTCATAATGTTTTGGCTGATCATGGGGTTGTCAGCTTTTGTCACCTCCCACTCTAGTTTTGAACATTTCGCCATTCATTCCTATGGGACCAATTTTGCCGCAAAAACGTCATTTCGTGGACCATTCGGCAAAACATTCCACAAAGTAATAACACACCAATCGGGAACAATCCGCTCGTTTCGGTATATTATTTGTCTCTGTAGTGTGAAAACTGTGGGAGGAGTCTACAAGCATTATCAAGTCTAGCAGATGAAGTCACATGCATTTGGAGTGTCTCAGCATCTTGTGTTTACAACCACTGTTTCCTAGCAACGCTCATGCCCTGTTTATGCTTCCCAAATACTGCTTCATCAAAACTGCCCCATCAGAATTACCCCATCAAAACTGCCCCATCATATTCCTCTATTATAAATCAGTACATGGTGTGTCTGTCCCCTCCCCCGGGCTCTGTAATCAGAGCTGAGATGCTCCAGCCACCTTCCCCCCTGTGTATAACAGAAGCTTTGGTAACCATGGCAACAAAACAAACACTAACAGTACACTCTGATTAATGGCTAAAATTTCCTGAAATGACCTCTAAACAAATGGCCGTATTTCAAAAACTATACATCCTACAGTGAAGATCTTTATATTGTGAGAATCACAAGACCCAGACCTAGATTTTGATGTATAGTATGTCTCTGAAATATTAAAAATGTAGGCACAGTCGCAGTTTAGAAATTGCCCTTCAAATTTGGAGGGGGCTAGAGTGTAGTTTCAATGAATGTCAATGGACGGCGTGAGTTGCAAACAAATGGTCATATTGTGAAAACTATCAGGACTATGGCTTAGCCGTGGACATGTTTAGTGGCAGCAGGGATAGCTGAACGTTTTGATATAAGATTTGTGTAGGTGGGCTTGAAAATGAGGGAGTGGCGGCAGTTTAGAAATCATGTTCTGATTTTCCAGCTTTTGTCATCTCCCACTCTAGTTTCCCCATTCATTCCTATGGGACCAATTTCGCCGCAAAAATGACGATATTTCGTGAACCCTTCGGCGAAACGTTCCACAAAGTAATAGCACACCATTCGGGAACAATCCGCACGTTTCGGTATATTACTTGTCTATGTAGTGTAAAAACTGTGGGAGGAGTTAGGGTGGTAAATTTGGCTATAATAATAAGAATAATATATATGTGAGATAACAGTAAGTGGTCTTGCTATGCAAGAACACTTAATAAAATAAATATAATAATAATAATAATAACTAGAAAAGGTACAATTTCTGGGGAAATTGTGAAAGTGTTCTTGCCTCTACAACTGGAGTGGGCGGAGTAACTGGGTGGGGTGGAGTGGCTTGAGTAACTGTGAAAAGTGTTAAAAAGCTTAATATTTTAAAAAGTATAAATAGTAGTAAAAAAGTTCCATCATTCGCTGAAAGAGCTGAACATTTTTTTCAAAAGTAATTTTTTTTTTCAAAAATGAATTTTTTTTAATCAAAAATGATTTTTTTTTCTTCAAAAATGATTTTTTTTTTCAAAAGTAATTTTTTTTTTCAAAGGTAATTTTTTTTTTCAAAAATGAATTTTTTTATTTCAAAAATAATTTTTTTTTCGAAATTATTATTTTTTTTAAAGTAATTTTTTTTCAAAAATAATTTTTTTTTTTCAAAAATATATATTTTTTTTTTTTCAAATATATTTTTTTATCAAAAATAATTTTTTTTTCAAAAGTAATTTTTTTTTTCAAAAATATTTTTTTTTTCAAAAATAATTTTTTTTTTTCAAAAATATTTTTTTTTTCAAAAATATTTTTTTTTTTTCAAAAATATATTTTTTTTTTTTCAAAAATGATTTTTTTTTTTCAAAAATTATTTTTTTACTTTTTTCAAAAATTTTTTTTTTTTTTCAAAAATATTTTTTTTTTTACATGGGGCGGTCATAATGTTTTGGCTGATCATGGGGTAGTCATAATGTTTTGGCTGATCATGGGGTTGTCAGCTTTTGTCACCTCCCACTCTAGTTTTGAACATTTCGCCATTCATTCCTATGGGACCAATTTCGCCGCAAAAACGTCATTTCGTGGACCATTCGGCGAAACATTCCACAAAGTAATAACACACCAATCGGGAACAATCCGCTCGTTTCGGTATATTATTTGTCTCTGTAGTGTGAAAACTGTGGGAGGAGTCTACAAGCATTATCAAGTCTAGCAGATGAAGTCACATGCATTTGGAGTGTCTCAGCATCTTGTGTTTACAACCACTGTTTCCTAGCAACGCTCATGCCCTGTTTATGCTTCCCAAATACTGCTTCATCAAAACTGCCCCATCAGAATTACCCCATCAAAACTGCCCCATCATATTCCTCTATTATAAATCAGTACATGGTGTGTCTGTCCCCTCCCCCGGGCTCTGTAATCAGAGCTGAGATGCTCCAGCCACCTTCCCCCTGTGTATAACAGAAGCTTTGGTAACCATGGCAACAAAACAAACACTAACAGTACACTCTGATTAATGGCTAAAATTTCCTGAAATGACCTCTAAACAAATGGCCGTATTTTAAAAACTATACATCCTACAGCGAAGATCTTTATATTGTGAGAATCACAAGACCCAGACCTAGATTTTGATCTATAGTATGTCTCTGAAATATTAAAAATGAAGGCACAGTCGCAGTTTAGAAATTGCCCTTCAAATTTGGAGGGGGCTAGAGTGTAGTTTCAATGAATGTCAATGGACGGCGTGAGTTGCAAACAAATGGTCATATTGTGAAAACTATCAGGACTATGGCTTAGCCGTGGACATGTTTAGTGGCAGCAGGGATAGCTGAACGTTTTGATATAAGATTTGTGTAGGTGGGCTTGAAAATGAGGGAGTGGCGGCAGTTTAGAAATCATGTTCTGATTTTCCAGCTTTTGTCACCTCCCACTCTAGTTTCCCCATTCATTCCTATGGGACCAATTTCGCCGCAAAAACGACGATATTTCGTGAACCATTCGGCAAAACGTTCCACAAAGTAATAGCACACCATTCGGGAACAATCCGCACGTTTCGGTATATTACTTGTCTATGTAGTGTAAAAACTGTGGGAGGAGTTAGGGAGGTAAATTTGGCTATAATAATAAGAATAATATATATGTGAGATAACAGTAAGTGGTCTTGCTATGCAAGAACACTTAATAATTGCACATAACATTTCATATATAATAATAAAGTTCATATTTTATTGATTATGTATTATATATAAATCAATGACTTGGACCCTTTTCTCTGTCGGTATGTGTTCAGTGACAACCACTAGATTATATATATATACTGTATACCCCCCCATTACTGGCGGATGATTGGATGACATGTGGGGGTGACCTCGGTGAGCTGAGCTTTGCTGTCTCATATTGCTCTCTGTTTTCTCCGGTGTTATTCGGTAGAAATGAAGTGAGAAGCGATTGGTCTGATATCGATCGTCCCCCCGACATCTCACCTTTGGGGTCATTATCTGCTGATCTGTGAAATGTTTTCTAATCTCACCAGTCCTGAAAAAATGAGCCAGTGATATGACCGGGGGTGGGGGGATGGGGGGGTCCTATATGTGGCCCCGGGTGACATCAGTCGGTGTGATTTCCTCTGGCAGGAGGTTGATGGTGAAATGGAGGGAAGGAAAGGTGATGCTCTGATAAAGAATGAGGAACTTCGCTGACACTCACATCCGCCCCTCCCCTCCCCCCCCCCTCCACCTTCATTGTGGTTTTGGTCTCTGAATGATCTCAGTTTGTTTTTCCTAATTTGGAGTCCTCCTGACAGACAGAGTCCTGTGCAAAAGACCCGGGTCCAGGCTGGTAGCAAAGTGGTGTTCACAAATGTCTGACACAGATCAGCCCCTTGTGACTGCAAAGTCTCAGTGAGCTCACAATGTACAGTCCGATCACTGGGGGAGGGGAGACTGAGGAAATGCCTCCTCCTGCCTGCAGCAGACTGACGACATCATCTCAGTCTAGGAAACGTCTGGTAAAAGGAGGCAAATTCCTCTTACAAAGAAATAATAATCTTATCTATGATAATGAAGACAATGCATCAGAATCCACTTCGGCCTTCTCCCTCCAGCCTCCCCTTCGTCCTCATATCCTCCCTCCAGCCTCCCCTCTGGCCTCATATCCCCCCTCCAGCCTCCCCTTCGTCCTCATATCCTCCCTCTAGCCTCCCCTCTGGCCTCATATCCTCCCTCCAGCCTCCCCTCTGGCCTCATATCCTCCCTCCAGCCTCCCCTCTGGCCTCATATCCTCCCTCCAGCCTCCCCTCTGGCCTCATATCCCCCCTCCAGCCTCCCCTTCGGCCTCATATCCTCCTTCCAGCCTCCCTTTCGGCCTCATATCCTCCCTCCAGCCTCCCCTCTGGCCTCATATCCTCCCTCCAGCCTCCCCTCTGGCCTCATATCCCCCCTCCAGCCTCCCCTTCGGCCTCATATCCTCCTTCCAGCCTCCCTTTCGGCCTCATATCCTCCCTCCAGCCTCCCCTCTGGCCTCATATCCTCCCTCTAGCCTCCCCTCAGGCCTCATATCCTCCCTCCAGCCTCCCCTCTGGCCTCATATCGTCCCTCAGGCCTACTCTTCGGCCTCATATCCTCCCTCCAGCCTCCCCTTTGGCCTCATATCCTCCCTTCAGCCTCCCCTTCGGCCTCATATCCTCCTTCCAGCCTCCCCTTCAGCCTCATATCCTCCCTCCAGCCTCCCCTCTGGCCTCATATCCTCCCTCCAACCTCCCCTTCGGCCTCATATCCCACCTCTGGCCTCATATCCTTCCTCCAGCCTCACCTCTGGCCTCATATCCTTCCTCCAGCCTCCCCGCAGGCCTCATATCCTCCCTCCAGCCTCCCCTCTGGCCTCATATCCTCCCTTCAGCCTACCCTCTGGCCTCATATCCTCCCTCCAGCCTCCTCTTCGGCCTCATATCCTTCCTCCAGCCTCCCCTCAGGCCTCATATTCTCCCTCCAGCCTCCCCTCTGGCCTCATATCCTCCCTCCAGCCTCCCCTCTGGCCTCATATCCCCCTCCAGCCTCCCCTTCGGCCTCATATCCTCCCTCCAGCCTCCCCTGTGGCCTCATATCCTCCCTCCAGCCTCCCCTTTGGCCTTATATCCTCCCTCCAGCCTCCCCTCTGGCCTCGTATCCTCCTTCCAGCCTCCCCTCTGGCCTCATATCCCCCTCCAGCCTCCCCTTCGGCCTCATATCCTCCCTCCAGCCTCCTCTTCGGCCTCATATCCTCCCTCCAGCCTCCCCTCTGGCCTCATATCCTCCCTCCAGCCTCCCCTCTGGCCTCATATCCTCCCTCCAGCCTCACCTCTGGCCTCATACCCCCCTCCAGCCTCTCCTCTGGCCTCATATCCTCCTTCCAGCCTCCCCTTTGGCCTCCTATCCCCCCTCCAGCCTGCCCTTTCTGGCCTCATATCCTTCCTCCAGCCTCCCCTCTGGCCTCATATCCTTCCTCCAGCCTCCCCTTCAGCCTCATATCCTCCCTCCAAACTCCCCTTCGGCCTTATATCCTCCTTTCAGCCTCCCTTTCGGCCTCATATCCTCCCTCCAGCATCCCCTTTGGCCTTATATCCTCCTTTCAGCCTCCCTTTTGGCCTCATATACTCCCTCCATCCTCCCCTTCTGCCTCATATCCTCCCTCCAGCCTCCCTTTCGGCTTCATATCCAACTTCCAGCCTCCCTTTTGGCCTCATATCCTCCCTCCAGCCTCCCCTCCGGCCTCATATCTTCACTCCAGCCTCCCCTTCGGCCTCATATCCTTCCTCCAGCCTCCCCTCAGGCCTCATATCCTCCCTCCAGCCTCCCCTCTGGCATCATATCCCCCCTCCAGCCTCCCCTTCGGCCTCATATCTTCCCTCCAGCCTCCCCTTCAACCTCATATCCTCCCTCCAGCCTCACTTTCGGCCTCATATCCTCCTTCCAACCTCCCCTCTGGCCTCCTATCCTCCCTCCAGCCTCCCCTTCAGCCTCATATCCCCCCTCCAGCCTCCCCTCTGGCCTAATATCTTTCCTCCAGCCTCCCCCTCTGGCCTCATATCATCCCTCCAGCCTCTGCCTCTGGCCTCATATCCCCCCTCCAGCCTCCCCTTTGGCCTCATATTCTCCCTTCAGCCTCCCCTCTGGCCTCATATCCTCCCTCCAGCCTCCCCTTCGGCCTCATATCCTCCCTCCAGCCTCCCTTTTGGCCTCATATCCTCCTTCCAGCCTCCCCTTCGGCCTCATATCCTCCCTCCAGCCTCCCCTTTGGCCTCATAGCCTCCCTTTTGGCCTCATATCCTCCTTCCAGCCTCCCCTTCGGCCTCATATCCCCACTCCAGCCTCCCCTCTGGCCTCATATCCTCCCTCCAGCCTCCCCTCTGGCCTCATATCCTCCCTCTAGCCTCCCCTCTGGCCTCATATCCTCCCTCCAGCCTCCCCTCTGGCCTCATATCCCCCCTCCAGCCTCCCCTCTGGCCTCATATCCCCCCTCCAACCTCCCTTTTGGCCTCATATCCTCCTTCCAGCCTCCCCTTCGGCCTCCATATCCCCCCTCCAGCCTCCCCTCTGGCCTCATATCCTCCCTCAGGCCTACTCTTCGGCCTCATATCCTCCCTCCAGCCTCCCCTTCGGCCTCATATCCTCCCTTCAGCCTCCTTTTCGGCCTCATATCCTCCTTCCAGCCTCCCCTTCGGCCTCATATCCCACCTCTGGCCTCCCCTCTGGCCTCATATCCTCCCTCCAACCTCCCCTTCGGCCTCATATCCCACCTCTGGCCTCATATCCTTCCTCCAGCCTCCCCTCAGGCCTCATATCCTCCCTCCAGCCTCCCCTCTGGCCTCATATCCCCCCTCCAGCCTCCCCTCTGGGCTCATATCCTCCCTCCAGCCTCCTCTTGGGCCTCATATCCTTCCTCCAGCCTCCCCTCAGGCCTCATATTCTCCCTCCAGCCTCCCCTCAGGCCTCATATTCTCCCTCCAGCCTCCCCTCTGGCCTCATATCCTTCCTCCAGCCTCCCCTTTGGCCTCATATCCTCCCTCCAGCCTCCCCTCTGGCCTCATATCCCCCTCCAGCCTCCCTTTTGGCCTCATATACTTCCTCCAGCTTCCCCTCTGGCCTCCTATCCCACCTCCAGTCTCCCCTCTGGCCTCATATCCTCCCTCCAGCCTCCCCTCTGGCCTCATATCCCCCCTCCAGCCTCCCTTCTGGCCTCATATCCTCCCTCCAGCCTCCCCTTTGGCCTCATATCCTCCCTCCAGCCTCCCCTCTGGCCTCCTATCCCCCCTCCAGCCTCCCCTCTGGCTTCATATCCTCCCTCCAGCCTCCCCTCTGGCCTCATATCCCCCCTCCAGCCTCCCCTCTGGCCTCATATTCTCCCTCCAGCCTCCCCTTCGGCCTCATATCCTCCCTCCAGCCTCCCCTCTGGCCTCCTATCCCCCCTTCAGCCTCCCCTCTGGCCTCATATCCTCCCTCCAGCCTCCCCTCTGGCCTCATATCCCCCCTCCAGCCTCCACTCTGGCCTCATATCCTCCCTCCAGCCTCCCCTTCGGCCTCATATCCTCCCTCCAGCCTCCCCTCTGGCCTCCTATCCCCCCTCCAGCCTCCCCTCTGGCCTCATATCCTCCCTCTAGCCTCCCCTCTGGCCTCATATCCTCCCTCCAGCCTCCCCTCTGGCCTCATATCCTCCCTCCAGCCTCCCCTCTGGCCTCATATCCTCCCTCCAGCCTCCCCTCTGGCCTCATATCCCCCCTCCAGCCTCCCCTTCGGCCTCATATCCTCCTTCCAGCCTCCCTTTCGGCCTCATATCCTCCCTCCAGCCTCCCCTCTGGCCTCATATCCTCCCTCCAGCCTCCCCTCTGGCCTCATATCCCCCCTCCAGCCTCCCCTTCGGCCTCATATCCTCCTTCCAGCCTCCCTTTCGGCCTCATATCCTCCCTCCAGCCTCCCCTCTGGCCTCATATCCTCCCTCTAGCCTCCCCTCAGGCCTCATATCCTCCCTCCAGCCTCCCCTCTGGCCTCATATCGTCCCTCAGGCCTACTCTTCGGCCTCATATCCTCCCTCCAGCCTCCCCTTTGGCCTCATATCCTCCCTTCAGCCTCCCCTTCGGCCTCATATCCTCCTTCCAGCCTCCCCTTCAGCCTCATATCCTCCCTCCAGCCTCCCCTCTGGCCTCATATCCTCCCTCCAACCTCCCCTTCGGCCTCATATCCCACCTCTGGCCTCATATCCTTCCTCCAGCCTCACCTCTGGCCTCATATCCTTCCTCCAGCCTCCCCGCAGGCCTCATATCCTCCCTCCAGCCTCCCCTCTGGCCTCATATCCTCCCTTCAGCCTACCCTCTGGCCTCATATCCTCCCTCCAGCCTCCTCTTCGGCCTCATATCCTTCCTCCAGCCTCCCCTCAGGCCTCATATTCTCCCTCCAGCCTCCCCTCTGGCCTCATATCCTCCCTCCAGCCTCCCCTCTGGCCTCATATCCCCCTCCAGCCTCCCCTTCGGCCTCATATCCTCCCTCCAGCCTCCCCTGTGGCCTCATATCCTCCCTCCAGCCTCCCCTTTGGCCTTATATCCTCCCTCCAGCCTCCCCTCTGGCCTCGTATCCTCCTTCCAGCCTCCCCTCTGGCCTCATATCCCCCTCCAGCCTCCCCTTCGGCCTCATATCCTCCCTCCAGCCTCCTCTTCGGCCTCATATCCTCCCTCCAGCCTCCCCTCTGGCCTCATATCCTCCCTCCAGCCTCCCCTCTGGCCTCATATCCTCCCTCCAGCCTCACCTCTGGCCTCATACCCCCCTCCAGCCTCTCCTCTGGCCTCATATCCTCCTTCCAGCCTCCCCTTTGGCCTCCTATCCCCCCTCCAGCCTGCCCTTTCTGGCCTCATATCCTTCCTCCAGCCTCCCCTCTGGCCTCATATCCTTCCTCCAGCCTCCCCTTCAGCCTCATATCCTCCCTCCAAACTCCCCTTCGGCCTTATATCCTCCTTTCAGCCTCCCTTTCGGCCTCATATCCTCCCTCCAGCATCCCCTTTGGCCTTATATCCTCCTTTCAGCCTCCCTTTTGGCCTCATATACTCCCTCCATCCTCCCCTTCTGCCTCATATCCTCCCTCCAGCCTCCCTTTCGGCTTCATATCCAACTTCCAGCCTCCCTTTTGGCCTCATATCCTCCCTCCAGCCTCCCCTCCGGCCTCATATCTTCACTCCAGCCTCCCCTTCGGCCTCATATCCTTCCTCCAGCCTCCCCTCAGGCCTCATATCCTCCCTCCAGCCTCCCCTCTGGCATCATATCCCCCCTCCAGCCTCCCCTTCGGCCTCATATCTTCCCTCCAGCCTCCCCTTCAACCTCATATCCTCCCTCCAGCCTCACTTTCGGCCTCATATCCTCCTTCCAACCTCCCCTCTGGCCTCCTATCCTCCCTCCAGCCTCCCCTTCAGCCTCATATCCCCCCTCCAGCCTCCCCTCTGGCCTAATATCTTTCCTCCAGCCTCCCCCTCTGGCCTCATATCATCCCTCCAGCCTCTGCCTCTGGCCTCATATCCCCCCTCCAGCCTCCCCTTTGGCCTCATATTCTCCCTTCAGCCTCCCCTCTGGCCTCATATCCTCCCTCCAGCCTCCCCTTCGGCCTCATATCCTCCCTCCAGCCTCCCTTTTGGCCTCATATCCTCCTTCCAGCCTCCCCTTCGGCCTCATATCCTCCCTCCAGCCTCCCCTTTGGCCTCATAGCCTCCCTTTTGGCCTCATATCCTCCTTCCAGCCTCCCCTTCGGCCTCATATCCCCACTCCAGCCTCCCCTCTGGCCTCATATCCTCCCTCCAGCCTCCCCTCTGGCCTCATATCCTCCCTCTAGCCTCCCCTCTGGCCTCATATCCTCCCTCCAGCCTCCCCTCTGGCCTCATATCCCCCCTCCAGCCTCCCCTCTGGCCTCATATCCCCCCTCCAACCTCCCTTTTGGCCTCATATCCTCCTTCCAGCCTCCCCTTCGGCCTCCATATCCCCCCTCCAGCCTCCCCTCTGGCCTCATATCCTCCCTCAGGCCTACTCTTCGGCCTCATATCCTCCCTCCAGCCTCCCCTTCGGCCTCATATCCTCCCTTCAGCCTCCTTTTCGGCCTCATATCCTCCTTCCAGCCTCCCCTTCGGCCTCATATCCCACCTCTGGCCTCCCCTCTGGCCTCATATCCTCCCTCCAACCTCCCCTTCGGCCTCATATCCCACCTCTGGCCTCATATCCTTCCTCCAGCCTCCCCTCAGGCCTCATATCCTCCCTCCAGCCTCCCCTCTGGCCTCATATCCCCCCTCCAGCCTCCCCTCTGGGCTCATATCCTCCCTCCAGCCTCCTCTTGGGCCTCATATCCTTCCTCCAGCCTCCCCTCAGGCCTCATATTCTCCCTCCAGCCTCCCCTCAGGCCTCATATTCTCCCTCCAGCCTCCCCTCTGGCCTCATATCCTTCCTCCAGCCTCCCCTTTGGCCTCATATCCTCCCTCCAGCCTCCCCTCTGGCCTCATATCCCCCTCCAGCCTCCCTTTTGGCCTCATATACTTCCTCCAGCTTCCCCTCTGGCCTCCTATCCCACCTCCAGTCTCCCCTCTGGCCTCATATCCTCCCTCCAGCCTCCCCTCTGGCCTCATATCCCCCCTCCAGCCTCCCTTCTGGCCTCATATCCTCCCTCCAGCCTCCCCTTTGGCCTCATATCCTCCCTCCAGCCTCCCCTCTGGCCTCCTATCCCCCCTCCAGCCTCCCCTCTGGCTTCATATCCTCCCTCCAGCCTCCCCTCTGGCCTCATATCCCCCCTCCAGCCTCCCCTCTGGCCTCATATTCTCCCTCCAGCCTCCCCTTCGGCCTCATATCCTCCCTCCAGCCTCCCCTCTGGCCTCCTATCCCCCCTTCAGCCTCCCCTCTGGCCTCATATCCTCCCTCCAGCCTCCCCTCTGGCCTCATATCCCCCCTCCAGCCTCCACTCTGGCCTCATATCCTCCCTCCAGCCTCCCCTTCGGCCTCATATCCTCCCTCCAGCCTCCCCTCTGGCCTCCTATCCCCCCTCCAGCCTCCCCTCTGGCCTCATATCCTCCCTCCAGCCTCCCCTCTGGCCTCATATCCCCCCTCCAGCCTCCCCTCTGGCCTCATATCCTCCCTCCAGCCTCCCCTCTGGCCTCATATCCCCCCTCCAGCCTCCCCTCTGGCCTCATATCCCCCCTCCAGCCTCCCCTCTGGCCTCATATCCTCCCTCCAGCCTCCCCTCTGGCCTCATATCCCCCCTCCAGCCTCCCTTTCGGCCTCCTATTCCCCCTCCAGCCTCCCCTCTGGCCTCATATCCTCCCTCCAGCCTCCCCTCTGGCCTCATATCCCCCCTCCAGCCTCCCCTCTGGCCTCATATCCTCCCTCCAGCCTCCCCTTCGGCCTCATATCCTCCCTCCAGCCTCCCCTCTGGCCTCCTATCCCCCCTCCAGCCTCCCCTCTGGCCTCATATCCTCCCTCCAGCCTCCCCTCTGGCCTCATATCCCCCCTCCAGCCTCCCCTCTGGCCTCATATCCTCCCTCCAGCCTCCCCTTCGGCCTCATATCCTCCCTCCAGCCTCCCCTCTGGCCTCCTATCCCCCCTCCAGCCTCCCCTCTGGCCTCATATCCTCCCTCCAGCCTCCCCTCTGGCCTCATATCCCCCCTCCAGCCTCCCCTCTGGCCTCATATCCTCCCTCCAGCCTCCCCTCTGGCCTCATATCCCCCCCTCCAGCCTCCCCTCTGGCCTCATATCCTCCCTCCAGCCTCCCCTCTGGCCTCATATCCCCCCTCCAGCCTCCCTTTCGACCTCCTATTCCCCCTCCAGCCTCCCCTCTGGCCTCATATCCTCCCTCCAGCCTCCCCTGTGGCCTCATATCCTCCCTCCAGCCTCCCCTCTGGCCTCATATCCCCCCTCCAGCCTCCCTTTTGGCCTCCTATCCCCCCTCCAGCCTCCCCTCTGGCCTCATATCCTCCCTCCAGCCTCCCCTCTGGCCTCATATCCTCCCTCCAGCCTCCCCTCTGGCCTCATATCCTCCCTCCAGCCTCCCCTGTGGCCTCATATCCTCCCTCCAGCCTCCCCTCTGGCCTCATATCCCCCCTCCAGCCTCCCTTTTGGCCTCCTATCCCCCCTCCAGCCTCCCCTCTGGCCTCATATCCTCCCTCCAGCCTCCCCTCTGGCCTCATATCCTCCCTCCAGCCTCCCCTCTGGCCTCCTATCCCCCCTCCAGCCTCCCCTCTGGCCTCATATCCCCCCTCCAGCCTCCCCTCTGGCCTCATATCCTCCCTCCAGCCTTCCCTTTGGTCATGTCATGTCCTCAGAGGTGTCTCTGCAGGGACTCCTGATCTCTGGGTGGGGGGGGTTGGAGTTTGGGGCGGAGTCGGTACGGCAGGATGGAGGTCACACCTGGTTGGTGGTTTGAGGTTTGGGTGGAGGAGCTCTGTGGTTGTTCAATGTGACATGAAATCTCCGAAACCTTCTGGAACCGTCTGCTGGGAGGAGTATATAGATATCCTGTATACTCTACACCGCTCCCCTCCTCAACCCAGACAAGTCCCCATCCCCCATTGTAGGGGGTTCCTGTCATCCAATTAGAACCCTCCGGTCAGGTCATTACCCAGAACCCTCCAGTCAGGTCATTACCCAGAACCCTCCAGGCATTACCCAGAACCCTCCAGTCAGGTCATTACCCAGAACCCTCCAGGCATTACCCAGAACCCTCCGGTCATTACCCAGAACCCTCTGGTCAGGTCATTACCCAGAACCCTCCGGTCATTACCCAGAACCCTCTGGTCAGGTCATTACCCAGAACCCTCCGGTCATTACCCAGAACCCTCTGGTCAGGTCATTACCCAGAACCCTCCGGTCAGGTCATTACCCAGAACCCTCCGGTCAGGTCATTACCCACAACCCTCCGGTCATTACCCAGAACCCTCCGGTCAGGTCATTACCCAGAACCCTCCGGTCAGGTCATTACACAGAACCCTCCGGTCAGGTCATTACCCAGAACCCTCCGGTCATTACACAGAACCCTCCGGTCAGGTCATTACCCAGAACCCTCCGGTCAGGTCATTACCCAGAACCCTCCGGTCAGGTCATTACCCAGAACCCTCCGGTCATTACACAGAACCCTCCGGTCAGGTCATTACCCAGAACCCTCCGGTCAGGTCATTACCCAGAACCCTCCGGTCAGGTCATTACCCACAACCCTCCGGTCATTACCCAGAACCCTCCGGTCAGGTCATTACCCAGAACCCTCCGGTCAGGTCATTACACAGAACCCTCCGGTCAGGTCATTACCCAGAACCCTCCGGTCAGGTCATTACCCAGAACCCTCCAGTCAGGTCATTACCCAAAACCCTCCGGTCAGGTCATTACCCAGAACCCTCCGGTCAGGTCATTACCCAGAACCCTCCGGTCATTACCCAGAACCCTCCAGTCAGGTCATTACCCAGAACCCTCCGGTCAGGTCATTACCCAGAACCCTCCGGTCAGGTCATTACCCAGAACCCTCCGGTCAGGTCATTACCCAGAACCCTCCAGTCAGGTCATTACCCAGAACCCTCCAGTCAGGTCATTACCCAGAACCCTCCGGTCAGGTCATTACCCGGAACCCTCCGGTCAGGTCATTACCCAGAACCCTCCAGTCAGGTCATTACCCAGAACCCTCCGGTCAGATCATTACCCGGAACCCTCCGGTCAGGTCATTACCCAGAACCCTCCAGTCAGGTCATTACCCAGAACCCTCCGGTCAGGTCATTACCCAGAACCCTCCAGTCAGGTCATTACCCAGAACCCTCCAGTCAGGTCATTACCCAGAACCCTCCAGTCAGGTCATTACCCAGAACCCTCCGGTCAGATCATTACCCAGAACCCTCCGGTCAGGTCATTACCCAGAACCCTCCGGTCAGGTCATTACCCAGAACCCTCAGGTGCTGGAAGAGACAGGACACGACACAATTCAGTTCTGCTTTTATTACAGCTCATACAATACGTGTATGGGGTCCCCTCCATGGGGCCCCTGTGCAGGTTCCGGATCAGTGCTTGTGGTGCGACTCCTCGTATCCGGAGGGAAGTGGGTTGGCGTGTGGATTGTGGAAGAGAGAATGATTGCCGTCACCCCAGGGGAAGCGCTGCAAGAGACAATGAGGGTTCTCCGTCACATGGGGGTCATTATACGAGACTGGGGTGTCTGCCTGTGTGGGGGTTCCTGACTGATTGTACAGCGATTGTATGATTGGTGATTGGATGTAGAGATTGGATGACTGGTGATTGGATGTAGAGATTGGATGATTGGTGATTGGATGTAGAGATTGGATGATCGGTGATTGGATGTAGAGATTGGATGATCGGTGATTGGATGTAGAGATTGGATGATCGGTGATTGGATGTAGAGATTGGATGATCGGTGATTGGATGTAGAGATTGGATGATTGGTGATTGGATGATCGGTGATTGGATGATCGGTGATTGGATGTAGAGATTGGATGATTGGTGATTGGATGTAGAGATTGGATGATTGGTGATTGGATGTAGAGATTGGATGACTGGTGATTGGATGTAGAGATTGGATGATTGGTGATTGGATGTAGAGATTGGATGATTGGTGATTGGATGTAGAGATTGGATGATTGGTGATTGGATGTAGAGATTGGATGATTGGTGATTGGATGTAGAGATTGGATGATCGGTGATTGGATGTAGAGATTGGATGATCGGTGATTGGATGTAGAGATTGGATGATTGGTGATTGGATGATTGGTGATTGGATGTAGAGATTGGATGATTGGTGATTGGATGTAGAGATTGGATGGTCGGTGATTGGATGTAGAGATTGGTTGATCGGTGATTGGATGTAGAGATTGGATGATTGGTGATTGGATGATCGGTGATTGGATGTAGAGATTGGATGATCGGTGATTGGATGTAGAGATTGGATGATTGGTGATTGGATGTAGAGATTGGATGATCGGTGATTGGATGTAGAGATTGGATGATCGGTGATTGGATGTAGAGATTGGATGATCGGTGATTGGATGTAGAGATTGGATGATCGGTGATTGGATGTAGAGATTGGATGATCGGTGATTGGATGTAGAGATTGGATGATTGGTGATTGGATGTAGAGATTGGATGATCGGTGATTGGATGTAGAGATTGGATGATTAGTGATTGGATGTAGAGATTGGATGATCGGTGATTGGATGTAGAGATTGGATGATTGGTGATTGGATGTAGAGATTGGATGATCGGTGATTGCATGTAGAGATTGGATGATCGGTGATTGGATGTAGAGATTGGATGATTGGTGATTGCATGTAGAGATTGGATGATCGGTGATTGGATGTAGAGATTGGTTGATCGGTGATTGTATGTAGAGATTGGATGATCGGTGATTGGATGTAGAGATTGGATGATTGGTGATTGGATGTAGAGATTGGATGATTGGTGATTGGATGATCGGTGATTGGATGTAGAGATTGGATGATTGGTGATTGGATGTAGAGATTGGATGATTGGTGATTGAATGTAGAGATTGGATGATTGGTGATTGGATGTAGAGATTGGATGATTGGTTTCTGGACGGTGAATACACAGATTGGATGTAGAGATTGGATGATCGGTGATTGGATGTAGAGATTGGATGATTGGTGATTGGATGTAGAGATTGGATGATTGGTGATTGGATGTAGAGATTGGATGATTGGTGATTGGATGTAGAGATTGGATGATTGGTGATTGGATGTAGAGATTGGATGATTGGTGATTGGATGTAGAGATTGGATGTAGAGATTGGATGATTGGATGTAGAGATTGGATGATCGGTGATTGGATGTAGAGATTGGATGATTGGATGATTGGTGATTGGATGTAGAGATTGGATGATCAGTGATTGGATGTAGAGATTGGATGATCAGTGATTGGATGTAGAGATTGGTTGATCGGTGATTGGATGTAGAGATTGGATGTAGAGATTGGATGATCGGTGATTGGATGTAGAGATTGGATGATTGGTGATTGGATGTAGAGATTGGATGGTCGGTGATTGGATGTAGAGATTGGATGGTCGGTGATTGGATGTAGAGATTGGATGATCGGTGATTGGATGTAGAGATTGGATGATCGGTGATTGGATGTAGAGATTGGTTGATCGGTGATTGGATGTAGAGATTGGATGATTGGTGATTGGATGTAGAGATTGGATGATCGGTGATTGGATGTAGAGATTGGATGATTGGTGATTGGATGTAGAGATTGGATGATCGGTGATTGGATGTAGAGATTGGATGATCGGTGATTGGATGTAGAGATTGGATGATTGGTGATTGGATGTAGAGATTGGATGATTAGTGATTGGATGTAGAGATTGGATGATTAGTGATTGGATGTAGAGATTGGATGATCAGTGATTGGATGTAGAGATTGGATGATCGGTGATTGGATGTAGAGATTGGATGATTGGTGATTGGATGTAGAGATTGGATGATCGGTGATTGGATGTAGAGATTGGATGATTGGTGATTGGATGTAGAGATTGGATGATCGGTGATTGGATGTAGAGATTGGATGATTGGTTTCTGGACGGTGAATACACAGATTGGATGTAGAGATTGGATGATCGGTGATTGGATGTAGAGATTGGTTGATCGGTGATTGGATGTAGAGATTGGATGTAGAGATTGGATGATCAGTGATTGGATGTAGAGATTGGATGATCGGTGATTGGATGTAGAGATTGGATGATCGGTGATTGGATGTAGAGATTGGATGATTGGTGATTGGATGTAGAGATTGGATGATTGGTGATTGGATGTAGAGATTGGATGATTAGTGATTGGATGTAGAGATTGGATGATCGGTGATTGGATGTAGAGATTGGATGATTGGTGATTGGATGTAGAGATTGGATGATCGGTGATTGCATGTAGAGATTGGATGATCGGTGATTGGATGTAGAGATTGGATGATTGGTGATTGCATGTAGAGATTGGATGATCGGTGATTGGATGTAGAGATTGGTTGATCGGTGATTGTATGTAGAGATTGGATGATCGGTGATTGGATGTAGAGATTGGATGATTGGTGATTGGATGTAGAGATTGGATGATTGGTGATTGGATGATCGGTGATTGGATGTAGAGATTGGATGATTGGTGATTGGATGTAGAGATTGGATGATTGGTGATTGAATGTAGAGATTGGATGATTGGTGATTGGATGTAGAGATTGGATGATCGGTGATTGGATGTAGAGATTGGATGATCGGTGATTGGATGTAGAGATTGGATGATTGGTTTCTGGACGGTGAATACAGAGATTGGATGTAGAGATTGGATGATCGGTGATTGGATGTAGAGATTGGATGATTGGTGATTGGATGTAGAGATTGGATGATTGGTGATTGGATGTAGAGATTGGATGATTGGTGATTGGATGTAGAGATTGGATGATTAGTGATTGGATGTAGAGATTGGATGATCGGTGATTGGATGTAGAGATTGGATGATTGGTGATTGGATGTAGAGATTGGATGATCGGTGATTGGATGTAGAGATTGGATGATTGGTGATTGGATGTAGAGATTGGATGATTAGTGATTGGATGTAGAGATTGGATGATTAGTGATTGGATGTAGAGATTGGATGATCGGTGATTGGATGTAGAGATTGGATGATTGGTGATTGGATGTAGAGATTGGATGATCGGTGATTGGATGTAGAGATTGGATGATTGGTGATTGGATGTAGAGATTGGATGATTGGTGATTGGATGTAGAGATTGGATGATCGGTGATTGGATGTAGAGATTGGATGATCGGTGATTGGATGTAGAGATTGGATGATTGGTGATTGGATGTAGAGATTGGATGATTGGTGATTGGATGTAGAGATTGGATGATTGGTGATTGGATGTAGAGATTGGATGATCGGTGATTGGATGTAGAGATTGGATGATTGGATGATTGGTGATTGGATGTAGAGATTGGATGATCAGTGATTGGATGTAGAGATTGGATGATCAGTGATTGGATGTAGAGATTGGTTGATCGGTGATTGGATGTAGAGATTGGATGTAGAGATTGGATGATCGGTGATTGGATGTAGAGATTGGATGATTGGTGATTGGATGTAGAGATTGGATGGTCGGTGATTGGATGTAGAGATTGGATGATCGGTGATTGGATGTAGAGATTGGTTGATCGGTGATTGGATGTAGAGATTGGATGATTGGTGATTGGATGTAGAGATTGGATGATCGGTGATTGGATGTAGAGATTGGATGATTGGTGATTGGATGTAGAGATTGGATGATCGGTGATTGGATGTAGAGATTGGATGATCGGTGATTGGATGTAGAGATTGGATGATTGGTGATTGGATGTAGAGATTAGATGATCAGTGATTGGATGTAGAGATTGGATGATCGGTGATTGGATGTAGAGATTGGATGATTGGTGATTGGATGTAGAGATTGGATGATCGGTGATTGGATGTAGAGATTGGATGATTGGTGATTGGATGTAGAGATTGGATGATCGGTGATTGGATGTAGAGATTGGATGATTGGTTTCTGGACGGTGAATACACAGATTGGATGTAGAGATTGGATGATTGGTGATTGGATGTAGAGATTGGATGATTAGTGATTGGATGTAGAGATTGTATGATTGGTGATTGGATGTAGAGATTGGATGATCGGTGATTGGATGTAGAGATTGGTTGATCGGTGATTGGATGTAGAGATTGGATGTAGAGATTGGATGATCAGTGATTGGATGTAGAGATTGGATGATCGGTGATTGGATGTAGAGATTGGATGATCGGTGATTGGATGTAGAGATTGGATGATTGGTGATTGGATGTAGAGATTGGATGATTGGTGATTGGATGTAGAGATTGGATGATTGGTGATTGGATGATCGGTGATTGGATGTAGAGATTGGATGATCAGTGATTGGATGTAGAGATTGGATGATCAGTGATTGGATGTAGAGATTGGTTGATCGGTGATTGGATGTAGAGATTGGATGTAGAGATTGGATGATCGGTGATTGGATGTAGAGATTGGATGATTGGTGATTGGATGTAGAGATTGGATGGTCGGTGATTGGATGTAGAGATTGGATGGTCGGTGATTGGATGTAGAGATTGGATGATCGGTGATTGGATGTAGAGATTGGTTGATCGGTGATTGGATGTAGAGATTGGATGATTGGTGATTGGATGTAGAGATTGGATGATCGGTGATTGGATGTAGAGATTGGATGATTGGTGATTGGATGTAGAGATTGGATGATCGGTGATTGGATGTAGAGATTGGATGATCGGTGATTGGATGTAGAGATTGGATGATTGGTGATTGGATGTAGAGATTAGATGATCAGTGATTGGATGTAGAGATTGGATGATCGGTGATTGGATGTAGAGATTGGATGATTGGTGATTGGATGTAGAGATTGGATGATCGGTGATTGGATGTAGAGATTGGATGATTGGTGATTGGATGTAGAGATTGGATGATCGGTGATTGGATGTAGAGATTGGATGATTGGTTTCTGGACGGTGAATACACAGATTGGATGTAGAGATTGGATGATCGGTGATTGGATGTAGAGATTGGATGATCAGTGATTGGATGTAGAGATTGGTTGATCGGTGATTGGATGTAGAGATTGGATGATCAGTGATTGGATGTAGAGATTGGATGATCGGTGATTGGATGTAGAGATTGGATGATTGGTGATTGGATGTAGAGATTGGATGAATAGTGATTGGATGTAGAGATTGGATGATTGGTGATTGGATGTAGAGATTGGATGATTGGTGATTGGATGTAGAGATTGGATGATTGGTGATTGGATGTAGAGATTGGATGATTAGTGATTGGATGTAGAGATTGGATGATCGGTGATTGGATGTAGAGATTGGATGATTGGTGATTGGATGTAGAGATTGGATGATTGGTGATTGGATGTAGAGATTGGATGATTAGTGATTGGATGTAGAGATTGGATGATTAGTGATTGGATGTAGAGATTGGATGATCGGTGATTGGATGTAGAGATTGGATGATCGGTGATTGGATGTAGAGATTGGATGATCGGTGATTGGATGTAGAGATTGGATGATTGGTGATTGGATGTAGAGATTGGATGATCGGTGATTGGATGTAGAGATTGGTTGATCGGTGATTGGATGTAGAGATTGGATGATCGGTGATTGCATGTAGAGATTGGATGATCGGTGATTGGATGTAGAGATTGGATGATTGGTGATTGCATGTAGAGATTGGATGATCGGTGATTGGATGTAGAGATTGGATGATCGGTGATTGGATGTAGAGATTGGATGATCGGTGATTGGATGTAGAGATTGGATGATTGGTGATTGGATGTAGAGATTGGATGATTGGTGATTGGATGATCGGTGATTGGATGTAGAGATTGGATGATTGGTGATTGGATGTAGAGATTGGATGATTGGTGATTGAATGTAGAGATTGGATGATTGGTGATTGGATGTAGAGATTGGATGATCGGTGATTGGATGTAGAGATTGGATGATCGGTGATTGGATGTAGAGATTGGATGATCGGTGATTGGATGTAGAGATTGGATGATTGGTGATTGGATGTAGAGATTGGATGATCGGTGATTGGATGTAGAGATTGGATGATCGGTGATTGGATGTAGAGATTGGATGATTGGTGATTGGATGTAGAGATTAGATGATCAGTGATTGGATGTAGAGATTGGATGATCGGTGATTGGATGTAGAGATTGGATGATTGGTGATTGGATGTAGAGATTGGATGATTGGTGATTGGATGTAGAGATTGGATGATCGGTGATTGGATGTAGAGATTGGATGATTGGTGATTGGATGTAGAGATTGGATGATCGGTGATTGGATGTAGAGATTGGATGATTGGATGATTGGTGATTGGATGTAGAGATTGGATGATCAGTGATTGGATGTAGAGATTGGATGATCAGTGATTGGATGTAGAGATTGGTTGATCGGTGATTGGATGTAGAGATTGGATGTAGAGATTGGATGATCGGTGATTGGATGTAGAGATTGGATGATTGGTGATTGGATGTAGAGATTGGATGGTCGGTGATTGGATGTAGAGATTGGATGATCGGTGATTGGATGTAGAGATTGGTTGATCGGTGATTGGATGTAGAGATTGGATGATTGGTGATTGGATGTAGAGATTGGATGATCGGTGATTGGATGTAGAGATTGGATGATTGGTGATTGGATGTAGAGATTGGATGATCGGTGATTGGATGTAGAGATTGGATGATCGGTGATTGGATGTAGAGATTGGATGATCAGTGATTGGATGTAGAGATTGGATGATCAGTGATTGGATGTAGAGATTGGATGATCGGTGATTGGATGTAGAGATTGGATGATCGGTGATTGGATGTAGAGATTGGATGATTGGTGATTGGATGTAGAGATTGGATGATTGGTGATTGGATGTAGAGATTGGATGATTGGTGATTGGATGTAGAGATTGGATGATTGGTGATTGGATGTAGAGATTGGATGATCGGTAATTGGATGTAGAGATTGGATGATCGGTGATTGGATGTAGAGATTGGATGATCGGTGATTGGATGTAGAGATTGGATGATTGGTGATTGGATGTAGAGATTGGATGATCGGTGATTGGATGTAGAGATTGGATGATCGGTGATTGGATGTAGAGATTGGATGATTGGTGATTGGATGTAGAGATTGGATGGTCGGTGATTGGATGTAGAGATTGGATGATCGGTGATTGGATGTAGAGATTGGATGATCGGTGATTGGATGTAGAGATTGGATGATCGGTGATTGGATGTAGAGATTGGATGATTGGTGATTGGATGTAGAGATTGGATGATCGGTGATTGGATGTAGAGATTGGATGTAGAGATTGGATGATTGGTGATTGGATGTAGAGATTGGATGTAGAGATTGGATGATCGGTGATTGGATGTAGAGATTGGATGTAGAGATTGGATGATTGGTGATTGGATGTAGAGATTGGATGTAGAGATTGGATGATCGGTGATTGGATGTAGAGATTGGATGATTGGTGATTGGATGTAGAGATTGGATGATTGGTGATTGGATGTAGAGATTGGATGATCGGTGATTGGATGTAGAGATTGGATGATCGGTGATTGGATGTAGAGATTGGATGATCGGTGATTGGATGTAGAGATTGGATGATCAGTGATTGGATGTAGAGATTGGATGATTGGTGATTGGATGTAGAGATTGGATGATTGGTGATTGGATGTAGAGATTGGATGATTGGTGATTGGATGTAGAGATTGGATGATCGGTGATTGGATGTAGAGATTGGATGATTGGTGATTGGATGTAGAGATTGGATGATTGGTGATTGGATGTAGAGATTGGATGATCGGTGATTGGATGTAGAGATTGGATGGTCGGTGATTGGATGTAGAGATTGGATGATTGGTGATTGGATGTAGAGATTGGATGTAGAGATTGGATGATTGGTGATTGGATGTAGAGATTGGATGTAGAGATTGGATGATCGGTGATTGGATGTAGAGATTGGATGTAGAGATTGGATGATTGGTGATTGGATGTAGAGATTGGATGTAGAGATTGGATGATCGGTGATTGGATGTAGAGATTGGATGTAGAGATTGGATGATCGGTGATTGGATGTAGAGATTGGATGATTAGTGATTGGATGTAGAGATTGGATGATTGGTGATTGGATGTAGAGATTGGATGATTGGTGATTGGATGTAGAGTTTGGATGATCGGTGATTGGATGTAGAGATTGGATGATTGGTGATTGGATGTAGAGATTGGATGATTGGTGATTGGATGTAGAGATTGGATGATTGGTGATTGGATGTAGAGATTGGATGATTGGTGATTGGATGTAGAGTTTGGATGATCGGTGATTGGATGTAGAGTTTGGATGATCGGTGATTGGATGTAGAGTTTGGATGATCAGTGATTGGATGTAGAGATTGGATGATCGGTGATTGGATGTAGAGATTGGATGATCGGTGATTGGATGTAGAGATTGGATGATCGGTGATTGGATGTAGAGATTGGATGATCGGTGATTGGATGTAGAGATTGGATGATCGGTGATTGGATGTAGAGATTGGATGATCAGTGATTGGATGTAGAGATTGGATGATCGGTGATTGGATGTAGAGATTGGATGATCGGTGATTGGATGTAGAGATTGGATGATCAGTGATTGGATGTAGAGATTGGTTGATCGGTGATTGGATGTAGAGATTGGATGATCGGTGATTGGATGTAGAGATTGGATGATTGGTGATTGGATGATCGGTGATTGGATGTAGAGATTGGATGATTGGTGATTGGATGTAGAGATTGGATGATCGGTGATTGGATGATCGGTGATTGGATGTAGAGATTGGATGATCGGTGATTGGATGGTCGGTGATTGGATGTAGAGATTGGATGATCGGTGATTGGATGTAGAGATTTGTTGATCGGTGATTGGATGTAGAGATTGGATGATTGGTGATTGGATGTAGAGATTGGATGATCGGTGATTGGATGTAGAGATTGGATGATCGGTGATTGGATGTAGAGATTGGATGATCGGTGATAGGATGTAGAGATTGGATGATCAGTGATTGGATGTAGAGATTGGATGATTGGTGATTGGATGTAGAGATTTGATGATCGGTGATTGGATGTAGAGATTGGATGATTGGTGATTGGATGTAGAGATTGGATGATTGGTGATTGGATGTAGAGATTGGATGATTGGTGATTGGATGTAGAGATTGGTTGATCGGTGATTGGATGTAGAGATTGGATGATCGGTGATTGGATGTAGAGATTGGATGGTCAGTGATTGGATGTAGAGATTGGATGATTGGTGATTGGATGTAGAGATTGGATGATTGGTGATTGGATGTAGAGATTGGATGATCGGTGATTGGATGTAGAGATTGGATGATCGGTGATTGGATGTAGAGATTGGATGATTGGTTTCTGGA
>JBBGZY010003234.1:0-172500 GCA_037952925.1 Lithobates clamitans
GTTTAGCCGTCAGTCAGCCTCGCCGTGTCCAGTGATGTCTTTAGCAGCCGTATCTCCGGAAGCTATATTCCGCTCGGTAGGAGATAAGGCCGTGCCGGGTTTGGATGCTTGGAGTGAAGCCTGATAAACACATTCCTCCATTATCTCCCAAACACAATACTTACAAGATCCAAACAGGGCTGAGAGGTTTTTATTTTTTCTTTCCTAAAGTCGGACAGAAGGGACTCGGCTAGATGGTAGGTTGTCACAGCGAGAAAATGGGAACGCTATATCAAGAGTCGCCTCTCCACCGATCGATTCGACTGGCGACGGGAGGATTTAGCGTTTCGGATTACATCAAGAAATTTGCGGTAATGACCTCCATGTTTGAATTTTTTGGGGCTACCTTTACAGATGGGCGGGCAAAAATCTAGAATCCATAAACCTGGGAGATCAGCTGGCATGACATGGCGGTTGGGTTGGGGTCTTAAGACCAACTCTATTCTTTTTTTTTTCTGACTGGTCGAGCAGCCATGTTCAAAACATTTACAGCCCCCCCCCCCCCCCCCCAACCTCCAAACTTTTCTATGGTGCTTATTTTAGCAGCTTACCAACAGATTCCAACCCAGCCCTTTGGCTATAGTCTTGTTGTGCCCGATGGAAGACATAGATATTACAATTGTGTAAATCTGGGATTGGCTTCAGCCTGTGGGCACTTTTCAGAGGCGGCAAGAGCTTCTAAATTGCTGGGGGAACATTAATTTGCAGGCTCAAAAAAATGAGGGGTCCCTGTAATTTCATAGCTGCATCAGCTGTTTGGATCCTGGAATTTGTACGATCTTATTTATGAAATATTTGAGAACATTGCTTATCATTTTATAGTGAAATATATATTTTTAATTTTTTTGTTATTTTTAAGGTGGTTAATATTTTTTAAAATATGTTTTTAAAATGTGGTGGTTGTTGGTATTTTTTAAAATGTGTTATAAAAGATGGGAATGAGATGAGTATGATAAAAAAAAAAAAATATTGGCTAAATCACGGCATGGCATAGCCTAATGCACTACTATAGAGAGCCTAATATACCACTGATCCTGCACACAGGCATATTGGACCGTATAATGTAATACATGGGCATATTGGTCATATAACATAAAATATGGGCATACTAAGTGGTATAATCTAAAATGTGGGAGCATTGGGCAGTATGATCTAAAATATGGGTGTATTGGGCTGTATAACATACCATAAAATATGGGTATATTGGACCATATAACTTAAAATATAGGCTTACCGGGCTGCATTACTTAACATATGGGCATACTGGGCCGCATAACCTAAAATATGGGCATGTTGGGTTGTATAACGTAAAATGTGGGAGCTTTGGGCAGTATAATCTAATATCTGGGTGTATTGGGCTGTATAACATGAAATATGGGTATATTGGTCCATATAACATAAAGTATAGGCTTGTTGGGCTGTATAACACAAACTATGGGTGTGTTGGGCTGCATTACGTAACATATGGGCATGCTGGGCTACATAACATAAAAATGGGCATATTGGGGGGGGGGGGGGGGGGGGGGGGTTGTATCAAAACGTGGGAGCATTTCACAGTATAACTTAAAATATGGGTGTAATGGACCATATAACATAAAATATATAGGCTTGTTGGGCTGTATGATGTAAAATATGGTTGTATAGGGCCAAATAAAGTAAAATATAGGCATATTGGACTGTATAACACAAAGTATGGGTGTATTGGGCTGCATTACATAACATATGATCATATTGGGCCACGTAACATAAAAATGGGCATATTGGGTGGTATAATGTAAAATGTGGGATCATTGGGCAATATAACCTAAAATATGGATGTATTGGGCTGTATAACATAACATATGGGTATATTGGACTATTTAATATAAAATATATAGGCTTATTGGGCTGTATAACACAAACGATGTGTGTATTGGGCTGCATTACATAACTTATGGGCACGCTGGGCTACATAACATAAAAAAGGGCATATTGGGGGGGGGGGGGGGGGGGATGTTGTATCAAAAAGTGGGGGCATTTCACAATATATTCTAAAATATGGGTGTATTGGACCATATCACATAAAATATAGGCTTGTTGGGCTTTATGATGCAAAATAAGGTTGTATTGGGCCATGTATTGTAACATATTGGCTGTATAATGAAAAATAAGGGTGTATAGGGCCATATAATGTAAAATATAGGCATATTGGACTGTATAACACAAACTATGGGTGTATTGGGCTGCATGACGTAACATATGGGCACACTGGACCGCATAACATAAAATATGGGCATATTAGGTCATATAATGTAAAATGTGGGCGCATTGGGCAGTGTAACCTAAAATATAGGTGTATTGGATTGTATAATGTAAAACATGGTTATATTGGTCCGTATAACGTAACATATGGACTTATTGGGTTGTGTAATGCAAAATATGGTTGTATTGGGCCACATAATGTAAAATATTGACTGTATAATGTCACATATGGGTGTATAGAAGCATAGAATGTAAAATATGGGCATATTGGGCTGTATAACACAAACTCTGGGCTTATTGGGCCTCATTACATAAAATGTGGGTGTATTGGGCCGTATGATAAAAAGTATGGGCATATTGGGCCATAGAACATAAAAATACAAATAACTGCTACTAACATTTACAAATGTGTGCAAAATTTGCAAAATATAACTTGTAGTTGTTGGAAATGACATCACATTTGTAGGAGTGGTGCGGCGTTTTGGATGAATTGGTATCTATGGTGTCGCTTTGTCTTTCGCCTTGCTTGGCTGCGTCCCCCCGAATCCCACCGAATCGTCGGTCAGAGAATAAAATGTATTTTTTGATTTGTCGCCTCTCCCTACAAGCACCCCGCTGAGCATTACTTTGTATCAATCCTGATTTGATGCGCACCCAGGACATGTGCGGGAAACCCCCCCCCCCCTCCGCTACTTTGTATAGACTATGAGATTTTCCTCATTTTTGTGACTCTGTTGGGCAGGTTGTTGCAGTTTTCTGATTACAGGAAGGATAGAGTGCGAAGGGATTAGACCCCCTGTCAGGTTTTTATTGCTTTCTGTGCCCCCTCTTTGTCCTGTTTATCATTATTGCTGACAGTGAAAGTGAAAGGAAATCTTATATTTTGTGAGGGGACACCAGTTCTGGTGACAACCAGGGATCCCCTCACCTCTGGAAGGATTTCTTCTCACTTCCTGTTTTAGCTATGGGTGGGCAAGTGAAACAAATCCCCCCCCCCCCCCACAGCGTGGTGGTGCAGGGATTTATTCGAAGGCAAGTATTTCATAATGTGCTAGTATGCGATGCATACTAGCACATAATGCCTTTTTTACTTTGCAGGGTTTTAAAAAAAGAAAAAGAAACTTTGGCGCAGTTTACGTCCTCTTTAAAAAGGAGACCCCCCCCCCCAAAAAAATGAAATGTCAGCAGCCACAAATACTGTAGCTGCTGACTTGTAATATAAGGACACTTACCTGTCCTTACCGGGGATCCAGCGCTGTCCTCGCCCGAGCCGATTCTTCAATCTGCTTCAGGTCCAGGCTTCCCACAAGCCACTCTGCTCGTTGTGAATGGTCCCTCAGTCTTCTGGGTCCTTTTGATGTGTCCCAGAAGGTTGCTTGGGTGGGAGGAGGGGGTGGAACCAAACTTCTGCAGTGATCTGACCGGAGGTGGGAGCAAAACCAGGTACCAGTCCGTCCACCCCCCGACCCCAAAAAACTGCCAATTGTTGAAGAGGTTGGACTGGACATTTTAAAGATGGGCAACTCCTATCCTCATATTGATTAGTGGTTTAGTAGGGAACAGACAGAAAAGATACACTCCGCGTCTTTCCAAATAACTGTCCTGCTTTTTTATGATGCAATTGAAGGTTTTTTTATACACATAATTATGTAGCTATCACATTAATATTACAATTGTACTTTTATGGTAACAAGGGGCGTAACATAGGCAGGCTAATTCTAATCAGGACTCGAAAGAATGCAAACATGTCATGAAAACATTATTAGTGCCGTGTGCACAGTGAGGGCCGTGTGCAATACATACAAAATAGAATACAATTATATACAGAACTTACATATTTCCATTACAGGTCATTAGAAAACTGTATAGAGTGGTGCATTGTATCAAATATACGGAAAAGTAGATTTTGGGTTTGCATACACTTTGCTGCTATAAGCGTGCGAAATTGCAGCAAGATATAAGTGATTTTCCTGCCAACACAATACACAATTTCACCTTTTGTTAGTTGCCAATTAGCTTTATAACAGTAAAGTACACATTGAATGGAAATTACTCTTATTAAGGCGGGTGACATTCAGGCAACATGCAGGACAAATTAGCGCACTTTGCTGTAAAGTAGGATGGGGGGGGGAGGGGTCATTTGATTCAATGTTTTGCAAAAGCCATTCAGGCTGTCATTACCGAAACAACATCAAAGTGCCGTAGAACCGGGACCTGCGCGTTCCCAGAGCTTGACGTGGCATTTGCTTGTATTGTCCGCCATTCTCAGCATTGTGTTTATAAAGAGATTGTTCGGATTTAGAAAGTAATGGACGTCATATAATTACAGAATGTGATCAACAGAGAACGGAGAGCGTGTAATAAGAAGACTTATGAACTTGTCGTAATTAGCGGACTACTGAGCTATTATCTCCATCTTAGATGTTCCACACTTCAAAGAAGACAGATACAAGAACCTTTTGATTGAAGTCAGTAAAAAAAAAAAAACATGCTAGAACGATCGTTAAACCTGAACTCCAGGCAAACATCTAAATACGAGGTTGAAATATATATAATGGGTGTGCTTTACCTGCCAAAACGAGCTGTATTTCTGTCCATACAGTCCTTAGATAAACCCAGCTACACTATATTACCAAAAGTATTGGGACACTCCCCCCCCCCCCCCCTCAAATATTTTATTTATGTCAGGGAAAAAGGCAGGTTCCATGTCAGCATATCGTAAAACCGTGCACAAAGAACCTCACATCCTTGAACTTTAATGGCATCCCAGTCTTAATCTGTAGGGTTCAATATTGAGTTGGCCCTCCCTTTGCACCTATAACAGCTTTAACTCTTCTGGGAAGGCCGTCCACAAGGTTTAGGAGTGTGTCTATGGGAATGTTTGACCATTTTTCCAGAAGAGCATTTGTAATGTCAGGCACGAGAAGGCCTGGCTCGCAGTCTCCGCTCTAATTCATCCAAAGGTGTTCTATCGGGTTGAGGTGCAGGCCAGTCAAGTTCCTCCACCCCAAACTCGGTCATCCATGTCTTTATGGACCTTGCTTTGTGTACTGGTGCGTGTTCATGTTGGAACAGGAAGGGGCCACCCCCAAACTGTTCCCACAAAGTTGGGAGCATGAAATTGTCCAAAATGTCTTGGTATGCTGACGCCTTTAAGAGTTCCCTTCACTGGAACTAAGGGGCCAAGCCCAACCCCTGAAAAACAACCCCACACCATAATCCCCCCTCCACCAAATGATTTGGACCAGTGCACAAAGCAAGGTTCATAACGTCAAGGATGAGCGAGTTTGAGGTGGAGGAACTTTTACTGTCCTGCACAATGTCTTGAACTCAACCCCTCCCTGTGGGGTTCTCGTCCAACATCAGTGCCTGACCTTACAAATGCTCTTCTGGAAGATTGGTCAAACATTCCCATAGACACACTCCTAAACCTTGTGGACAGCCTTCCCAGAAGAGTTGAAGCTGTTATAACTGAAAAAGTGGGCCAACTCAATACTAAACCCTAAGGACTAAGACTGGGATGCCATTAAAGTTCATGTGCGTGTAAAGGCAGGCGTCCCAATACTTTTTGGTACTATGTATATAAGGGGTATGCTTTACCTGCCAAACGAGTTGTATTTTTGTCCATCCGGTCTTTGGATAAACCCAGCTATGGCAGAATAGCCAGGTTGGTGACCTGAGTTTTCTCTGCTACAGTAATGCAATACAGCCCCCAAGCCAGTGAAGAAGCAAAAGACTGATGAACTCAGCAGACTCCTCTCTCCTCCTATCAGCATGTTGCCTATTCAGTATAAGTGCATCCAACACACCTGATTGGTCCCTGGTGCTCCCAGTCTGGGTTTACAGTGCAGAGACCTGCAAGAGACTGATGGGCCTCATTCACATGGACGCACCCATCTGTATGCTCATGTGAAGGGCCGCCATCAGCCTCCCAGGATGCATAGGTGTTCCTTGCAGGAGCATGCAGGCAGCCTATTGAATCAATAACAGGCAGCCAGCTGCATGGATCCATGTGGGTCCAATGCATGGATCATAGTTCAGCCCGTCTGCGTCCTGATCTGTGCATTTGACCCACACGGATGTGCACTCCAGGGTAGACGGCGTACGTACAGGGGTCACGATTGCCACCTGGCCCCATGGTCCAGGGGGCCCGTGTGGCCCCCCCATGTACACTTGGATAGGAGGGGCAGTGGAATGTAAAGGAACCAATCCCTCAATGCAGCCAGTGAATGCCTACTTCTCCTCTCCCTCCTGTAGACATTCAGCGGCTGCAGGAAGGAAATGGCGGGCATCGGTTTCTCTACTTGGCGCTCCCACTGCCTCCCAATCCCTGTCCTGCTGTCCCGGGCCCCTGTATGCTTTCCTGGCTCTCCCTCGCCCCCTGCAGGACTGCCGGGTTTCCCCCTCCTACCTCCCGCCATCTGCCATGGGTGATTCTGTCAGGATAGAGTGGGGAAGGAGCCAGTAAATGTGTAATTTACTGGCCCCTTCCTTGTCTTGATGAACCGTAACAATCACTGACTCAGTGTTTCTGGGTCGGGATAGCAGGCGCGCGCGCCGCTGCACGGCGGGGTTGCCGATGCTTGTGGCAGATGGTCACGATGACCGCCGGCCACAAGCGATCGCGAGCACCAGAGACAGAACACAGAAGTGTGTATGTAAACAAACAAATCCGTATTTTGTTCTGAGAGGAATGACAGATCGTGTGTTCCTATTAGCTAGGAACCACGCTCCGTCACTTACTCTAGTCAGTCCCCTCCCCCTTCAGTTAGAATCACCTCCCAGGGAACACAGTTAACCCCTTGATCGCCTCCTAGTGTTACCCCTTCACTGCCAGTGACATTTTTACAGTAATCAGTGCATTTTTATAGCACCGATCGTTGCATAAATTCCAATGGTCCCAAAAATGTGTCAAAAGTGTCCGATGTGTCCGCCATAATGTCGCAGTCCCGATTAAAATATCGCTGATCGCCGCCGTTACTAGTAAAAAAAATAATTAAAAATGCCCTAAATCTTTCCCCTATTTTGTAGACACTATAACTTTTGCGCAAACCAATCAATATACGCTTATTGCTTTTTTTATTACCAAAAATATGTAGAAGAATACATATCGGCCTAAACTGAGGAAAAAAATTCCTTTTTTTAAAAAAAAAATTGGGGATATTTATTATAGAAAAAAGTACAAAATGTTTTTTTTTTCAAAATTGTCCCTCATTTTTTCCAGTGTATAGCGCAAAAAATAAAAACTGCAGAGATGATCAAATACCACTAAAAGAAAGCCCTATTTGTGGGAAAAAAAAATTTGTTTGGGTACAGCGACGCACGACCGCGCAATTGTCAGTTAAAGCGCTGCAGTGCCGTGTCGCAAAAAATTGCCTGGTTATTGAGCAGCCAAATCTTCCGTGGCTGAAGGAAACCTGGTACGGCTTTTCACGCAGAGGAGCCATTCTGCCCCCCCCCCCCCCCTGTAAATAGACGTGAGCCATTCGGGAACGGGTTAAACCCCCTTCCTGCCCAGACCAATTTTCAGCTTTCAGCGCTCTCACACTTTGAATGTCAATTGTGCAGTCATGCAACACTGTACCCAAATTAAATTTTTATCATGTTTTTTTTTCACACAAATAGAGCTTTCTTTTGGTGGTATTTAATCACCACGGGGTTTTTTATTGTTTGCTAAAAAAACGAAAAAAGACCGAAAGTGTTGAAAAAGTTTGTTATAAAATTTTGAAAACAGGTAATTTTTCTCCTTCACTGATGTGTGCTGATGAGGCTGCACCGATGGGCACTGATAGGTGACACTGATGGGTACTGATAGGTGACACTGATGGGTACTGATAGGTGACACTGATGGGTACTGATAGGTGACACTGATGGGTACTGATACGTGACACTGATAGGCAGCACTGATCGGTGGCACTAGTGGGCATTGATTGGCAGCACTGGTGGGCATTGGTAGGTGGCACTGGTGGGTACTGATAGGTGGCACTGGTGGGCACAGATGAGGCAGCCGCGTCTCTCTGTGTGAGGATCCGATTTCTCTCTGACGGAAGCCGATGAACGGCTTTTTGTTCAGCATGAAGGGAAAAAAAAAAACCCTGATTACCGATCTTCTGTTTAAACCACGTGATCAGCTGTCATTGGCTGACAGCTGATAACGTGGTAAGGGGTCGGGATCTCATAGACTCGGTGATCAAAGAGCGTGCCGTGCGGGCGGTCCACAGGGGGCACGCAGGCAGCTCATGCACGGAGGACGTCGTATGACGGCCTCCTGGTAATTTAGGCCCGCGCCGTAGCCATCATTCGGCTATAGCGATGGCGGGAGGAGGTCAACTAGACATGTGCATAAGAGAAAATGTTTTTTTGTTTAGTTTCAGATAGATTTGTTCTGTTACCAATTTAATTTTGTTGATTCAGTTCGGAATGCATTTAATTTCGTTTCCTTAAATTTCATTTTGTTTATTAATTTTCAAACAATTTCCAAACCATTGGAACAATTCTAATCGGTTGAAAAACGATCGACCGATTTGAATTGTGTGTAAAGAATAGCTGGTTGTTAGGGTGCGGGCTGGGGCTGCAGCATGGGTTGAACGAAAAAAAAAAAAAATAGTGTGTACCAGGCTTAAGACTGGGATGCCATGATGCCAAGTTCATGTGTGTATAAAGACAGGTGTCCCAATACTTTTGACAATATAGTGTATATCTCTGTCTTCAATGAAGACAGAAAGCAGACTGATGAGCTCAGCAGCCTGCTGTCTCCTCCTATCAGCACGCTGCTCCTCGGCATAGGTGCATGCAGCTCGTCTGATTGGTCTCTGGTGCTCCCAGTCTGAGCTCGACTATACAGAGACCGATCGTGTACTTGTACCAACTTCCTATGAAAAACACGTTTAGTGAGTTTTGATAAATGACATCCAAACAGCTAGAGCCGAAGTAATCGATTTTATAAAATTTCTAATTGGTAAATAATGAATAAAATCTTTTCAGCTTTAAAGCCTCCAGTTGATGAGTTTTGAAAGAGAATAAAAGGCTGGCGGCTCAATTTCCCACCGAGGGGGTTTGATGGAAATAACGAACGTCAATTCTAAAAAAAGAGAAATAAAACATAACAAAGCAATCCCAAAAGTGAGAAAATGGAACATTGTATTGAAGATTGTGAATCGGAAAGCTGCATGATGAGGATTTTATAGAGTGACTCATCAGAACAGATCAGACTATTATTGTAAGAAACTTTTTAAATAAGTTTTTGTCTTTTGTTGACTATAACCCTAAGACGATGATTAACCGCGTCTATTATTAATTACATTTTTTTTTTATTAGAGATTTTCATTTTGCAAGCGTCAAATCCATAAGATATTAACATAGAAGAAGAAGAAAATAAAAGTTAAAAAAAATAAATATACTACAGGAAAAACTACATTTACAAGGTTTTATATTTTTCCCACTTTCGATATTTTAAGTATAACTTTTGGATAGATGTATAGTTTTGGATAGAAGTATAGTTTTGGATAGAAGTGTAGTTTTGGATAGAAGTGTAGTTTTGGATAGAAGTATAGTTTTGGATAGAAGTGTAGTTTTGGATAGAAGTGTAGTTTTGGATAGAAGTGTAGTTTGGGATAGAAGTATAGTTTTGGATAGAAGTGTAGTTTTGGATAGAAGTGTAGTTTTGGATAGAAGTGTAGTTTTGGATAGAAGTGTAGTTTTGGATAGAAGTATAGTTTTGGATAGAAGTATAGTTTTGGATAGAAGTATAGTTTGGGATAGAAGTGTAGTTTGGGATAGAAGTGTAGTTTGGGATAGAAGTATAGTTTTGGATAGAAGTGTAGTTTTGGATAGAAGTATAGTTTTGGATAGAAGTATAGTTTTGGATAGAAGTATAGTTTTGGATAGAAGTATAGTTTTGGATAGATGTATAGTTTTGGATAGAAGTATAGTTTTGGATAGAAGTATAGTTTGGGATAGAAGTGTAGTTTGGGATAGAAGTGTAGTTTGGGATAGAAGTGTAGTTTTGGATAGAAGTATAGTTTTGGATAGAAGTATAGTTTTGGATAGAAGTATAGTTTTGGATAGAAGTATAGTTTTGGATAGAAGTATAGTTTTGGATAGAAGTGTAGTTTTGGATAGAAGTATAGTTTTGGATAGAAGTATAGTTTTGGATAGATGTATAGTTTTGGATAGAAGTATAGTTTTGGATAGAAGTATAGTTTGGGATAGAAGTGTAGTTTGGGATAGAAGTATAGTTTGGGATAGATGTATAGTTTGGGATAGAAGTATAGTTTGGGATAGAAGTATAGTTTGGGATAGATGTATAGTTTGGGATAGAAGTGTAGTTTGGGATAGAAGTGTAGTTTGGGATAGAAGTATAGTTTGGGATAGAAGTATAGTTTTGGATAGAAGTATAGTTCGGGTAGAAGTATAGTTTTGGATAGATGTATAGTTTTGGATAGAAGTATAGTTTGGGATAGAAGTGTAGTTTGGGATAGAAGTGTAGTTTGGGATAGAAGTATAGTTTTGGATAGAAGTGTAGTTTTGGATAGAAGTATAGTTTGGGATAGAAGTATAGTTTTGGATAGAAGTATAGTTCGGGTAGAAGTATAGTTTTGGATAGATGTATAGTTTGGGATAGAAGTGTAGTTTTGGATAGAAGTGTAGTTTTGGATAGAAGTGTAGTTTTGGATAGAAGTGTAGTTTTGGATAGAAGTGTAGTTTTGGATAGAAGTGTAGTTTTGGATAGAAGTGTAGTTTTGGATAGAAGTGTAGTTTTGGATAGAAGTGTAGTTTGGGATAGAAGTGTAGTCTTGGATAGAAGTATAGTCTTGGATAGAAGTGTAGTTTTGGATAGAAGTGTAGTTTTGGATAGAAGTATAGTTTTGGATAGAAGTGTAGTTTTGGATAGAAGTATAGTTTTGGATAGAAGTGTAGTTTTGGATAGAAGTGTAGTTTTGGATAGAAGTGTAGTTTTGGATAGAAGTGTAGTTTTGGATAGAAGTGTAGTTTTGGATAGAAGTATAGTTTTGGATAGAAGTGTAGTTTTGGATAGAAGTAGTTTTGGATAGAAGTAGTTTTGGATGGAGCGGAGTAGTTTTGGATGGAGCGGGGAGGGATTAGAAAGCTTGTCAGTTTTTATTGCTGTCTGTGTCCCCATAAAGCACTTGCCGACCTCGCCGAATTACAGCGCGAACGGTTAGTTCTGGAAGGGCTTCATATGAGGTTTCCGAAGGAGACTGCTGATCAAAGATTGAGGTAACGAGCCAGTTAGCGGCTCTTTACCATGTGATCAGCTGTGGCCAATCACAGGTGATCATGAATGTAAATAAAAGCCAGTTATTAGCACGCCTTTCCTCATGCTGACAGCATTGAGAGAGGAGAGCCGATAACCGGCTTCTCTAAAAGGGGCATGTACACTGATTATCAGTGCAGTCCCAACAGTGCCCGCCAGTGCCTCCTCATCAGTGTCACCCATCAGTGCTGAATGCCAGTAACCACCAGTACCACTTATCAGTGCCGCCTATCTGTGCTGCCTCATCAGGGCCCATCAGAGCAGCTTCATCAGCGCCCATCACTGCTTCCTCATCAGCGCCCATCAGTGCTTCCTCATCAGCGCCCATCAGAGCTTCCTCATTAGCGCCCATCAGAGCTGCCTCATCAGCGCCCATCAATGCAGGAACATCAGCGCTCATCAATGCAGCCTCATTAGCGCCCATTAGTGCAGCCTCATCAGCGCCCGTCAGTGCAGCCTCATCACTGCCCATCATTGCTTCCTCATCAACGCCCATCACTGCTTCCTCATCAGCGCCCATCACTGCTTCCTCATCAGCGCCCATCAGAGCTTCCTCATCAGCGCCCATCAGAGCTTCCTCATCAGCGCCCATCAGTGCTTCCTCATCAGCGCCCATCAGTGCTTCCTCATCAGCGCCCATCAGAGCTTCCTCATCAGCGCCCATCAGTGCTTCCTCATCAGCGCCCATCAGAGCTTCCTCATCAGCGCCCATCAGTGCTTCCTCATCAGCGCCCATCAGAGCTTCCTCATCAGCGCCCATCAGAGCTTCCTCATCAGCGCCCATCAGAGCTTCCTCATCAGCGCCCATCAGTGCTTCCTCATCAGCGCCCATCAGAGCTTCCTCATTAGCGCCCATCAATGCAGCCTCATCAGCGCCCAACAATGCAGCCTCATTAGCGCCCATTAGTGCAGCCTCATCAGCGCCCGTCAGTGCAGCCTCATCACTGCCCATCATTGCTTCCTCATCAACGCCCATCACTGCTTCCTCATCAGCGCCCATCACTGCTTCCTCATCAACGCCCATCAGAGCTTCCTCATCAGCGCCCATCAGAGCTTCCTCATCAGCGCCCATCAGTGCTTCCTCATCAGCGCCCATCAGTGCTTCCTCATCAGCGCCCATCAGTGCTTCCTCATCAGCGCCCATCAGAGCAGCCTCATCAGCGCCCATCACTGCTTCCTCACCAGCACCCATCAGAGCTTCCTCATCATCGCCCATCAGAGCTGCCTCATCAGCGCCCGTCAGTGCAGTCTCATCAGCGCCCATCAAAGCTGCCTCATCAGCGCCCGTCAGAGCTTCCTCATCAGCGCCCATCAGTGCTTCCTCATCAGCGCCCATCAGTGCTTCCTCATCAGCGCCCATCAGAGCAGCCTCATCAGCGCCCATCAGAGCAGCCTCATCAGCGCCCATCACTGCTTCCTCATCAGCGCCCATCAGAGCTTCCTCATCATCGCCCATCAGAGCTGCCTCATCATCGCCCATCAGAGCTGCCTCATCATCGCCCATCAGAGCTGCCTCATCAGCGCCCGTCAGTGCAGCCACATCAGCGCCCGTCAGTGCATCCTCATCAGCGCCCGTCAGTGCATCCTCATCAGCGCCCATCAGAGCTTCCTCATCAGCGCCCATCAGAGCTGCCTCATCAGCGCCCATCAGAGCTGCCTCATCAGCGCCCATCAGAGCTTCCTCATCAGCGCCCATCAGAGCTTCCTCATCAGCGCCCATCAGTGCAGCCTCATCAGCGCCCGTCAGTGCAGCCTCATCAGCGCCCATCAGAGCTTCCTCATCAGCGCCCATCAGTTCAGCCTCATCGGCGCCCGTCAGTGCTTCCTCATCAGCGTCCGTCAGTGCTGCCTCATCAGGGCCCGTCAGTGCAGCCTCATCAGCGCCCATCAGAGCTTCCTCATCAGCGCCCATCAGTTCAGCCTCATCAGCACCCGTCAGTGCAGCCTCATCAGGGCCCGTCAGTGCAGCCTCATCAGCGCCCATCAGAGCTTCCTCATCAGCGCCCATCAGTTCAGCCTCATCGGCGCCCGTCAGTGCTTCCTCATCAGCGTCCGTCAGTGCTGCCTCATCAGGGCCCGTCAGTGCAGCCTCATCAGCGCCCATCAGAGCTTCCTCATCAGCGCCCATCAGTTCAGCCTCATCAGCACCCGTCAGTGCAGCCTCATCAGGGCCCGTCAGTGCAGCCTCATCAGCGCCCATCAGAGCTTCCTCATCAGCGCCCATCAGTTCAGCCTCATCAGCACCCGTCAGTGCTTCCTCATCAGCGTCCGTCAGTGCTTCCTCATCAGCGTCCGTCAGTAAAGGAGAAAAATAATCCGTTTGCAAAATTTTATAACAAACTATGAAAACGTGTTTTGTTTTTTTTTCAAAATTTTCGTTTGTTTAGCAAAAAATAAAAAAACCAAGTGGTAATTAAATGTCATCAAAAGAAATCTCTATTTGTGTGAAAAAAAATGTCATATAGGTACGTTGTTACATTTTGAATGACAATTGCGCGGTCATGTAACAGCGCTGAAAGCTGACAGTTGGCCTGGGCAGGAAGGGGGTAAAAGTGCCCAATAGGCAAGTGGGTAAGGAGATTCATCCTCCCTATTTGTCCTGTTTACCATTTTATAAGTGAAAGTAAATCCCACACTTTGGGTTGTAATAGAGGGGAAATCTTCCAATGAGGACACTAGTTCTGGTGACCTGGGGGGGTCCCAAAGGAATTCCTTTTTAATTTGCAGGGATTTCCTCTCACTTCCTGTTTTGGCTATGGGACAGGAAGTTAAGGTAAATCTTCTCAATGGGACACAGATGGCGAAAAAAAAATCTGACGGGTTATAACCCTCCTTTCCTCTATCAAAAATTGAAAATAAAAAATTTTGCCTATAGTTCTACTTTTATTTGCCATATTGAGGCCACATCCTCATATTCGCACCACATCATTTTGTTCACATTAACATGTTGTTCAATTTTAACTCACTAACACTGTCATTGGTGTGTATAGATGGCCAACGAGAAACTCCTCATCTAAGGATCAAAAAGCTGAAGAGTTTAATCTGTTTTTATATTTTTGCCTTCTCTGGTTCCTCCCTTCCCTACTGATCAACTCACTAATACAATGATTACATTTACATTTTCTCTTTTTTTCGTGACATGCCTAATGATATCACCACCGGGTCTCTATGCAAGGTGCAGTACAAAGCTTCCTGCAAACATCGCAGCGCCCTGGCTTAGTACTTCTCTGAGCCAATGAGAAGGGAGGGAGCTGCTGCTCTGGTGCACATCGCTGGATCGAGATTGGGCTTAGGTAAGTATGAAGGGGGCTGGGGGAGGGGAGCTGCACACAGGTTTTTTACCTTCATGCATAGAATGCATGAAGATATACAGGTGTGGCCAAACGTCTTGCGAATGACACAAATATTAATGTTCACATAATCTGCTGCTTCAGTGTTTTTAGATCTTTGTGTCAGATGTTACTATGGTATACTGAAGTATAATGACATTTTATAAGTGTTGAACGCTTTTATTGACAATTCCATGAAGTTTATGCAAAGAGTCAATATTTGCAGTGTTGACCCTTCTTTTTAGAGACCTCCACAATTCCCCCTGGCATGCTGACAATCACCTTCTGGGCCACATCCTGACTGATGACCGACCATTCTTGCATAATCAATCCTTGGAGTTTGTCAGAATTTGTGGAGGGTTTTTTTTTTGGTTTTGTTCACCCGCCTCTTGAGGATTGACCACAAGTTCTCAATGAGATTAAGGTCTCGGGAGTTTCCTGGCCATGGACCCAAAATTTAGATGTTTTGTTCCCCAAGAGACTTATGCCCTGTACACACGAGCGGACTGTCCGACAGAAAAAGTCAGGCGTATATACCGATCGTATATACCGATCGTGTGTAGGCCTCATCAGACTTTTCTTTTTGAAAAATCTGACGGACCTAGAAATGGAACATGATCTAAATCTTTCCGACGAACCCAACTCCTATCGGGAAAACCGATTGTCTGTATGCTGGTCCGACGGACCAAAAAAGACGCATGCTCTGAAACAAGTACGAGACGGAAGCTATCGGCTATTGGCTATTGAACTTCCTTTTTCTAGTCTTGTCGTAAGTGTTTGCACGTCACCGCGTTCTGGACGGTGGGACTTTGGGTTGACCGTGTGTAGGCAAGACCGCTTGAATCGAATTCCGTCGGAGTAACATCGGAGAAACCATCAGAGTTTATTACAACGGTTAAACCGGTCGTGTGTACGCAGCATTAGTTATCACTTTTGTCTTGTGGCAAGGTGCTCCATCATGCTGGCAAAGGCATTGTTCCTCACCAAAGTGTTCTTGGATGGTTGGGAGAAGTTGCTCTCGGAGGATGTTTTTGGACCATTCTTTATTCATGGATGTGTTCTTAGGCAAAATTGTGAGTGAGCCCACTTCCTTGGCTGAGAAGCAACCCCACACATGAACGGTCTCAGGAGGCTTTACCGTTGACATGACACAGGACTGATGGTAGCCCTCACCTTTTCTTCCCCGGACAAGGTTTTTTCCGGATGCCCCAAACAATCGGAAAGGGGATTCATTAGAGGAAGTGACTTTCCCCCAGTCCTCAGAAGTCCAATCCCTGTACCTTTTGCAGAATATCAGTCTGTCCCCGATATTTTTCCTGCAGAGAAATGGCTTCTTTGCTGCCCTTGACACCAGGCCATCCTCCAAAAGTCTTCTCCTCACTGTGCGTGCCGATGTCCTCACACCTGCCTGCCGCCATTCCTGAGCAAGCTCTGCACTGGTGGCACCCCGATCCCGCAGCTGAATCAACTGTAGGAGAGGGTTCCGCATATGATTACAGTCCTCCGGCTCTAATCATGTGCTTCTAAAAAAGAAAAAAAAACAAAAAACATTGGAATCCATGCGTCCGGTGCCCTGCATGTAGATTACGGGCTAAGCGCATGGATTAGTGTGTTTAACCGCTTAAGCCCCGGAGCATTTGGCTGGCCAAAGAGCACTTTTTGCGATTCGGCACTGCGTCGCTTTAACTGACAATTGCGCGGTCGTGCGACGTGGCTCCTAAACAAAATTGACGTCCTTTTTTTTTTTCCCCACAAATAGAGCTTTCTTTTGGTGGTATTTGATCACCTCTGCGGTTTTTATTTTTTGCGCTATAAACAAAAAAAGAGCGACAGTTTTGAAAAAAACGCATTATTTTTTACTTTTTGCTATAATAAATATCCCCCAAAAATATATAAATTTTTTTTTTTTCCTCAGTTTAGGGCGATACGTATTCCTCTACATATTTTTGGTACAAAAAAAATTTCAATAAGCGTATATTGATTGGTTTGCGCAAAACTTATAGCGTCTACAAAATGGGGAATAGTTTTATGGCTTTTTTTATTAATTTTTTTTTTTTTTACTAGTAATGGCGGCGATCAGCGATTTTTATCGTCACTGCGACATTATGGTGGACGCGTCAGACAATTTTGACACATCTTAGGGACCATTGGCATTAATACAGCGGTCAGTGCGATTAAAAAGCATTGATTGCGGTAAAAATGTCACTGGCAGTGAAGGGGTTAACCACTAGGGGGCAGGGAAGGGGTTAATGTGTGTCCTATTGTGTGTTCTAACTGAAGGGGGGAGGGGACTGTGCAGGGAAACTAACAGATCGCTGTTCCTACCCTGTAGGAACAGACGATCTATCAGTTCAACCCTCAGAGAACCGGAAACTGTGTGTGTTTACACACACAGCTCCCGGTTCTCCGTGTGCCCCGAGCAATCGAGACCACCGGGCACTCGCATCAGCTCGGGGGGTGAGCACGGGGTGGGTGGTGGACGGGCGCGCGGGGGGGGGGGGGTCAGCTCGCACGCGCCCTCTAGTGGCCGTTTATGTTACCGACGTAACACAACGGCGATTTGCGCAGCCAAGCCATGCTGCCGCAGTGGCGGCCAGCGGCGGCTGGTCAGCAAGCGGTTAAAAAACAAAAAAAAGAATTGTAAAAAAAAAAAGATAAATAATGTAGTAAAAAAGAAAAAAAAATTTAAGAAAATGTATTAAACGTTTTCGGGCCTTAAAAAAATGAGATAAGCCATCAGTACATCAGGATTGATACATTTTCAGAAATATCCCATAGTTTGTGGACTATAGCTTTCCTACAGACTAAAAAATAAACACTAATTTGGATTATTATTATTTTTTTTATTTTTTTTTACCAAAGAAAAGGAGCAGAATACATTTTGGCCTAATTTTACGAAGAAAGATTATTTGTTATTTTTTTTTTTTCTATACTATACAGCACTCAGCTGTGTCTATAAAGACTTTCAGCGGGTCCTTGGCACCTTCGCCTTGCCAGTGGGAGAGTGTTGCATCAGGGCCAAGATACAGAGGTAGAAGCCATATGGTTTCTATTGCAGGGCATCCAATAAACGTGAACACACTCATGTGTTATCTCACTTTTAGTCCAGCTGGATATCACTGCGGTATCAGTCACCAATAAACATATTCTTATAACCACATAAAAAAAAAAAATGATTACGTGTCCCCACTGAGGGTTCAGGCATTAAGAGAGAACAGATATAATGACACATTTTATGCCCCATCACAACAGGGACACCAGTACTGCGGGCCTTGGTGCAATGGTGCGGTTGAGGATGCAGGGTGATGGTGGTCACATGACTTCCTCACGCTGGATGGAATGACACCGTACAATAGGGAGTAGGTTCTACCCTGTGTATCAGTGTCTGATGTTCCTTTCCCATTATTAACAGGATTCATACTTGACCTGAAAATGACAGTTGGAATCTGAACAATGACAGTTTGATATGTTGTAATTGTTGCGGCAATGCTGATGTACATGCAATAAAAAACGACAACCGCACTTCTTTTCCCCAAGCTGCAGCTGCTAATAAAGTTCCCATGTACACATCCAATAACTTGCATCCTAATTTACGAGGCCTAAATTGCAAAATAAAAAGATGTAGCTGTATTTTCCACTTCCTGTATTAAGGTGACAACGCCCTGCATAGAAATCGCACAGTTGTCACCCTAGGGTAGTCTTGAATGGACATGTAGGTTTACATTTAATTGGGAATGTTGGAGAATAGCGTGAAAGCAGTAGCTGTCTGAGCAGACATGAAGCCATGACTCCCTAGTTGCCACCACTGATCTGGAACATGCGTGCCGTGAGGGGGTCAGGGAATGCCTCTCCACTTCTTCAGAGCTTTCCATCAATGAAAAAGGTTCATATAACAGAGGAAGAAAGGTTACATATATAGAGAATAGAGAAATCCCCTACCCATCCCCCTGAAGAAGTCCACTCAGGACAAAACGCGTTGGACGATTAGGCAATCTCTAGATATGGTGGACTATGCCTGCACACGGTGTGTTGTATTATCCCACAAAAGGCCCGTGTGCAAAGGTGACAACGAAGAATGACCGTTGGGAGACATTTGTCACCCTGTAACAGGAAATGCAAGTCAAAGGGCGATGTACTGGCAAAATTTAAATAAATTTTGCTGATTGCAAAGAAAAAGGAGAAAAAGTGTGCAATCTTATGCCCCGTACACACGATCGGACTTTCCGACAACAAAATTTTTGTTTGAAGGATGTTGGCTCCAACTTGTCTTGCATACACACGGTCACACAAATGTTGGCCAACAATTACGAACATAGTGACGTACAAGGCGTACGTGATATCTCCATTACGAAGGCTAGTTTTACAAGACCGAGCGCTTCCGGCTTGTATTTGATTCCAAGCATGCGTGGACTTTTGACGGACTTGTGTACGCACGATCAGAAAGTCCGACAGCAAACATTTGTTGGCAGCAAAATTTGAGAACCTGCTAGCCAACGTTTGTTGGCGGAACACGCGGTTGGACTTTCCGCCAACAAGCTCACATCCAACATTTGTTGCCGGAAAATCCGATCATGTGTATGGGGCATAAGTGTAGTAGGTGCAGCACATTTATTAAAAACAAAAAATAAGCGGCAACTCACATGAGGACAGTTAAAATGAGCGTATCGTCAATCATCAGCAACTGGGTTCGAGTGCCAGGTGCAGGGTGGAGATGCGGCTTAGGCAGGAGCACAAGGAAAGAAGCTGTTTGGTACCTAAAAAAAAAAAAAAAAAGCTAAAGGAAGACCAGATGGCGCTAACTAAGTGCAGCAGTATGATGTATAGTAATGACCTAAAATAAGTAGCAACTCACTCAGATAGATGATAGTGTGTATACAGATATTTTAGTGGTGGCCACAAGTCCCTTTTTCGCTGCAGGCGGGTATGTCCAGAGATCACCTTCGCTGCCCGGGTGGTCCGCAGTTTCTAAGAAACCAGATGCAGGAAGTGGGAAGCCGGAGTTCTGCGGAATGCAAGCGGACAGAAAGTAATGTTGCAGCTGACCGGATGGGGTGTGGCTACGTGTTTTAAGGCTCCGCCTTTTCCGCAAGCCATACATCCCTTGTGCCAGATGACCACACCAGGTGCCACTCCTGTCGGCTAAGAACAGGAAACTGAGGCTACAATTCTCACAGGATCACCATAATTGGACAATAGAAGATTGGAAAAACGTTGCCTGGTCTGATGAGTCTCGATTTCAGATGGTCGAGTCGGAATTTGTCGCAAACAACATGAAAACATGGATCCATCCTGCCTTGTATCACCGGTTCAGGCTGCTGGTGGTGGTGGGGGTGTAATGGTGTGGGGGGGGGGATATTTTCTTGGCACACTTTGGGCCCCTTAATACCAATTGAGCATCATTTAAATGCCACGCCGTACCTGAGTATTGTTGCTGACCATGTCCATCCCTTTATGACTACAGTGTCCTAGAGCTGCACGATTAATCGTCGAGAATCGTTATAGCGTTTTTTTTCCCCGTTGCGATCTTGACAAAAGTATTTCACGATTCTGTCTATGAAAAGAATTCTCTCTGCTCTTCTGAAGCCGACAGCCATCAAAAGAAAGGAAGAGAAAAACCGGGCAGTCTGCCAAGAAACAAAATATTCTTTAGCAGTGGAACTTAAGTATAAACATTGTAACAATTTGTCAATGGAATAGACTTTGTGTGTAAGTGAAGAAAGTTTAACCACCTTTTTCTGACATTTGTTGGTTTCAAGTTAAAATCTTTTTTTTTTTTTTTGCTAGAAAATTACTTAGAACCCCCAAACATTATATATATTTTTTTAGTAGAGACCCTAGAGAATAAAATGGTGGTTGTTGCAATATTTTATGTCACACTGTATTTGCGCAGTGGTCTTTCAAATGCAGTTTTTTTGGGGAAAAAATTACTTTAATGAATTTTTTAAAAAAAAGTAAAGTTGACCCAATTTTTTTTGTATACCGTGAAAGATTTTATGTCGTGAGAATCGCAATCTTTTCATTCTAAGCAAAAAAAATTGTGATTCTCATTTTGGCCAGAATCGTGCAGCTCTACAGTGTCCCCATCTTCTGATGGCTCCTTCCAGCAGGATAATGCACCATGTCACAAAGTTCCAATCATCTCACCACTGGACAATGAGGTCACTGTACTCCAATGGCCTCCACACTCACCAGATCTCAATCCAATAGAGGTCCACACTCACCAGATCTCAATCCAATAGAGCTCCACACTCACCAGATCTCAATCCAATAGAGCTCCACACTCACCAGATCTCAATCCAGTAGAGCTCCACACTCACCAGATCTCAATCCAATAGAACTCCACACTCACCAGATCTCAATCCAATAGAGCACCTTTGGGATGTGGTGGAAGGGGAGAGTCACATCATTGATGTGCAGCCGACAAATCTGTAGCAACTGTGTGATGCCATCATGTCACTATGGACCAAAATCTCTAAAAGAAATGTTTCCAACACCTTGTTGAATCTATGCCATGGAGAATGAAGGTGGTCCAACCTGGTACTAGCAGGGTGTACCTAATAAAGGGGCCGGTATTTTGTACAGGAATTGTGGATCTCGGAAGTTTTGTACTTGGTACATCGCTATGAAAATAAATTAATTCCAATGAGAAGCTTTCTCTGTTCGCAACAGAATATATTTAGACTCTTCTAGACCACTTAACTTCACACGTTTGCGTTTTTTTTTTTTTTTTTAAACAATGTTGGTAATTAATTGTGTCCTTGACACCTCTGACTGGTGAGTGAACAGCCCGGTGTGTTGAGGCTGGAAACCGTCCCATGACTGCTATATGTTAACATTTAACCCTTCCAGATAAAGCTGAGCAGTTCCAGCACAGAAAATATCGCAGAGTGCCCTCCATGGAGACGCTCTCCTATTTTCGGCACTTTTTTTTTTTTTATAGAAATGACTCTAACACGTTTACCCTGATGTCATATTTGGTTAAAGTGGAACTATGGGCAAAATTAAGAGTGATATATATGATGTGAGATGTCCGTTTTTTTTTTTGTTTTTTTTTTTTTTTAATATGGTCCCCCAATGACATTATATTATCTGTTGATCCTGCCAGGAGATCCATTATGTTTTCACTTCCTATAGGTGGATAACAACATTGTTCATTTTGCAGTAAAATTACACAGCAGTGTTGTCACCCTGTGAACAGAGTAGACATTTAGATGGGAGAATAGTTTTAACCACTTGACCTCTGGCAGATTTACCCCCCTTCATGACCAGGCCATTTTTCCCGATATGCTACCGCATTACTTTAACCACTTAAGGGCTGAGCCTCTTTCTGAGATTTGTTGTTTACAAGTTAAAAACAGTTTTTTTTGCTAGAAAATGACTTAGAACCCCCAAACATTATACATTTTTCTTTCTAACACCCTAGAGAATAAAATGGTGGTTGTTGCAATACTTTCTGTCACACCGTATTTGTGCAGCGGTCTTGCAAGCGCACCTTTTTTTTTTTTTTTTGGAAAAAGTACACATTTTGAATTAAAAAATAAGACAACAGTAAGGTTACGCCGAGTAAATTGATACCCAACATGTCCCGCTTCAAAATTGCGCCCGCTCAAAGAATGGCAACAAACTTTTACCCTTAAAAATCTCCATAGGCGACGTTTAAAAAAAATTCTACAGGTTGCATGTTTTCAGTTACTGAGGAGGTCTAGGGCTAGAATTATTGCTCCCGCTCTACCGATCGCGGCGATATGTCACATGTGTGGTTTGAACAACATTTTCATACGCGGGCGCTACTCACGTACGCGGTCGCTTCTGCACACGAGCTCGGCAGGACAGGGCGCATTTAAAAAAATTTACATTTTTTTTCTTATTTTATCTTTTATTTTTGTAAACATCCCTTGTAATAGAAAAAAAAAGCATGACAGGACCTCTTAAATATGAGATCTGGGATTCAAAAGACCTCAGAGCTCGTATTTACACTAAAATGCAATTGCGCGGTCATGCAATGCTATACCCAAATAAGAACGTAAGTCATTTTTTCCCAACAAATACTTTCTTTTGGTGGTATTTAATCACCTCTGAATTTTTTTATTTTTTTTGCACTATACACAAAAAAGACAGACAATTAAAAAAAAAAAAAAAAAATCTACTTTCTGTTATAAATCATATCAAATAAAAAAATGTAAAAAATCAAATTTCTTCAAAAAATAAACGCCAATATGTATTCTGCTACATATTTTTCGTAAAAAAAAAAGAAAAAAAAAAGAAATCCCAATAAACCTATTGGTTTGCGCAAAACTTATAGCGTCTACAATCTATAGTGTATACAGTGCCTTGAAAAAGTATTCACACCCCTTGAAATGTTACAGCCAAAAACATATTTTTTTTTGGGGGGGGGGGGGGGGGAATTTTATGTGACACATAATTGTGAAGTGGAAGGAAAATGATAAATGGTTTTCAATGTTTTTTACAAATAAATATGTGAAAAGTGTGGGGTACATTTGTATTCAGCCCCCCGGAGTCAATACTTTGTAGAACCTCCTTTCACTGCAATTACAGCTGTAAGTCTTTTTGGGGATGTCTCTACCAGCTTTGCACATCTAGAGAGGAACATTTTTGCCCATTCTTCTTTGCAAAATATCTCAAGCTCTGTCAGATTGGATGGAGAGCGTCTGTGAAGAGCAATTTTCAAGTCTTGCCACAGATTCTCAATTGGATTTAGGTCTGGACTGTGACTGGGCCATTCTAACACATGAATATGCTTTGATGTAAACCATTCCATTGTAGCTCTGGCTGTATGTTTAGGGTCGTTGTCCTGCTGGAAGGTGAACCTCCGCCCCAGTCTCAAGTCTTTTGCAGTCTTTTTCCCCCCCTGTCAGGACGGAGCCCTGCCTTTTATTACATAAGCAGAGGTGCAATGATCGGCTGGTGCTGGCGGAAGAAAGATTGCAGCAGGTTTGTTCCAGGGCTCTGGGGGGAGGGGGGGGGGGTTAATAGTGTAACAAATAGATTTTTACTATAGTAAGGAAAAAATAATAAATTTGGATTGCTTACATTTACCTTTCCTGTTTTTACCTTTTTTGAGAACAATTTTTGGTGGTCAGTCGCAATTTATACTCCCTTATTTATAAGGATCTCACCAATAATCCCCCAATTATTGGTAGTCCATGGCACTTTAAACCCCCCCCCCCCCCCAAAACAATCCCCAAATCATTGCTGGCCAGTGATTGTGGGATTTTTTTTTTAAGGGAAGAAAGAGAGGGGAAAGAGGTGCCATTGATCACCAACAAATTGTTTTTGGGGGTGCTACTGACCACCAATGATTGTGGGAATGTTTTTTTCCAAAGGTGGGGGAGGGGGGCAATAAAAAAACCACTGACCACCAATGATTGTGGGAATGTTTTTTTTTTCAATGGTGGGGGAGGGGGGCAATAAAAAAAAAACACCGACCACCAATGATTGTGGGAATGTTTTTTTTCTAAAGGTGGGGGAGGGGGGCAATAAAAAAACCACTGACCACCAATGATTTTGGGAATGTTTTTTTTTCCAATGGTGGGAGAGGGGGGCAATAAAAAAACCACTGACCACCAATGATTTTGGGAATGTTTTTTTTCCAATGGTGGGGGAGAAGGGACAATAAAAAAAAAAACACTGACCACCAATGATTGTGGGATTGTTTTTTTTCTAAAGGTGGGGGAGGGGGGCAATAAAAAAAAAAAACACTGACCACCAATGATTGTGGGAATGTTTTTTCTTTTCAAAGGTGGGCCAGTTGAAGATCCCCATGATTAAGCCCCAAGGGGCTGGAACGAGACACGTTGGGGGCGTGGCCTGGCTGGAGTCCGGGCTGAGGCTGCCATTCACTTCACCTCATATACACAGGTCTGCTTTTTGATGTACGGCTTATGGATCCTTCCCTTTGACACTGGGTCAGTTGAAGTGCCACTGACCACCAGTGCTTTTGGGGGGAGGGAAAAAAAATGTAAGCAATTCTAAATTTTTGGTATATATATATATATTTTTTTTTTAATTATTTATTTTATATATATATATATATATATATATATATATATATATATATATATATATATATATATATATATATATATATATATATATATATATATATATATATATATATATAATATTTATTTATTATATATATATATATATATATATATATATATATATATATATATATATATATATATATTTATTTTATATATATATATATATATTTATTTATTTTATATATATATTTATTTATTTATTTTATATATATATATATAATATATATATTTATATTTATTTTATTTATTTATTTATATATATCTATTTATTATATATTATATATATATTATATATATATATATATATATATATATATATATATATATATATATAGATATGCATATTTATTTATTTATTTATTTTATATATTTATTATATATATAAAATTGTTATTAAAAATACTACCAAAAGAAAGCTCTAAAAAATTATATTGGATACAGTCTGCATGTCTGAATACTTGTCAGTCAAACTATCACAGCACTGAACACTTAAAGTTGGCCTGGTAACGATGGGGTGGCTGGTACTGAAGCGGTTGGGTTTACCCACATACAGTTTTGTCAGTGTCATTTAAACAACATTTCTGAAGTTTAAAAATTCTCCAAATAAAGAACGTGCAAAAAAAAAATTCAGAGAACACAAAGACTGTCAGCTGGCTGCAAAGAAGGCTCAGAGGCTGTAGCTGCACGCCAAGGAGAGCGGGTATGTACTGCCAGACAGGGTGCCCAATTATTTGAAAACAGATGCATTCTTTGTTTTACAGTCTGTTAAATTCCAAGAATAATCAGTAATTGGGTATTAAAGTCTCTGGAATGTGGCCACACTCAGGTTTATTCCCTGCAGAGGTTTTGTTAACTTCTTGTCACTAAGAAAACCAGCAAAACGTGTAATTGGACCAGGAGGGCTCACTAATCTATCAGGAGTCCAAATCGACACTTGTTTAGGGATCAGAGCAAAATAAATATCATTCAGTTAGAACTTTAACCACTTGACTTCTGGAAGATTTACCCCCCCGCCCTCCTTCCTGACCAGGCCATTCTTCGCGATGCAGCACTGCGCTGCTTTAAACGGACAATTTCGCAGGCGTGCGACGCTGTCATTTTTAATGATAATAATTAATTCAGTTATATGTTAATTAAAAATGTTCTTTTTTTAATGCAACAATGTAAATGGCAGAATTTTGTTTTGATATTAGCACATAAGAGCAAGAGGGGCAGCACCAGCACCAGGGGCGGACTGACAACTCATGGGGCCCCCGGGGAATAGGAGATTATGGGGCCCCCGGGAAAAAGGAGAAGATTATGGGTCACCCGGGCAATAGGAGATTATGGGGCCACACAGTATACACACACACATACAGTATACACACACACATACAGTATACACACACAGTATACACACACAGACACACAATATACACATACAGTATACACACACACAGACACACAATATACACACGCAGACTACACATACACACACTGAAGAGGTACTGGAGAGGCGGGGCAGCTATAATCTTGGGGTTTTTTAAAAAACACAGATTTTTACATACTGTCCCTGGTTTTATTAAGGCTGGCAACCTTGATGGGGCCCCTTAGTGACATGGGGCCCTCGGGCAGTGCCCGAGTGCCCGAATGGTCAGTCCGCCCCTGACCAGCACCTAGTCAGGCACATGTGCAGGCAGGGAACATGCTGACAGAAGGGGAGAGCAGAATGAGCAAAGGAGTGAACCACTGCAGCTTTTTGACTGTCCATTCACAGGCTGGGGGCAGGGAGGTGACCCAATATTATCACCTACCTACAACGGTGAAAAAAATCAGCTCACCAACCTAGCCGTGTGGTCTTGCAGAGCTGTGTATATCCCAGGACTGGATGGACAAAAGTCCTTAGACAGGCTTAGCTGTTCAGCTTGAAAGAGCTGTAGAAAATGTGTCGCCTTTATGTAAAGAAGTCAAATGAATAAATAAAGAAAAAAAAAAAGCAAAAGTAAAGACTTTGGGGACACGGTCTGCAGCAAAGCTCAAATTTTCCCAAACACTCCAAAAGGCAAAGGCTGAAAAAAAAAAAGGGGGAACAAACTCATTTTGTAATTTCATTAAGTGTTTTTAGAGAGGAGCAGTCCAAGTGCATTGTCAGATCGGGTTTACAAAGAGCCGGCTATGTGTTAGATTTCTATACTTGTCATTGTCGGCTATTTTTAGACACAAGTGACAGCCAAATCGGGCCAGCCTTGTCATTCCAAATACGCAGCGTGCCTCTTATAAATGCGTCTTTTAATAAGAACTTATTTGTGACACTTTCCTCTTCCTCTTCCCCTTGGTACAATACACAATTTAACGAGTTTCTGTTATATTCTAGCCTGACGTGCATTTGTTAGAACCTAATGTATATCGCCTCCTGCCACTTTGCTAATGCTGTCAATTCTTGACGTGCTTATCCATCACCAGGCTCTCAGGAAAGAATTTAAAATGTCCCTGTGACGTCAACGGGCCCCCAAAAAAAGCCTCAATGCCAAGTTTAGTCAGTTGTTTAGAGGCCTCACAATGAAAAGCCTGATAGCATGAGTTAAATCTATTTGGACACAAAGAAACTCGATGCCCATTGTCTCTTCTACTGTTACCACCAAGAGGTTGCCGTAAGACCATAAAGCCTTACAGATGCAGAATTAGGAGAAGGATTAGCAGGACAAAGGCAGATTAGGCGTGTGGATAACATAACAAATATGAGTAAGCAGGAGTCGATCACCTCTTGCTTGGCCAAAATGTACGAGAGTAAGTTTGACCATAGTACGGGGCCTGGAAAATCCCCGGTAAAGCCTCCCGGATTGGCCAACAACATGGACAACAAGCTGAACCTGCTCAACGAGAAAATGGACAAGCTGTTGCACTTTCAGGAGGATGTCATGGGTAAACTGGAAACGGTTTCTCACGGGATGGACCTGCTGGAAAAAGGGATGGATAAACTGTCGGCCTCTCATGGACCCAACCCACAAAGTCTAAAGGAGAACATTGAGCCAGCTGTAGAAGAAAGCAGCTTCTCTGAATTAATGCGACTTCTTAAAATGTTACATGGAGAATCTATTATTCACCAAGAGAAACTAGATGGCCTTCAAAAGATGATGTCAACGATGGATAAGGTGGTGGCATTTGTGGGGAACACTCTCAAAAACTCAAAAATTGTGGATTTCATTCTAAAGGGTACAGTTCCTTGGAAGAAGAAGGAGGAGGTTGGTGATTATTCTCACATAGTGTTCATAAGGGTCAGGTGGACGTTTTTGAAGCTCCAGAGCCAGCTTTGCTTGATTTGCTAGATTAGTAGGTTAATGTGTCAGCTTTTGAATGCTTTTGGTGACTCTTTGAGGGATGCGTTCTTTCATGTATAAGTCATCTAGATGTGTTCATTAATTATAAAATAAAGAAGGAAGGTTTAATGGTTTAAAGGCAGTGGAGATTCTCTCTATGAAGGAGGATCGGCGGCCCACTTCATTATAATGAGAGTGATTTCAGCCTACTCCACTAGACAAGTGCTTAAAAAATAATCTTTTATTTTATATCTTTAGATCTATATCAAAGCAATTTTGTTAGAACTGTGACACGTACCAGTATTATAATGAATGTAGCTACAGAACAAGACCAATAGGTAACCAACAACCTGAAGAACGGTGGGTGCCCTTGGAGGAACCAAATGTTGCATTATAAGAACAGTGCTTTTCCATTAACATTTAAGTATATCTAAAGCCAAATTCTGTTAGATTCGTTAGGTAAACTAGAAAGGTTGGTAAGGAGACTCAACACTGGAGTCTCAGCTTGTTCCAAAGGCTTTACCACATCCTCTACTATACGACAATGAAAGATAACTCCATCCCTAACATGAAAAACTACTAGGACTTTAAAGGTACTACGCCCAAAAATTTTTTTACAGATAAAAGCTCACATTTTTATTGTACAGAACATTAAAATAAATTTAAAAATGAATATCAAACATCCAGCTGTTTTCAAAACAATTGCAATCACATATCATACCATTAATTGATGACTATATCCCAGGTTGGTCATAAAGAAGATCTCATGTACATATCTTTGTCTCCAAAAATCGATACAATAAAAATGTGAGCTTTTATCTTTAATCATTTTATTATTGGTGTGTACCTTTTTAAAGTCCGAGTCGTTTTTCATGTTGGGGATTGAGTGATCATTCAAACTCTGTTGGATTCCTCTTGCATAGAGTAGGGGAGGGTTCAAACCCCATCAAGATTTTTGTTGTCTGTGTCCCTCTAGGGAAATTTCCTTTTACCTCCTGTCCTGGAAATACAACAGGAAGTGAGAGAAAATCTCTCTTATTTGTCTCTAGTACAGGTGTCCCCATTGAAGGTTTTTCCCTCTATTCCTGTTCTTATGATGACTTTAAAATGTTGACTATATCATGTTCTGCTCCAGTGACTATGTTCACCAGGACAAAACGAGAGAGGGTGAATCTCCCCAACCTGGACACAAACAGCAATCTATAGAAACTTGACAAGGCTCTTATATTTCCAAATTCTTTTCAAAACGAAAAAAAAACTTTTTGATTGAAATAAATTTTAACGGGTATACTTCCTTATGGAGCATACAACACGTAACTACATTGCACAACTGACTAAGGGATAAGAACTCCATGTGGAAGGTCATGTGACTGGTGGAAAGCCTCATCTGGGACTAGAAGGCTTTTGTTCAGTGAAATTTAATTTTACATTTTTTTTTTTAGTTCTTACCCCTCTGTACTATTACCTCCCGTCACCCTACTTGGGTGCAGTGCCAGCCACACTGTAAATTAGGAGGAGACTACCACTGATCATGGCACTTTAGTAGTGTAAAGCACAGGGTAGTACCCATAAGGGTCATGGCAGATCAAGTTTGCGAAAAGAGGGGGTAGAACTAGCCCTCCTCTACCAGGCCCAGGCCCCTCTGGGTCAGCAGGGGGCCCTGGGTTAGGCCAAGATCCAAGATGAGTCTCATTGGTAGGGTGCGCCACCCATCAGACTTGTGTAGGCCATGCCCCTTGCATTTTGCCCGGCAGGGCTTGCCTGGTAGGCTGTACAGGGCCCTGTGATTTCAAATGGCCGCCCTGTGGCTGATGGTCATAAAAGATTATTCCTATAGGTAATACCAGGGCTCCGACATTAAACTGAGCTACTAGCCAGGCTCAACCCTTACCCTCCCCCTTTATCTCATGAAATGACACTGTTAAATGTTTTCTGGAGAATTGACCACTTGCCTACTGAGCACTTTTACCCACTTCCTGCCCAGGCCAAATTTCACCTTTCAGCACTGTAATGCCCCGTACACACGATCGGACTTTCCGACAACAAAACCGTGGCTTTTTGTTCGAAGGATGTTGGCTCCAACTTGTGTTGCATACACACGGTCACACAAATGCTGGCCAACAATTACGGACGTAGTGACGTACAAGACGTACGCGATATCTCCATTACCAGCGCTAGTTTTACAAGACCGAGCGCTTCCGGCTCGTACTTGATTCCGAGCATGCGTGGACTTTTGTCCGACGGACTTGTGTACACACGATCGGAAAGTCCGACAGCAAACAATTGTTGGTGGAAAATTTGAGAACCCGCTAGCCAACATTTGTTGGCGGAAAGTCCGACAACAAATGTTCGATGGAGCATACACACGGTCGGACTTTCCGCCAACAAGCTCACATCCAACATTTTGTTGTCGGAAAGTCCGATCGTGTGTACGGGGCGTTACACTTTGAATGACAATCGCCCAGTCACGCCACACTGTATCCCCCAAAAAATTGTTATCATTTTTTTCACACAAATAGAGCTTTCTTTTGGTGGTATTTAATCACCACTGGGTTCTTTATTTTTTTGCTAAACAAAGAAAAAAACCAACATTTTTTTTTTTTAAATTTCCTTTACTGATGTGCACTCATGAGGGGGCACTAATAGGTGGTACTGCTGGGCACTGGTGGGCATTGATGAGGAGGCACGGATGAGGCTGCACTGATAGGTGGCACTGAAGGGCACTGAGAGGTGACTCTGATGGGCACTGGTAGGTGGCACTGACAGGCAGCACCGATACTAGTTGATACTGATGATGAGGCACTGATGGGCACTGATTAGCAGCATTGGTGGGCATTGTTAGGACCAATAAAAGACAGCGTGAGGAGAGAAAAGACGATACCCGCTTATGTTTACATCCTGTGATCAGCTGTCATTGGCTGACAGCCGGTTTTTCAGCTATAGCGCGGGCGGGAGGTAGTTAAGTTACAAAAATAAATATTAACAAAAATAACAATATTAACATAAAGCATATTTCATTGATCTGACTGTCATAAATTCATCCCGAAGGTGTTCTATCGGGTTGAGGTCAGGACTCTGTGCAGGCCAGTCAAGTTGCTCCACCCCAAACGCGCTCATCCATGTCTTTATGGACCTTGCTTTGTGCACTGGTGGGCAGTCATGTTGGAACAGGAAGGGGCCATCCCCAAACTGTTCCCACAAAGTTGGGAGCATGAAATTGTCCAAAATGTCTTGGTATGCTGACGCCTTAAGAGTTCCCTTCACTGGAACTAAGGGACCAAGCCCAACCCCTGAAAAACAACCCCACACCATAATCCCCCCTCCACCAAATCATTTGGACCAGTGTACAAAGCAAGGTCCATAAAGACATGGATGAGCAAGTTTGGGGTGGAGGAACTTGACTGGCCTGCACAGAGTCCTGACCTCAACCAGATAGAACACCTTTGGGATGCATTTGAGTGGAGCCAGGCCTTCTCATCCAACATCAGTGCCTGACCTCACAAGTGCGCTTTTGGAAGAATGGTCAAACATTCCCATAGACACACTCCTAAACCTTGTGGACGGCCTTCCCAGAAGAGTTGAAGCTGTTATAGCTGCAAAGGGTGGGCCAACTCAATATTGAACCCTACGGACTAAGACTGGGATGCCAATAAAGTTTATGTGCGTGTAATGGCAGGCGTACCAATACTTTTGAAAATACAGTGTATTTTTAAAAACAAGCAGCGTAGGTACCTGAATATGGGCCTGATCAGCTTCTCGCGGTCCCTGTACAGCAGGGCTGGAGTGGAAGCAGCACAAAGAACCAATCAGTTTATGTGCTAACATGCTGATAGAGAGTAGATCGATGAGCTCACCACTGTCCTGCTTCTCCTTTCACTGTCCTGTCATAGGCTGGGGGCAAGACCATGACAGCCTAGGCTCAGAGGACATAGGTTGAATATCGCTGGCTGTCAAACGGAGGAAATCTAGTTGCAGGAAAAAAAAAGTACTGTGGGGGAAATATTTCAAGTAAATGTGAATATTGCAGCAAAAGCTGGTTTTGTTATTTTATTGGGCTATGAAAGCGGTAACAAATAAAAATGTAATATATTGCAGCTTGCCAATCATTAAATGTGGTGGCTGCATTCGTTTTCTTTTTTTTAATGCTTTTTTTCCCCTCTGTTTTCACCTGGTGATCTACCAATAAACACACCTCTTGTATTAGGGTGCCTCCACTTTGGATGAATCAGCAACAGAGACATCTTTGGACAGCAGCATTGTCAGTCTGGAGGGAGGGGACTATTAGATGTACTAGCAGATTTAGATACACTAACAATATTCAGTATGCTTTTTTTTTTTCTTCAATAGATGCACTAACAAATGAAGCTAAACTCCATCTCACACTATGGCTGCACAAGCAGTTACAGCAACAGTTTTCTTTTACTTTTGGGATAAATGTTTTACATAAATAAATATAAACTGATCATTTTAAGCACCCCTGTCAGTGGTAAATGGTTTCTCCCATCCCTGCAATTGCACGAGAGCTTGTGCTGTTGGACAACAACAGCCTTAGTCTCAGCCTCAGATAGTGGAAGCCAGTTCTTTATTTGTTGATTCTATTTGGACCTCTGTAGGTGTCTCTTGGAGATTCCATTGGATCTCTGCACCAGGGTTCCCAACTCCACCCACTGGCCTTGATCAGTGTGTGTATGTGGAGGGGTTCACACCCTGTTTTGTAATTTTCCTTAAATTTTTTGTCGGGTAGAAAACCTCAAAAATATATACCTATATAAGGAAGCCACAAGGGGATATGGCCTACACGCCTATACCTATAAATGAAATATCACTTTAATAACTGGTCATGTATAGTTGGGTTTTGCTGCAGATTTGATCTATCTCAAATAATAAAAATGTACCAAGCACCGTCTAGGGCAGTGTTTCTCAACTCCAGTCCTCAAGGCGCCCCAACAGGTCATGTGTTTAGGATTTCCCTCAGATATAACGGCTGTGGTGATTACTAAGGCAGTGAAACTGATCAAATCACTTGTTCAAAATAATGGAAGACCTGAAAACATGACCTGTTGGGGCGCCCCGAGGACTGGAGTTGAGAAACACAGGTCTAGGGCAGGAAAATGCAATTAGTGGACCTCCAGGTGTCGCAAAACTACAAGTCCCATCATGCCTCTGCCTCAGGGTTTCATGGCTTGTGGCTGTCAGAGTCTTGCTATGCCTCATGGGACTTGTAGTTTTGCAACAGCTGGAGGTCCGCTAATTGCATATCACTGGTCTAGGATCTTCTCTGTTGGATGTAAAGACGTGCAGTACCCTCTAGTGCAGTGGTTCTCAACTCCAGTCCTCAGGACCCACCAACAGGCCAGGTTTGTAAGATAGCTGAAATACATCACAGGTGATATCATTTGCTGCTCAGTGATTGCAGCATTCTAGTCTGCAACTCCCCAAGGTAATACTTAAAATCTGGCCTGTTGGTGGGTCCCGAGGACTGGAGTTGAGAACCACTGCTCTAGTGTGCTAGAATAGGTTAATTGTTAGTGTGGGAACATTTGACCTGTCTCGGAGCCAGGCTGGGTTGAATGTGGGTCAGGGCTAAGTGACTCATGGAGGCTGGATGACTCAGCAAGCAGCACCTCTGGTAACTCCCTGTGCTCTCTGGAACATTGAAGAAGCTTCCAGAAGTAGAGGGTGGAGTTAAGGAGGAGCTGCTTGGAGTATTGATGAGGGCCCCAGCCAATCCCCAGAAAAGTGGGCTGGCAGGGGGCAGGAACCTCATAAATATTCAGGCAGTCAGGTGGAAGATGTAGAAGAAGTGCTGAGGAGGCTATTGGTGGCCCTTAAGGGGGCCCCCTAGTTTAGGGGGGGTGCTGGAGGGACCCTCTACAACACAAGGAGGAAATTCTTCCTGAAGGCACGGGAGCAAGGAGAGGACATCAGGAGCAGGTCAGCACGTCCAGGAGTTCTCCGGGTGGGCTGGTTACTGAGCAGTCTGGAAGGATTGTGGTGTCAGTCTGGGAGGACTGCAGAGAATTAGCCAGGAGGGCTAGTGAAAGGGGCAGCTGCAGCCAGGCAGGCTGGCAGTGCCCGAACAGGTGGTGCTGGCATCAGTAGCCACAGGGATGTAAAGCTGGACAGTGACTTTTTGCTACACACTTAAGGGGGCCTCGGGTTCCTGCCTGCAAAGGGCTATTGCTTTTAAAACTGACTATGTGCCTTTGTCAGTTCCACAAAACGGTGTGCGTTCTGCAAACAAGCTATTGCTGGAGGAAGAGAAGGAGTGTAAATAGACTGTATATAGGAACGTTGTCCCTGAAGTGGAAGTCAAGTGTACAGGGTGGGGGACCCCATTTCACTGCGGCTCCTACGTGGGGTGCACTACAGACATTTTTAGACATATGCAATTCACTTTGGTTAAAAATCGAAATCGGACAAACTGTTTGCTATTCGAGGATCTGGATGTATCCGAATCACAATAGTAATTTTATTTATTTATTTATTTCAGGTACTTATATAGCGCCGTCAATTTACACAGCGCTTTACATATACATTGTACATTCACATCAGTCCCTACCCTCACGGAGCTTACAATCTAAGGTCCCCTAACTCACATTCATACATATTAGGGGCAATTTAGACCGGATCCGATTAACCTACCAGCATGTCTTTGGAATGTGGGAGGAAACCGGAGTACCCGGAGGAAACCCACACAGGCACAGGGAGAACATGCAAACTCCAAGCAGGTAGTGCTGTGGTTGGGATTCGAACCAGCGACCCTTCTTACTGCTAGCAAAAGTGCTACCCACTACACCACTGTAATGAATTTCAATAAATCCTAAATAAATTATAACGTAAAATAACAAATTAATTCTAATTCATTCGTTTCATTCGGATGACATGATGTGATAAATTGGGCTTTTTGTTAACCACTTGCTTACTGGGCACCTAAACCCCCCTCCTGCCCAGACCAATTTTCAGCTTTTAGCGCTGTCACTCTTTGAATGACAATTGTGCGGTCATACAACACTGTACCCAAATTAAATTTTTAGCATTTTTTCCCATAAATAGAGCTTTCTTTTGGTGGTATTTGATCACCTCTGGGTTTTTTATTTTTTGTTAAAAAAAGGTAAAAAGACCGAAATGTTTAAAAAAAAAAAAATACAAAACCGTTTTATATTTTGTTAATAAATTTTACAAACAGGTAATTTTTCTCCTTCATTGATGTACGCTGATGAGGCTGCACTGATGGGCACTGATAGGCTGCACTGATGACCTTTCATTATAGGCCTTGATGACTCCTCTCTAAATGTAGTGTTTATGGTTGTGGCCAAAAAGCTAAATTTTGGTCTCCTCACTCCTAATGACTTTGTACCTGAGGGTTTGAGGCTTGTCTCTGTGCTGTTTTGGCGTATTGTAAGCGGGACACTTTGTGGCATCTGCGTAGTAATGGTTTTCTTCTGGCGACTCGGCCATGCAGCCCATCTTTCCTCAAGTGCCTCCTTATTGTGCATCTTGAAACAGCCACACCACATATTTTCAGAGAGTCCTTGGCAGTTGTGGCTGAAATTTTAGTTGGTCTACCTGACCGTGGTTTGGTTTCAACAGAACCTCTCATTTTCCACCTCTTGATTAGAGTTTGAACACTGCTGACTGGCATTTTCAATTCTTTGGATATCTTTTTCTATCCCTTTCTTGTTTTTTACAGTCAACTACCTTTTCCCGCAGATCCTTCGACAATTCCTTTGCTTTCCCAATGACTCAGAATCCAGAAATGTCAGTGCAGCACTGGATGAAAGATGCAAGGGTCTGTCAGGAGTCCAGAAACTCATTGAACTTTTGATCAGGAACGTTTGGGTAGTTTCTGTTGTCATTATGATTTAAAAAGACTAAACACAGTTGATTGATAATAAATGGCTTCAGCCAAACACTAACCATGAATGAAAGAAAAGTTTTTGTGTTATCATTCATATTCTCTGAAAAATGGCCAAGAAATCATAGATTCTGCCAGGGTATGTAAACTTATGAGCACAGCTGTATGTAAAGGAGGGGAGAAATTGACTCGCACTTAATACGTACATGTCAACTAGGTCTAAACCATGTGAACATGAGAACTGGTGGCTTCTTAAAATGTTCATCCAGGGAGCTGAGGAAAGGGCCTGCAGGAAGGTCGGACGCCCACCATGATCCCCAGAGGAAAGGACACGAGTGATCAAAAAGAAATCCATATGAATGGAATCCAAAGCTCAACTGTTCTAGCAATATTTTTCTTTTTGCTCCAACTGTTTGTTCTTCTGCAATAAATAAAATAAAGGGAGAAGATGATCTGTTCCGTTCTGTTCTCTCTGTACCTGTTGATTCTGTAAACTGAATTGTGTTCCTTAAATTCACATTCCAGAGGGAGATCTCACAAAGCCCGTAGAATACAGATAATTAAATGAGATGAAGTAAGTACTTGGTAGACACAACGTGACAACAGCAGAAAAGAATATCTTATTGACAGAATATAAAACATCTAGTCTCACGCCTGAGCAGTCCAGTCTCATGGTAGGGGACAGCGATGCATTCAGATCCATCACTGTGATTAAGTATGATCCAGAGGGGGTTGTAACCAGCCTTGTGAAGTCTGGACGGCGACTGTAAATGAAAATGCAGCTAAAAGATCATTGTCTGCGGAGTGTTTGTTCAATATTTTCTTGTTTATCTGGAAAAAGATGGACGTGTTTATTTTGCAGCACCTGCTGTCTGCGAGGGAACATAAAATTAATTTTGCATGTACAGTGCCTTGAAAAAGTATTCACACCCCTTGAAATTTTCCATATTTTGTCATGTTACAACCAAAAACGTAAATGTATTTTATTGGGATTTTATGTGATAGACCAACACAAAGTGGCACATAATTGTGAAGTGGAAGGAAAATGATAAATGGTTTTCAATTTTTTTTTAGAAATAAATATGTGAAAAGTGTGGGGGGGGCATTTGTATGGCGCCCCCTCGGAGTCAATACTTTGTAGAACCTCCTTTCTCTGCAATTACAGCTGCAAGTCTTTTTGGGGATGTCTCTACCAGTTTTGTACATCTAGACCAGTGGTTCTCAACTCCTGTCCTCAGGACCCACTAACAGGCCAGATTTTAAGTATTACCTTGGGGAGATTCAGACTAGAATGCTGCAATCACTGAGCAGAAAATGATATCACCTGTGATGTATTTCAGTTATCTTGCAAACCTGGCCTGTTGGTGGGTCCTGAGGAAGGGGGTTGAGAACCACTGATCTAGAGAGTGACGTTTTTGCCCATTCTTCTTTGCAAAATAGCTCAAGCTCTGTCAGATTGGATGGAGAGCGCCTGTGAACAGAAACTTTCAAGTCTTGCCACAGATTCTCAATTGGATTTAGGTCTGGACTTTGAATGGGCCATTCTAACACATGAATTCGCTTTGATCCATTCCATTGTAGCTCTGGCTGTATGTTTGAGGTTGTTGTTCTGCTGGAAGGTGAACCTCCGCCACAGTCTCCGATCTTTTGCAAATTGTAACAGGTTTTCTTCTAAGATTGCCCTGTATTTGGCTCCATCCATCTTCCCATCAACTCTGACCAGCTTCCCTGTCCCTGCTGAAGAAAAGCATCCCAACAACATGATGCTGCCACCACCGTGTTTCACGGTGGGGATGGTGTGTTCAGGGTGATGTGCAGTGTTAGTTTTCCGCCACACATAGCGTTTTGCTTTCAGGCCAAAAAGTCAAATTTTGGTCTCATCTGAACAGAGCACCTTCTTCCACATGTTTGTTGTGTCCCCCACATGGCTTCTCGCAAACTGCAAAAGGGACTTCTTATGGCTTTCTTCTTGTCACTCTTCCATAAAGGTCAGATTTGTGGAGAGCACGACTAATAGTTGTCCTGTGGACAGATTCTCCCACCTGAGCTGTGGATCTCTGCAGCTCCTCCAGAGTTACCATGGGCCTCTTTGTTGCTTCTCTGGTTAATGCTCTCCTCGCCCAGCCTGTCAGTTTAGGTGGACGGCCATGTCTTGGTAGGTTTGCAGTTGTGCCATACTCTTTCCATTTTCGGATAATGGATTGAACAGAGCTCCGTGAGATGTTCAAAGCTTGGGATATTTTTTTATAACCTAACCCTGCTTTAAATTTTCCACAACTTTTATCCCTGACCTGTCTGGTGTGTTCCTTGGCCTTCAAGATGCTGTTTGTTCACTAAGGTTCTCTAACAAACCTCTGAGGATTTCACAGAACAGCTGTATTTATACTGGGATTAAATTACACACAGGTGGACCCTATTTACTAATTAGGTGACTTCTGAAGGCAATTGGTTACACTAGATTTTAGTTAGGGGTATCAGAGTAAAGGGGGCTGAATACAAATGTACACCACACTTTTCACATATTTATTTGTAAATTTGGAAAACCATTTATTGTTTTCCTTCCACTTTACAATTTGGTGCCACTTTGTGTTGGCCTATCACCTAAAATCCCAATAAAATACATTTACGTTTTTGGTTGTAACATGACAAAATTTGGAAAATGTCAAAGGGGTATGAATACTTTTTTAAGGCACTGTAGATACTTAGATTCTTACAGGGAAAAGGGCCAAGTTTATCCAAGTTAAAGTGAACCTGTCATCAGAAAATCATTGGCTCGATGAAGGTGGGTCAGGTTGGCTGCACATACTTTTTTTGCTCTATAAACAAAAAAAAATGACAATTTTGAAAAAAAAAAAAACAATAGTTTTTTACTTTCTGCTATAAAACATATCCAATAAAAATATGTAAAAATCAAATTTCTTGATTAAATTTAAGCCAATACGTATTCTGCTATATATTTTTTGGTAAAATAAAAATCCCAATAAGCGTATATTGATTGGTTTGCGCAAAAGTTATGGCGTCTACAAACTATGGTATATATACTGGAATTTTTATTCGTTTATTTTTTTATACTAGTAATGGCGGCGACCAGTGACTTATAGCAGGACTGTGATATTGAGGCAAACAAACTGACACTAATGTTTTGTGGGAACCAGTGACACTAATACAGTGATCAGTGCTTAAAATATGCACTGTCACTGTACTAATGACACTGGCTGGGAAGGGAAGATGTTAAACATCTAGGGCAAGCAAGTTAAATGTGTGCCTAACCAGTGTTTTTGTGTGTACTATGTGTGCTGCTTTCACTAAGGGATGTGCTGGATTTTTTTTTTCCTGCTTTGGAGGGAAACAAAATCCAGCACATCCCCGCTGACAGGACGGAGCTCTGCGTTGTTTACATACACAGAGCTCCATCCAGTCTGTCTCCTCACCCATCAGCGAGTGCCGGTGGTTATCTATTGACTAATTGCAGCAAAAGTGGCGCGCGAGTGCGCCCCCCTACCCGGAAGAGCAGAATCACACACACACATTATATATATATATATATATATATATATATATATATATATATATATATATATATATATATATATATATATATATATATATATATATATATATATATATATATATACGTGATTCTGTGCAGAGCGGCTGCCCTGTAGCAATAAAGCTATAACAGGCCGCTCGCTCTGCAACTGGTTAACTTGATGAGACAGGCAGGATCTTCAGCTGCACTGCCAGGAAGAGCAGCAAGCTTTCTGGTTGGGAACCTCTTCTCTTGGGGAAGAAGAACCCTGCTCTCTAAGCTGCAGACTATTTATGCCCTTTCCCAGCCACCATCTGGGCACCTTCCCCAAGGGATTGGCTGGAGCTGCATACATTATCAGGCTGCTCACTTGACTCCCCCACCCAATATATAGTTACATAGTAGGTGAGGTTGAAAAAAGATCATCAAGTCCAACCTATGTGTGTGATTGTATGTCAGTATTACATTGTATATTCCTGTATGTTGTGGTCTTTCAGGTGCTTATCTAATAGTTTTTTGAAACTATCGATGCTCCCCGCTGAGACCACCGCCTGTGGAAGGGAATTCCACATCCTTGCCGTTCTTACAGTAAAGAACCCTCTACGCAGTTTAAGGTTAAACCACTTTTGTTCTAATTTTAATGAGTGGCCACGTGTCTTGTTAAACTCCCTTCCGCGGAAAAGTTTTATCCCTATTGTGAGGTCACCAGTACGGTATTTGTACATTGAAATCATATCCTCTCTTCAAGCGTCTCTTCTCCAGAGAGAATAGGTTCAGTGCTAGTAACCTTTCCTCATAACTAAGATCCTCCAGACCCTTTATTAGCTTTGTTGCCCTTCTTTGTACTCGCTCCATTTCCAGTACATCCTTCCTGAGGACTGGTGCCCAGAACTGGACGGCATACTCCAGGTGCGGCCGGACCAGAGTCTTGTAGAGCGGGAGAGTTATTGTTTTATCTCTGGAGTTAATCCCCTTTTTAATGCATGCCAATATTCTGTTTGCTTTGTGAGCAAGAGCTTGGCATTGCATGCCATTGCTGAGCCTATCATCTACTAGGACACCCAGGTCCTTTTCCATCCTTGATTCCCCTAGTGGTTCTCCCCCCAGTGAGTATATTGCATTCATATATTTGCCACCCAAATGCATTATTTTACATTTTTCCACATTAAACCTCATTTTCCATGTAGTTGCCCACCCCATTAATTTGTTCAGATCTTCTTGCAAGAAGTTATTGCCCTGCTTAGCTTAGTATCGTCTGCAAATAAAGAGATTGAACTGTTTACCCCATCCTCCAGGTCGTTTATGAACAAATTAAATAGGATTAGTCCCAGCACAGAACCTTGGGTGACCCCACTTTCCACCCCTGACCATTCTGAGTACTCCCCATTTATCACCACCCTCTGAACTCGCCCTTGTAGCCAGTTTTCAATCCATGTACTCACCCTATGGTCTTTGCCAACGGACCTTACTTTGTACAGTAAACGTTTATGGGGAACTGTGTCAAATACTTTTGCAAAATCCAGATACACCACGTCTACGGGCCTTCCTTTATCTAGATGGCAGTTCACCTCCTCATAGAAGGTTTGGCAAGAATGATTCCTCATGAATCCATGCTGATTACTGCTAATGATACCGTTTTCATTACTAAAATCTTGTATAAAGTCCCTTATCATTCCCTCCAAGAGCTTGTATACTATTGATGTTAGGCTAACTGGTCTGTGATAACCAGGGATGTATTTTGGCCCTTTTTTAACTATTGGAGCTACATCGGCTTTTCTACAATCAGCTGGTACCAATCCAGTCGTTAGACTGTCAGTAAAATTTAGGAACAATGGTCTGGCAATTACTTGACTGAGTCTTCTAAGGACCCTTGGGTGCAAGCCATCTGGTCATGGTGACTTATTAATGTTAAGTTTTCCAAGTCTATTGCTAATTCTGTCCTCTGTTAGCCATGAGGGTGCTTCCTGAGATGTGTCATGAGGATAAACACTACAGTTTTGGTTACTGAAGCCCCCCGATTCCCTCGTGAAGCCTGAGGAAAAGAATTAATGTAATACCTTCGCCATCTCTCCATCCTTAGTAACCAAATTCTCTTTATCATTCTTTATGGGGCCAATATATGGTCTGTCCTCCCTCTTTTACCATTTATATACTTAAAGAATTTCTTGGGATTTTTTCGCTCTCCTCCGCTATGTGTCTTTCGTGTTCTATCTTAGCCGCCCTAATTGCACCCTTACATTTCTTGTTGCATTCTTTGTAAAGTCTGAATGCTGATGATGATCCCTCAGCCTTGTATTTCTTGAAGGCAATCAAACCTACAGCCTGTAGAGCCCAGAGCAGACCAGAGAATTTGCTTGCTGTTCTTCTGATTACAGCAGAGCCATAAAACAAAATTTGCTAAAGAATGCTATCTTTTGAATGTCTTCCTTTTGTAACAGTGAATGTTAACTGTTGTAGTTTTTTGTTTTGAAGGCCAAAGATGACACTGAAGAGAAAGAAAGCAAACCAAAGCATGTCCTCGCCAGCAGAGGATCACAGATTGACGTGCAGAGAGCGCCCGCAAGTAAGTAAAAATCTATGTAGTAGCAATCCATTATTTTATTTTTTTTGCAGCAGGCTTTTCAGGGTTTGGCCATTTAGCAAGCCAAGCCTTTGAGACCAGTTCCTGGTGAACTAATCGGACTATTTATTGAGGTAACAAAAATGCTGCCTCCTTTGCTTATTGGTTAATAGTCTACTATAACTGGGGCACATTTTATGACTAAAATTTTTGAACCTAACTAAAATACCAAAAGTTTGTGGAGGTCAGTTCAGGTCTTTCGACTAAAGGGTACTGGTAATGCTAAAGCATACAAAGATATTCTACATTATTATGACCTTCCAACCTTGTAGCAATAGTTTGAAGAAGGCCCTTTTTTGTCCCAGCACGACTTCCAGCATGCCAGCTCCATAAAGACATGGTTTGATGGTTCACATAGACCTCAATTGAATACCTTTCGGATTAATCAGAATAATGTTTGTGAGCCAAGACCTTTTGTACAACATTGAAAGGAGCTAGGGGAATGGGGATGGGCAACTAAAATAATCATGTCCACAGTTTTGAAAACTTTTGGCCTTATAGTATACCTTGAAAAATAAATTCTTCTGAGTCCGATTCCATATTTCTTCAAAAGAAGAACATTTATTTCTCTCAAACAAGGACTGATGTTGACTAAGGTCAGAAAACTATTGTACTGTTTCATCTTGCCAGTAGATGTTGTCTTTATTTTCTATTTTGCTCTCAAAGATTTTTCCCTTACTTGATAAGGCCAACACAAACATTTTGAAAACCCAACCCAAGAAAGTTAAAACCTAATAGAGCGAAAAAACCCAATAGAGAGAGTGACCCCAACCCCCCTTTTTCCCAAATTATAACTGGGTCTGGGAGGAGAACTGGGGAACCTAAAGTGGAGTTGGAACAAGCCCTCATCGACATCTATCTATGTGGACTGTGGAATAATTAATCCTCAAGTTCACAAGAGATTCGGGGAAGTCTTTCAAGCTGTTCTCCTAGCAGCTCAGCTCATTATGCTCCCACCTCCCAACAGTGACCTAGCAGCCTTTTAAACTTGAATGTAAACACAAGGAGAACTGAACCTGAGTTGCTGAGAGAACTGCACATGCAAAGTGCCTGCAGCTACAGGTATAAGTGAGAACTTTTTTTTACTGTCATTTACTGCTTGTTAAGTGTATGTTAATACTTGAATGCCCACAGCCTGATCACAGTTACAATTTAAGCACTGAGACCTTAAATCACAGAATTAAAAAAAAGCCATGATTCTACTTGCCTGCATTCACTCAAAACAAAACTACCTGTTACCAAATTAGTTAAATTTAAATGCATACATTTAGGTATTGCTTTGATTTGCAGCTCCACAGAAGAGCAGCAGCTCGGAAGGCAGAAGACTCAGCCAGAAGACAGCTCAGTGTACCAGTCATCATGCTAAAGCCGACTCTACTGATGTCCAGACTCTAGATATACCTCAGCAACCTGACAGCTCTCATAATGCCAAACCGTGGGCACAGAAAGTGGCAGGAGAACTACCAGGAGAGAAAAATGCCCAGACAGATCCAGATGCCCAGTATACACAACCTTCCCTCACCCCAGTAGCAGACCAGAGTTCCAAAATCGAAGAACCTAAGCAGATTGTTGAGGAACCTGGAGGGGATCCTGAGCCCCTTACTCAAAAGCTGATCTCTGCAACATGTCCACTATCTCCAGAAGACCAACTCCAAAGGTAGAGATGCCCTCATGATTTTTTCTTGTTATCTGAGTTGAGTATCTTACCAACATTGTATGCAGTATCTAGTACCAATCTAAAACTGACCACATAAGGACTATTCAGACCTGATCAAATGATCCTTCATGCCCCCAAAATGCATATTTTATGTATTTAAAGCAAAACTTCATTCATTTTTAATCTTTCCATCTATTAAATCCTATGCCCTTGTTGTTTTAACTTTTGATAGTAAAACATTTTTTTTTCTGCCAGTAAATACCATATACAGCCAGTTTCCTGTTTTTTGTCTGGTAAAAAGCATAGGCTTTTGACATTATGCACAGCTCTCTTTCTCACTTCTCGTGAGAGTTTGCCAGGAAGGGAGGGGGGATGAGTCATAAGAGGGCCAATGAGAGCTGCAGAGCTGGAGGTGTATGTCTGTGTAAATCCAGGAAGTGAACAGACAACAGCTTCAGCTGCCCACAGTTAAAATGCATGCAGCCAGGCTTAGTGGAGGGAGATTTCTGCAGCATATTTGGCAAGTACAGAATCACAGTATATATAAATTAATATGCAAAGTGGTTGGAGGGAAGCTTCAGAATGGCAAAGATGTTTTTATTAGAAATTATGTGAGCAGACTGCAGTTCCTCTTTAATGAGATACTCCACTAAAGGGGAACACTGCATCGACTCTATTCACATTTCTAACTTGACATTTATTTTAAAATCTCTCAGGGTTTGCTTGTATGATTGTTCATGTGCCATGCATGAGAAGATGGTTGCATGACTGCATCAAATATGTTCATATAATGCAAAAATCCCATACTTTATATGGGTAGACTAAAGGGGCCAAAGACATGAGATGGTGGTCAGACATGTAGGCACAATTGTCTGATGGGACAAATTGTATTGTGGAACCATTCATTTTTAGGCTATGGGGAGAGCGGGGGGGGGGGGGGGGGCGGTACATACTATACACTGCTTATCAAAGGATAAAAGGTGGCAATGGACAAGGTTTTCCAAATCGTCCAGGACCCAAATCCCTGACGAACTTTGACTGGCTATGGCTACTGGTGTGCCAGGAATCAGCAAGGATGGCAAAATCTGCATAGCTACACTAGGAAACTGGGACCATATATACAGTATATACTGTGTGTATGTGTATATATATATATATATATATATATATATATATATATATATATATATATATATATATATATATATATATATATATATATATATAGACATTCAAAGACCAGCAAACAGGAAACACAGCAAACATAAAGATGTAAATGAACCATAATCCAATAACCAAAATGCCTAACCAGCAACCTAAGTATCAGGAAGCCTAGCTACAAACTAACTATATGCAATATGTACAAAAATAGGGAACATGGATTAACAGGGTAAACTGGAGATGCAGGGAACAAATGGAAAAGGGGAACCAGCACTGGGATCAGGTACAAGGGGGGCAGAAAAGGCAGCAGGGTACAGGATGCAGGGCAAGAACAAGGTCAGGAGTAGGATAAATGGCAAGCAGTATCTGACTAGCAAAGCAACGCAAAACACTGGCGTGAAAGGCACTAGAACGGGAAGAACTAAATACCCTCCTAGCAGCCAGCATCAGGTGACAGTTATTACTGGAAACTGCTGGCTGCTGGGAGACGCCAACTGGTTGATACTGGAACTACAACCCTCTGCCCAATGAACCACAGTGACACCAGCAGGTGATCCCGGCCCTGACATGGTGCTTCATAGATTTTGCATTGTCTTCTGCACCAAAAATGGCCACATCAGAAGATCAACTACGGTGATTTTATGTACACTTTAAGGACTGTACATTCTTTTGAGATATCCATTGTGCCCATCAGGAAAATGTTGAGATTTGGCCAAAGCCAGTGGAGCATATTTGGACACAGATGTCTATAGCTGACTTTTGCTAAGACCTAGAATAAAGCTTCTCTTCCTGACCTCTTGTTTTCCACTGCCATCATAGAAACGTTATCTTGATCTGTGCATGTTTGAACTGACAGCGGTCTCATGCATAGTGAGGCAAGAAGCCTTTAGTATGTTTTGTCACGTTTCATCATAATAGGTTTAGTACTTCCAAGGAAGGGACTTTGCAACACCGCAAGCTGGCCAGTCCATGTAATGCTGCCTGACTGGTAGATGTGCCTCAACTCCAATGGCCATTTGGCTGCTGTGGTAAACAACAGGGAGCAGAATGTGGACTTGTCTGACTGTTCAGTCAGGCAGGCCTATATATCAGCAAACAATCCTGTGTAGTACAATTCCAGGTTTATATTTCCTTTATACTACTATTCCAAATTAAGCAAAACAGGTACAGACCCCAAAAAGAGGAACAGATGGTTGCAAAAGAGGTCTTGGTCTAAAAGATGCACAATGCTACATTTGGTAGTATTGTGTTGAGTATCCTGTATAACAGTGATAGTTTTGAGTATATGATTGTGTATAAGATATTACACATACAAGAAAAAACTTTGGAATTTTAAAGGTACCAACAAACAAAACAATATTTCCTTAAAAAACATATTTTTATTCATAATTCATCAATAAAATGCATTTAAAAAGATTTTTTTTTTTTTTACAGTTTCTTTGACAAGGATGCAATATCCATATGCTGTGTATATGCAGTCACTTAATCTCGCCAATACACTGGCATTTTTAGTGCTACATATTAAACCACTACAAAACTGAAAAATAGAACAACCAACAATTAAATTAAATAATTAGTTACAAGCTCTATTTTTCAATTTTGTGGTGGTTTGATATGTAGCTCTTAAAATATCTCCTGATGAAGCCAGTGTATTGGCGAGATCAAGTGACTGCATGAACATAGCATATAGATATTTCATTCCGGCATGTTATAATGTGAAAGAATCTATAAAATATTTTTAATATATATTTTAATGATGAATATTAATACAATTATTTGGTTGATTTGTTGGCACCTTTAAAATCCTATGTGTTTTTTGTGTGTATTGTAACATGGGGGACCGTTAGCTCTCATGGAAGATACATTTGTCAGGGATTCAAGCCAGTCAGGAACTATATTTTAGGGCATGGTAGCCCATTTTTATTAAAAAGGCAAATAAAGTCTGTAACATAAAGGTTTCTCACGCAGGGGTTCTTCTCCAGCAAATGCACAAAACGGAAAATGCTAACCCACCTGGCTCTCTTTAGCAGTACTTCTTATCCTGGTCACACAGACCACAGGATTCTTCAATGTGGACGGCTTCACTTTAGCGCCAACAGCTCTGCTCTGGCCTTAGTCCTCAAGCCCTTTCACTGCCTCTTGCAGTCACACATGTTCTGGCTTTCTCCTGCAGCCCCTCTGACTCCTGGAGACCTCCTGTCTCTCTTGGTGTGTAGCAGTCTCCAACTGGGAGCCATGAGGTGTTCCCATACCCTTTTTATAAGGGCTGTGCTCACCTGAGCACACACCCTGCTGGTCATCTACAAAATCTGGACACGGGGTTGGAGATCCCATCCCACCCAAGACACTATGGAATCTCCATACTACAGAGCCTCATGACGGAATACCAAAACCTGGAGAAAGCTGTGAAAGCAGTTTTCTCCAGTCCACATCTATGCTCTGCAGTCTTGCACCAAGCACCTGTGCACACTCTGTGTCCTGCAAACTACCAATTTTACCGTGACAGCATCTCCTACTGTCACATTATGTATTTTTCATTTAGGTTTGTGGTACCCTTGATCTCCAGGCACATTTGGTATTCTTTCTTGGCTTTATAAGATTTTATCATGTATATTTTATTTTTTTATTTATTTTATATTTATTTTATTTACATTGTACATTTTTTTAGGAAAAGCACTTGTGTCCAGACAGAGGAGATAAGCAACTCAGGAACCAGATCTGTGCCAGAAAAAGAACAAAAGTCTGACAAGAATACACCAGCTGCAGCCAGACATAAAACACAAGCTACAGATAAGGACAAGAAGACATCCTCTGCAACCCAAACTGAGGAGATTCAACCAGCTGTACTTGGAAAAGAACCCGCGCAGACTCAGGAAATAGGCCACATGGACCTAAAACAAGCAAAAAATACTGACAAGGGAGTGAAGGGAGCAGTAAAACCCAACCAAACAGAACTGGTTAAAAAAGACTGTGGCCCTGCCCCAACTCCCGCTTCCTCTTCTCTCAACAAACCACCAGTGGACACAAGGACAGCTCTGGAGGACTCGTCTCTGCATGTTATTGGTAAGAAGATTAATTACACTTTTGTTCAGTTGACTTTAAAGCCTAATTTGAAAAATAAAACAATACCGGAATTTGCTGTTAGTTGATCTAGTAATGGTTTTAGCTTAATTTACAAGTGTCAACTATCAAAGAGCCTCTGGTTGGGTGGACCTCCATGCTTACCTGTTAACATAGCAGCACTGGCAGATTACTTTGTGGGGGAGTTGTGCCTGAAACATTCAGTGGTCATTTAGCAGTTAAGAATGTGGCTGCAAGGGTGCCCAATAAAAGTTACAGTCTGCCTGTAATATTTCCTTTTTTTATTTGTCCTATTGTCCAAAGCCAAACTTTGACATCGGGCTTGCAGTACTTGCTCTGTGAGCTAATGGGCAAAAAGGGAAACTACCCAGGTGTCTTCAAAAACAGTAGAAATAGGTGGGCTTTGCCAGTGAGGGGGTCTGAGCAGGCAGGTGGTAGAGAAGTGGTCCAGGGTCTGTAGGCTGATGGCCAAAATGAGAAAATAACTTGGTGGCTCCACAGATAGGAGAAATGGGTGGGCTTTCCTGATGTGTTTGGTGTGATAAGGCAGTAGGTGGCCCAGGGACTGTATGTGGATACAGAGGCAGTAAATACACTGAGCCTGGTTGCAATTTACAACACTTGTATTGAAGGAACGGTCCAAAGATACAAACAGCCCAGCATGAAGGCGCCCAGCTGGGAACACTCACAGCTCTGTGCAAACTTGTAGTTTAGAGCATCAACAGCATCTGTCTCCGAGGGCGGGATGTGGCCTGGCCAGTCTGAGCCAAAAGGGGTGGCTTCAGATGCAGGATGTCGTGTCCCTACTTGTCCGGAACCTTTCCCTACTGCTATTCACTCTCCATGACAGACAGGTGAACTGTTCCTATGCTATCCACTCACAAGAAAGTGCAGCAAATCTGGGGGGTGGCGGGCACTTAAAAAGGCTCTGCTGACCCAAGATAGCCACCAGGGTCACCTGGATGCAGTGTAGCCAATTGGAACGCTGCCTAGAGTACCAAGGAAACCATAGAGAAAAAAGGTTTCTCTTGACTTCCTCTCCAGCTGCAGTACTGCAGCCGCTCTGGTGGAATGCCACCTACAGAACAGAGGCTGCACCTGCCTGCGTGTAAGCTGATAGATAAAATGGGGAAATACCTTGGTAGCTGCACAGATAGAAGAGATGGGTGGGCTTTCCCAGTGTGGTGTTGGGTGCAGGCCCAGGGTCTGTAGGCTGATGGACAAAATGGGGAAATACCTTGGTAACCCCTGAGATAGTTGGGATTTGTTGGTGTGGTGGTGTTCTCTAGTTGTCCAGGCAGGAAGGTGGAGAAGTGGCCCAGGGTCTTCAGAACTCCCTCCTATGACAGTTGTTGTCACTGCATAGCATTGATAGGGGATCGTAAGAAAGGGTGCATTACTTTACAAATGTTTTGGCAGCTAAATCACTTCTATATGTTTTATCTGTGCATATTGTCTTGAGATGTCTTAATCTCATATCCTGCTGTGTATTGTTCTGTTGTAGATGATTGCCCGCCACCTCCTGCACCTTTCAACCACAGGATAGTCAGCATTAAGCAGGCCATATTGTCATCCTGTTACACAGTCTGCCAGCATGAAGTCCTCGGGGGGTAAGTTGAACATGTCTCAACTAATTATGGTGCGGTCGAAGCTATGCTGGTGCATTTCTAATCAAGATAATTTATTGTGCTGTATAACTGCAATATAGAATTAAAGAAGGAAGTGCATGTAGTGGGGTGTAAGTCTCCTTTATTATATAGTCCAACCTACAGGTTGCTAGGGGGCAGAGCTGGGACAAGGGGTGGGCAGGAGGGGCACCTACCCTGGGCACTGTGGCATCATGTGGTCTTGTGGTGAGGGGGGAGAGGATTTGTTCTAGGAAGGGAAATTTTGGTGGAAGTGCTGGGAATGGTGATTAAAGGGGCTTTGTGTTAGGGATAGGGGATGGGAGAAGAGGATTTGTGCTAGAAGAGGTGATATGGTAGAGGGGGGGTTTATGGGGGGGGGGGGGATTTGTGCTTGGGAGGTCCCAAAGGTGTATTATCTGGTTGAGGTCAGGACTCTGTGCAGGCCAGTCAAGTTCCTCCACCCCAACCTCGCTCATCCATGTCTTTATGGACCTTGCTTTCTGCACTGGTCCAAATCATTTGGTGGAGGGGGGATTATGGTGGGGGGTTGTTTTTCAGGGGTTGGACTTGGCCCCTTAGTTCCAGTGAAGGGAACTCTTAAGGCGTCAGCATACCAAGACATTTTGGACAATTTCATGCTTCCAACTTTGTGGGAACAGTTTGGGGGTGGCCCCTTCCCTTTTCCAACATGACTGTGCACCAGTGCCCAAAGCAATGTCCATAAAGACAAGGATGAACGAGTTTGGGGTGAAAGGAACTTGACTGGCCTGCACAGAGTCCTGACCTCAACCTGATAGAACACATTTAGGATGAATTAGAGCAGAGACTGAAAGAGTGCCTGACCTCACAAATGTGCTTCCGAAAGATTAATCAAACATCCCCATAGACACACTCCTAAACCTTGTGGACACCCTTCCAAGAAGAGTTGAAGCTGTTATAGCTGCAAAGGGTGGGCCAACTCAATATTGAACCCTACGGACTAAAACTGAGATACCATTAAAGTTCATGTGTGTGTATGTAAGAAAGCTGAATGTAAAAAAAAAAGAATTGGCAGCAAAAAAAAATTGTGAAAAACAGGCGTGGGGTCCCCCCCAAATCTTCGGGTCTGGTATGGATTTGGAGGGGAAACCCACTCCAAAATGTAAAGAAAAATGGTGTGGGGTCCCCCCCAAAATCCATACCAGGCCCTTATCTGAGCATGCAGCCTGGCAGGTCAGACGAGTGAGTGCCCTCCCCTCCTGAACCATACCAGGCCACATGCCCTCAACATAGGGGTGGTGCTTTGGGGCAGAGGGGGCTCTGTTGATGGGGACAAGGGCCTCTTCCCTACAACCCTGGGCTGTGGTTGTGGGGGTCTGCGGGTAGGGGGCTTATCGGAATCTGCCCCCCAAATCTAAGCCCCCCTATGTGAATGAGAATGGGGTACATCGTAACCCTACCCATTCACCAAAAAAGTGTAAAAGTAAATAAAGACAGTACAAGAGTTTTTGTCAATTCCTTTATTAAAAAATTAAAAGAACAATATCCCACCATGTAGATCCATCGTCAATCACGTTGCCTGCTGCCACCGCCGGACCCGAAAAAAAAAAAAAATAACTCCGCTCGCGACTAATGCTCCTGCGGTCTGCCTGCCCCTCTGTATGACATTTTTTAAATTGCTGTGGGGCACCGCCCCCTGTGACGTCATCGACCGGTGCATGCTGAGCCGCTGATGTCACAGGCGACGTCAGCATGCATGATCTGCTTCTTTTTCTTTAATATTATTCATTGTGTTTATTACTTATTTAAGTTCTGCTTCCTTTTCTTTTTTTAACCACTCCACCGTGCGCAAATTTGCGTTCATGGCTTGAAGGGGTTATACCGGGGTGATGCCTGCAGCTGCAGGCATCATTCCGGTACTGATTTTTTAGAGCCAGTGGTTGGCTTTTTAGTGATAACAACCAATTCGGCTAAAAGCTGTTCTGCTGTTATCCATAAGGAGCGTGTCCGCCGGCTAGGCTGAGACCCGAACAAAGCTGGATTCAGCTTTGATCGGGTCTCCGATGTAAAATCTCAGAAGCGACATCACAACATCACTTTCGGTTTACTCAAATGCCAATGGCGCTGATTTCGCCAATCTGAATACTTTTAAGTGCAAAGGAGGGATTTGGGGTCTTTTAGACCCCGAACCCTCCATAAATAGTCACCACATATTAGTGTCACAAGCGATGTTTAAATTCCTTGTGACAGCAATAAAAGTGATCAGATTTTTTTTTTTTTTTTAAAGGTACAATATTAAAAAAATAAATAATAAGAAAAAAAGTTTGTTTTAAAGCGCCCCGCGTGCTCGCGCATACACGCACGCATACGTAAGTCGCGCCCGCAAATGTAAACGGTGTTCAAATCACACATGTGAGGTTTCACCGTGATCGTCAGAGTGAGAGCAATAATTCTATTAAAAGACCTCCTCTGTAACTCTAACCTGGTAACTGTTAAATTTGTTTAAAGCGTCGCCTATGGAGATTTTTAAAGCGGATCTCCACCCAATTTTACAACACTAGCTGCACAGGATTACCGCAATGTCCTAATGACAAAACAGCACTTTTTTTTTTTATACTGTACCTTTGTTGTTGATAGTATCTGTGTCTTCCAGGATGTACAGGCTGCGGATAGGGGCGTGTTTTCTGCGGATAAATCGTAACTTCCTCTTAGCCGCACTGGCTCCTGGGAGCTTGTGTCATTGTTCCCAGGAGTCAGTGCGGAGGCCTGTTGCGAGAGTTATCTCGGGATTTCAATCCTGGGAGTGACGTCATTGCCATCACAACGGGGCGGGACTTCCTATGACGCCGCTTGTTGTGATGGCAACCGGAGCTGTTGACGGCGCTGCAATGGCAATCTACTGCGCATGCGCGAGATCGGGAACAGAACGGGCTGTGCATGCTGGTTGATCAGCAGCACCGTATCCTGCCCACAGGCAAGATGACAACCATCTGGATCGTAGTTTATAAGTTTCTTTATTAGGAGAAAACGGACAGCACTCATCTTTAAAAACTGAACAAGTGAGTTCTATATTCATAGAGCATATTCATTGTCATTTTGCCAAAAAAAAAAAAAATCTCGGAGATAGTGGAACCCCGCTTTAAGAACCGTAGTTTGTCACCATTCCACAAGCGTGTGCAATTTCAAAGCATGACATGTTAGGTATCTATTTACTCGGCGTAACATCATCTTTCACATTCTACAAAAAAAATTGGGCTAACTTTACTGTTTTTTTTTCTTGAAAGTGTCTTTTTTTTTTTTTAAATTGTGTTTTGAAAGACCTCTGCGCAAATACCCTGAGACAAAAAGTTTGCAACAGTCATCATTTTATTCCCTAGGGTCTCTGCTAAAAATATATATATAATGTTTGGGGGTTATAAGTAATTTTCTAGCAAAAAATATGGATTTTAACTTGTAAGCAACACATGTCAGAAATAGGCTTAGGCATGAAAGGGTTAACACTCACCAGATTACTTATTGCATTAACATCTGAAAAGTAAACTGTAAGCTACCGCTTGGCTTGGCCTTTCAAGCTAGATCAGAAGGGCACATAGAGACCCAAATACTGTGTAGGGCAGACAGTATGGCTTTGTGAAAAGGTTTGTATAAACCTGATTAAAATTCCAAGTATTCTCAGAGCACCACTCCATTAATTAAACACCACATTTTAGATGTTGGCAGCCAGATGTATATATGAAACGGGGATTCTTAAGATATTTAATCCTGAACACAATCTGTTTAAAACTCCTACATCGTGTTTGTTTTGGATCTTTTATAAATGTCACCCAAGAGCTTGACAAGGAAAACAGAATCTTTAACTCTCGCTGAGATTATTGTCTCTGTTGGCTAAACCTCACATTTTTTATGTTGATTTAAAAAATTACATGCACACATTTCTAATATTAGTGCAACAAAGTGTACTGGTCAGCCCCCCAGGGTCAGCTGCATGATCAGTGACATCACCAATATCTAGTAAATGGATAGCTCGCATTCTCATTGATGTCACTGATATCTAGTGAATGGATTGGCTGCAAACTCAGTGATGTCACTGGTCTCTAGTGATTGGATAGGCTGCATTCTAAGTGATGTCACTGGTCTCTAGTGATTGGATAGGTTGCATTCTAAGCGATGTCGCTGGTCTCTAGTGATTGGATAGGCTGCATTCTAAGTGATGTCACTGGTCTCTAGTGATTGGATAGGCTGCATTCTAAGTGATGTCACTGGTCTCTAGTGATTGGATAGGCTGCATTCTAAGTGATGTCACCGGTCTCTAGCGATTGGATAGGCTGCATTCTAAGTGATGTCACTGGTCTCTAGCGAGTGGATAGGCTGCATTCTAACTGATGCCACTGGTCTCTAGGGAATGGATAGGCTGCATTCTAACTGATGTCACTGGTCTCTAGTGATTGGATAGACTGCATTCTAAGTGATGTCACTGGTCTCTAGTGAACGGATAGGCTGCATTCTAAGTGATGTCACTGGTCTCTAGTGATTGGATAGGCTGCATTCTAAGTGATGTCACTGGTCTCTAGTGAATGGATAGGCTGCATTCTAAGTGATGTCACTCAATATCTAGTGAGTGGATAGGCTGCATACATCCGAATCTCTGAAAATCTAATTTTTATCCAAAAAACTAATCATAACAAAATGAAATGCAGATGCCTACTAGTTAATAGATAGGCTGCACATATAGCGATATCACTGGTCTCTAGTAAATGGATGGGCAGCATTTCAGTGATGACATTTGTCTGTAGTAAGTGTATAGGCTGTACAGCCGTGGCCAAAAGTTTTGAGAATGACACCAATGTTAATTTTCACAAAGTCCGCTGCCTCGGTTTTTATGATGGCAGTTTGCATATACTCCAGAATGTTATGAAGAGTGATCAGATGAAATGCAATTAATTGTAAAGTTGATTCAGCTGCGGGATCGGGGGCGCCACCAGTGCAGAGCTTGCTCAGGAATGGTAGCAGGCAGGTGTGAGGACATCGGCATGCACAGTGAGGAGAAGACTTTTGGAGGATGGTCTGGTGTCAAGAAGGGCAGCAAAGAAAGCACTTCTCTCCAGGAACACATCAGGGACAGACTGATATTCTACAAAAGGGACAGGGACAGCATGCCAGGGTGAATTGCAGAGGTCTTGAAGAAGAAGGGTCAACACTGCAAATGACTCTTTGCATAAACTTCATGTATTTGTCAATAAAAGCCTTTGACACATAAAATGCTTGTAATAATACTTCAGTATACCATAGTAACATCTGACAAAAGGATCTAAAAACAGTGAAGCCTCAGACTTTGTGAAAATTCATATTTTTGTCATTCTCAAAACTTTTGGCCACGGCTATTTTTTCAGTGAAGTCACCGGTCTCTAGTGAATGGATAGGCTGCATTCTCAGTGATGTCACTGGTCTTTAGTGATTGGATAGGCTGCATTCTCAGTGATGTCACCGGTCTCTAGTGAATGGATAGGCTGCATTCTTAGTGATGTCACCGGTCTCTAGTAATTGGATAGGCTGCATTCTCAGTGATGTCACTGGTCTCTAGTGAATGGATAGGCTGCATTCTAAGTGATGTCACTGGTCTCTAGTGAATGGATAGGCTGTATTCTAAGTGATGTCACTGGTCTCTAGTGATTGGATAGGCTGCAATCTCAGTGATGTCACTGGTATATCATGTGTTGATAAGCTTACATACTGGTATGATATGTGTATGTGAGAATCCTGCAAATTCAATTTAGCGATGGAGGCTCATTATATATTACAGCTACTGTAAGAATGTTAGTATGTGGCCTACATATCTGTACTGTGCGTGTGCACATGTGGCATGTGGACATGTGGACTGTAACATTCTGTAACACAGAACAGCCGGGCGAAGGTCTAATCCTCTGTAACGCGTGAGTAAGATGAGATTGATGCCTCCTGGCCTTGGGACCGTGTTTACCAGGCAGCGGCTATTTATAATCCGTTATAACAACAGCACTTCAACCAAATTCCAAAACATCCCTGGGATCTTGCCTTATACACAGGAACGCGCCCTTTGTCCACAAGTGGATTGTGCAACTTTTTCCGTTAACGCCGCTGTTAATGTCACGTTTGGAGTTAAAGTGGTTTTCCACCCACTGATCCCTTTAAAGAGGAGCTGTCTTAAATATTTATTGTTCTGTTTTTAGCCTGACACCGCTATTTGTTACAAATCCAAAAAAGGTTTATTTATTCATATATTACCATTTATTCAGGTCATGGTACAGTATATTCAGTAGTAGTTGGTCACATTCAACTGGGTTGGTTCTGTAATGTTGAGGATGTTTTGTAGCTTTCCAAACCACTTCTTCAGTTCCGATGAGTGTAGGAAAACACCCCAGTATAATCATAGAGGTAGCACATACACCATACTCCAGTCATTTCGCAATTTGTGATGGCAGATGTTGATTGGTTAAGAACAGGATGGAAGGTGTGAAAGTCGTGGAACCACCATGTTCTGGTAACGTAATCTCATCCTTGGTTTTAGGAAGTCTGCATAAGTGTTAATCCTTCGATTTACGTGGCTAAAAGTGTAAATTGTTGCCAAATCGTTGGTGTAGAGATGTTGAAACCCCATTTTATTTCAAGATATAATGCAAGTCAACAAGATTTCTGGGGTTCAAAACAGGATGGAGAGTGTGAAAGTTGTGGAACTACCCTGTTCTAGTTATAAAATCCCATCCTTGATGTCAGGAAGTCTGCACAGGTGTTAATCCTTCAATTTACGAATGTATGAATTGCTGTCAATTTGGCAGGGTAGAGATGCAAAATGGCATTACATTTCCATCACAAAATACAAGCTTTGAAGGGTTCCAAACACCAAGGAATGTGTAAAGGCAGAAATTGATTGTTATCAAATGGTAGAGATGTTAAGACGGAATTGTACTGTATTTCATCATATAACAGAGGTCATCATGTTTTGAGGGGTTCCAAACATACACTTCTTCAGGGCTTAGGTGAATAATAAAAAAAAAGAATCAAGAGGTCCCATAATGGCTAGAAACAGCTAAACTTAGCAAATGTTACATTGGAAATAGGAACCGTTTGTTTGCACCAGAATGCAGCAGGTTGTCCCAGCAGCAGCTGGAAGCCCCCAAAATGCATTGGCTTGTACCATATGAAGGACATTATGAGTCTCTTAATAAATTCAGCATGGAACAAAGGCCACAGACACAAAGAGTCCTTCATGGAGAGTCTTTGAGCCGCCTAACCTTTGTCATGCTGGTCCTCGCTGCTCCTTCCTTCATCAAAGATGCTGAAAAACACTGAACTCAAAGCAAGAAGAGAATTGATCAAGTGTTTACGTTTTCTCTAATGATACAGTGCCTTGAAAAAGTATTCATACCCCTTGAAATTTTCCACATTTTTTTTTTTATAACCTAACCCGGCTTTAAACTTCTCCACAACTTTATCCCTGACCTGTCTGGTGTGTTCCTTGGTCTTCATGATGCTGTTTGTTCATTAAGGTTCTCTAAAAAATCTCTGAGGGCTTCACAGAACAGCTGTATTTATACAGAGTTCAAATTACACACAGGTGGACTCTATTTACTAATTAGGTGACTTCTGAAGGCAATTGGTTCCACTAGATTTTAGTTAGGGGTATCAGAGTAAAGGGGGCTGAATACAAATGCACGCCACACTTTTCAGATCTTTATTTGTAAAAAACCATTGAAAACCATTTATCATTTTTCTTTCCACTTCACAATTACGTGCCTCTTTGTGTTGGTCTATCACATAAAATCCCGATAAAATACATTTACGTTTTTGGTTGTAACATGACAAAATGTGGAAAATTTCAAGGGGTATGAATACTTTTTCAAGGCACTGTATATTTCTACAAGTTGTAGAAAGCTAAATGTTTAATACTCCTCAACAAAATCAGTAAATTATATAATAGTACTTAATTCTGATGACATCCTTGGAAAGTTAAGAGGTGCAGCATAGTAAAAGTGTGTGGGGGTAGGGAGGTGCAGCGTGGTATGGCAGGTGCAGCGTGGTATGGCAGGTGCAGCGTGGTATGGCAGCAGTAAACACTCAAGTCCAAGTCTAGTTGCAGAAACAGAATTATATTAAAGTTCAACAAGGCATAACTACCTGGTGGGAAGACATCCTGACTGGGCGCACTCACAGAAGGTTGCAGCGAAGAGTATAACAGTAGGTCTCGGGTGCACTGACCGTGTCTGTCTCGAGGTGTGGAATGCAACCTGGCTAGTCCGTACCCAAACAAGGAGGTTTCAAGGAAGGATGGCATGTCCCTGCCCTTTCCCTACTCTTCTGGAACCTCTCCCTGCTGCTAATTACTGTCCCCAACAGATGGGTGACCTGTCCCTACACTACCCACACGCGAAATGCATGCCAACCCTGGGAGCCAGGGTCTTAAATACACGCTGCCCTTCCCAAGATGGCCACCAGAGTCACACAGGGCATCTGTATCCAATCGGAAAGCTCCCCCAGTGAACCAGCAAACCATAGAGGAACCATGTTAATCTTGACTTCCTCTCCTTCTGAAATGCCGTTGTGGTTGAGCTCCACCTGCAGTGGAGAAAGTAGACTGCACCTGCCTACAAGTGTACTCAACATTTTCCATACAAAACAAAGTATAGAAACAGTGCAGAAAGTGAGAGAAGACACAGTCAGTAGCTGATCAGAATAATACATGTTAATTGAGATAGAGTTTCAACAACCCTATCATGCAAGTATATAGGGGTATATGCATACTGCCACCAAATCCAGTGAGAGTCCCAATAGAAAGAGATCTAGAGTATTAGAAGAAAACATAGGTGGGTAGGGCGAAAGAAAGAAAAGGAAGGAGAAAATGAGGAGTTGGGTAACCACTGAGAGGGAAAACTGTTACATCCAAGTATTGGGTAAAGGATGCATGAGGTCATAATTGGTTTCTGAAGTGGGCAGAGCTCATATAATGGATCCAAATGATCCAATTGGAGATATGTTTATTACATTTATCTAGAAGGTGAGCAGTCAGTTCCTCTAGGCGTTGTAAGGAGGTGAGTTCAATAACCCATTCCTTGATAGTGGGAGGGTTAGTGGCTCTCCAGTGTCTTGTATTACCTATCTAGCCGCAGTAGGAAAAAGAGCACAGAAGGCTTTTCTTGGCCTTTTGAGGTCCACCCTAGGAACATAGAGAAAGGGCAATTTCTGGTGTTCCCTTAATGGATAAGCTCATCACCTGTCTGAAGTACCAGAAGGGTAAGATCAAGAGGCAGGACCACCAACTTTGCAGCATAGTACCTTTCTCTGTCAAACAATGCCAACAACAATCCAATACTGAGTACAGGGAATTTATGTAAAAGGACAGGGCATTTTTTAGCAGCGTGTAGGAATTTTTTTTCCTGAATTTGAGGTGTAGCATTTTGATACCTCCTGTACATGAATTTGTTTCAGTTAATATATACTGTCATGTTCATATCTTTTTACATTTGTTAACAGCGGACGTTTTGGTCAAGTCCACAAGTGTGTAGAGATATCCACCGGGCTACGACTGGCTGCCAAATTGATTAAAATTAAAGCTCCGAAGGACAGGGTATGTACGGATAATGGTTTCCTACTGAGATTTCCTAAAAACCTGGCCCTGTAAAGCTACCCATACACTAGTAGGATTTCCTTGGAAAATATTTGGTTTTCTGAACGTTCATTTAAATTTTCCAATGTGTAGCTCCCTCCTAATGTTGGTGGCTAGGCAAATTTTGCTTTGGCTCCTTCTGTAACCAAGGAAGCAGTGATTGTTTGGTCTGGCCTGTTCATGGTCTCTCAGGCTGGGAGTTTGATTGCTTACCCCAACCTCTGGAAGAAATTTTCAGACCTTAGGGCGGGAGATTCAAATTGACCAACCTGAATATTTCTCGGGCTCCAGCCAATCCCTGGATGGGAAGTGTCCAGAAGGGGGCTGGTAGATACATAGTCTGAGACACTGGGGAGCAGGGTTCCTTCACCCCAGGAGGGTTCCAAGGTGCATGGGTTGCTACTGTCTCGCAGCCCATGGATTGAACAGCTGCTCAAAGAGGCTTTAGAGTTGCCAGGACTGATGGCCTGAATAAGCTTGGCTCCAATTTAATCACAAAACCTCAACACAAGGAATTTAGTTCAGAGAGGCTCCATCTTGCTCACTGGGTGGTGTCTGTAGGAGGCTGGAAGGAGGCAGCTGTCTTGGGGACTTGTGAAAAATGACCTTAAACTCATCCCTGATTGTGCTGGACACTGCACAGGGTACTGATAGGTGCACATGGGCGCAAGGTAACCAGACGTTCAAAGACTTGCCCCGTGGTCTTCAGCTCTGGGGCCTTGGACTGTTCACCACTAGCTACTACCATTAGGAAAGACTGTCCTTTAATGTACTTACCATCAAGCCTTTTTTGAGTATCCATGCCTTACCCCCTCTTTTGTTACAAGCTTACGAACAATATTACCCAAAAAGACAACCCCCAGACTGTTTATTGGGTGGCTGGTCACATCTGCACTATTTGGGGGAGATCAAGTTAAAATTAGCGGCCCCTGCAGGGGTAGCACTACAAATGGTTTGTATGCTCAAATCAACAATGCTTTCGACTGTAGAGACAAGAACATTTGAAGGAAAAGGATGGAAAGTTTTTCTCGAACAAACAAAATTCTAACTGTGAAAGAGCTTTTTGATCAGATCAGGAATTATCAAACATGTTGTAATGCACATGTTCTAGGCACAAAAAAACCTGGTTAATACAGTACCTCAGCAATAGCAAATCTGGATGAAATTTTAAGGGCTTTCAAACAAAACTAGTTGACTCAATGATGGCAAGATCAGATGCAATTTTCTGAATTTTTAATATTTGAACAAAACTGGTGTTTGGCCAGCTTTAATCTAGAAAGAGTTGTTGGTTGGGTGGGGATATGGCTTGTTTGTGCACTTTTATAGACATGCCACTACACCTCTGACCGGAGGAATCCAAACAAGGCAAGGCCAGTCCATCAAAGGGTTAAGTGACCTCACAGTACTGGCCTTCTCCAGGCTTGGAAAAAGGGAGTGGGTCCAGACCTGTTCCTGCAGGTAAAGAGGAAGGGACTGAGGGACAAAGATTGAACAAGAAGTATACTTGAACAGAAGAAACCAAGAGCTAAACAATAAGTTCAATAGTCCACATATCCTTCATTCTTGACAGTTTCCGAGAGCAGCAACGCTACTATACAGCCATTCAGCTCTTCATATTATCCTTTGTTTAACATATCCACCCAGAATGTTTTGATCATAGTCCATATTGGAACTTGCCAACTGAGTTCTGATAAGGGGGGATTTATTTTATCACCCAAAACGAGTTGGATTCTGTTTTTCAATTGCTTGTGGCTTCACTGTCAGTAATAAAAGATATATGGGCTGTTAAACTTATTTTGGGGGTTCGGTTTCTCATGTTTATGTATATTTCTCAAATTGGGTGTGTTCTACTTATATGGGACTATCCCCCCTCCACTTTGAGTTTTCCAAGTGGCCAAGATCCATTTGACAAGAACTACTACCAACCCGTATTTGAAGAAAGTCAACCTTCCAGTCCAACGCCTCTATTATATTTAATTCCAAAGATGAGTGAGAGACACTCACCCCCTATCAAGAAGGGTGAGGAAAAGAGAGGTGGGTGGAGGACTACGAATGAGAGATTTGGACTGAGCCTCCTTCCAGAAATCCAGAAAAAAAACACGATACAAATGTTATAAATTGAGTTGCAGTTCCGTGAGTAAAATAAGTATTTGGCCCTCTATCAAACAAAAATAATTCTGGCTCCCACAGACTCGCTACAATATGTACTCATGTGGTACACAGATTAGTCCTGTCAATTTAAAAAGGCGCTCCTAACGACAACTCGCCACGTGTATAAAGGACACCTGCCCACAGAATCTTTCTTCCTTTCAAACCTCACCATTATGGGCAAGACCAAAGAGCTGTCAAAGGACGTCAGGGACAAGATTGTAGACCTGCACAAGGCTGGAATGGGCTACAAGACCACCAGCAAGAAGCTTGGTGAGAAGGAGACTTCTGTTAGAGCGATTATTCGCAAATGGAAGAAATACAAAATAACCATCAATGGCCCTCGGTCTGGAGCTCCATGCAAGATTTCACCTCATGAGATCATGAGAAAAGTGAGGGATCAGCCCAGAACTACGCGGGAGGAGCTTATGAATGATCTCAAGGCAGTTGGGACCACAGTCACCAAACAAACTATTGGTAACACAATATGCCGGCTTGGATTGAAAGGTCCGCCTCCTCAAGAAAGTACATGTACATGCCCATCTGAAGTTTGGCAATGAACATCTAAATGATTCAGAGAAGGATTGGGAGAAAGTGCTGTGGTCAGATGAGACCAAATTGAGATCTTTGACATTTACCTGACTCACCGTGTTTGGAGGAAGAAAAATTCTGACTATGACCCTAAGAACACCATCCCTATAGTCAAGCACAGAGAAGGAAACATTATGCTTTGGGGCTATTTCTCTACTAAGGCTGGGTTCACACCTATGCGAATTGGATGCGGGGAAAACCCACATCCAATTCGCATAGCAGGAGATTGTGACCGGCTCTCTATGGAGCCGGTTCACACATCTCCGCAGCCGCTCCGGTGCGAATTGCACAGGAGCCCTGTGCGTCTTTTGGTCCATTTCATGTCTGAGTTCATCCCAAAATTCGAGCTGAAATTGGACCTGAAATGGTGAATGGAGATGCATTGGACTCCTGCTGTGAGCCGCTGCGTTCTCAAGTGTGAACCCAGCCTACAGGTACAGGCCGACTTTGCCGGATTGAGGGGCCAATGGACAGGGCCATGTAAAATCTTTGATGAGTACCTTCTTCCCTCAGCCAGAACACTGAATTTTTCAGTTCAACGTCGCACAACCGCGCAATTGTCAGTTAAAGCGGCGCAGCGCCGAATCGCAAAAAGTGCTCTGGTCCGGAAGGGGGTGAATCCTTACGGGGCTGAAGTGGTGAAAGCCCAATCCCTATTCTAATTTACCCCAAACCAATATTCCCCCCCCCCCTCATCCTGGCTCCTCTCTCTTTTAATTTACCCCCACCCAACATTTCCCCCTCTGAACGCACTCCCGACAATTTTTATTTATTTTAAAGAAAAACACAGATTCTAATATTGCAAACAAATCTTGAAATTAACATTGACATGTTAAAGTTCATCTGAGAATTCAGTGATTGGGTTTGGATCTGCAGGAGGACGTATTTCTTTATACAGCTCTGATATATGAACTGACCGAAGGGTTTAATATACAGACAGGAATTGTTGTTTTTTTTTTTTTTTGGCCTTGGCGAGACAACTCATTAATATGTTTTCAATATTTCAGACGGTGCTGTGTGATCTCGGCCGCCTCCCGAAGTGCTGGCCTTTAGCGCTGAGACGCAGCGCGGCCAATCTGTCAAGCGACTGCGGGGTGAATTTGCATATTCATGAGTCGCTCGGTGGGAGTCGCATGTCAGTCGCCTCGTTAGGCGACGAGATGGGAGGGCTGGAAAAGGGCAGCGGCGCCCCCAAGCATTGTCAGGATAGAGATGTTGTCTAGTTAGGCGGTGTGATTAATTAGCAGTATATTTCCTCGCCTTGTATTGAGGAGCAGAAATGTCAATAAAATTGTATCTTCTCCCTTTTCTTTTTCACTTCCAGGACGAAGTGAAGAATGAAATTAATGTCATGAACCAGTTAAACCATGTGAACCTGATACAGTTATATGACGCCTTCGAGTGCAAAAACGACTTGACCTTAATCATGGAATAGTATGTATGATGGGGGGGGTGTTACACTATATTGTCAAAAGTATTGGGACGCCTGCCTTTACACACACAAGAACTTTAATGGCATCCCAGTCTTAGTCCGTAGGGTTCAATATTGAGTTGGCCCACCCTTTGCAGCTATAACAGCTTCAACTCTTCTGGGAAGGTTGTCCACAAGGTTTAGTAGTGTGTCTATGGGAATGTTTGACCATTCTTCCAGAAGTGCATTTGTGAGATCAGGCACTGATGTTGGAGGAGAAGGCCTGGCTCGCAGTCTCCGCTCTAATTCATCCCAAAGGTGTTCTATTGGGTTGAGGTCAGGACTCTGTGCAGGCCAGTCAAGTTCCTCCACCCCTAATGCGCTCATCCATGTCTTTATGGACCTCGCTTTGTGCACTGGTCCAAATCTTTTGGTGGAGGGGGGGTTATGGTGTGGGGTTGTTTTTCAGGGGTTGGGCTTGGTCCCTTAGTTCCAGTAAAGGGAACCCTGAAGGCGTCAGCATACCAAGACATTTTGGATAATTTCATGCTCCCAACTTTTGTGGGAACAGTTTGGGGATGGCCCCTTCCTGTTCCAACATGACTGCGCACCAGTGCACAAAGCAAGGTCCATAAAGACATGGGTGAGCGAGTGTGGGGTGGAGGAACTTGACTGGCCTGAACAGAGTCCTGACCTCAACCCGATAGAACACCTTTGGGATGAATTAGATCGGAGACTGCAAGCCAGGCCTTCTCATCTAACATCAGTGCCTGACCTCACAAATGCGCTTCTGGAAGAATGGTCAAACATTCCCATAGACACACTCCTAAACCTTGTGGACGGCCTTCCCAGAAGAGTTGAAGCTGTTATAGCTGCAAAGGGTGGGCCAACTCAATATTGAACCCTATGGACTAAGACTGGGATGCCATTAAAGCTCATGTGCGTCTAAACGCAGGCGTCCCAATACTTTTGACAATATAGTGTACATTATTGTTGTCCTTGTCCAAGCCCCTTCCGGTTATAGGGTGACAACGCTGTGCCCTTGTCTCCCAATTGCTCACCTGGGTTGTCACCTGGGCTGGTAATGGAGACTACAAGTGGCCGTTTCTCCACACATTACACCGGCATGGTCCATTGTTGTCACCATCGGGAAACCCCGCCCGGAGAAATGCCATGCAGCTGTGTAGACAGCAAGTGTCTGCAAAGTAGACGTGTGCAATTCGTTTCATTCTGAATTCGTTTTTTTAAGGAATTTCAACAAATTTGTTAATTCGGAAACGTCCAAATTAGGGAAAACCCGAAAAACGAATTATCCGGAATATTTGTATATTCGTAAATTCGAATGTTCTAATAATTCGTAAATTCAAAGATTCGTAAGGCTCGGTTCACATATGAGCCGCATGTGGCTCGCAGCAGGGGGTTCGGTGCGTCTCCATTCACCGTTTCAGGCCCGATTTCAGCCCGAATTTTGGGCTGAAACGGACCAAAAGACGCGCAGCATTTTTGTGCAAAACGCCCTGGATCTGCTGCGGAGATATGTGATCCGGCTCCATAGAGAGCCAGTCAAAATCTCCTGCTATTGCATCCAATTCTCAATGGTGTGTACCCAGCCTAACTCCGAAAACCTGAAAATTCGAAAAATCTGAAATAGAAATGAACTATAAAATTATAGGTTTTGGAATTTCCTTTCAAATTTGGCTGTTAGTGAACGTAACAAATACGAATTTATCCGAAGCTACGAATTATCCGAAATAACGAATGCCACATCTAAACGAATGGAACGCAACACATTAATATTAATAAATAACAATAATAATAATAAAAACGTTTTATTATTTAATATTCGTTCCGTTCCATTTGTTTATCTGCGGCATTTGTTATTTCGGATAATTCGTAACTTTGGATAAATTCGTATTCATTATGTTCACTAACAGCCGAATTTGAATGGAAATTCCAATACCTTTAATTTAATAGTTATTATTAGTTAGTTAATTATTTAGAATTTTAGGATTTCGGTTCTTTCGAATTTTCTTTATTATTTTCGGATTTTAGAATTTTCAAGTTTACGAATTTTAGAATTTACGAAATTATGAATTTTCTCATTTCCGACTTTTCTAATTTACGAAATGACAAATTTTCCAATTTACGAATTTACAAAATTACAAATTTTCTAATTTTCTTATTTGCGAATTTTCTAATTTCCGAATTTACGAAATTACAAATTTTAGAATTTACAAATTTTCAAATTTACAAAATGACAAATTTTCTAATTTACGAATTTTCTAATTTACGAAATTACAAATTTTCAAATTTACAAAATGACAAATTTTCTAATTTACGAATTTTCTAATTTACGAAATTACAAATTTTCTAATTTACAAAATTACAATTCTTTTCTAATTTATGAAATTAAAATTTTCTAATTTACGAATTTTCTAATTTGTGAATTTATGAAATTACAAATTTTCTAATTTACAAATTTACGAAATTACAAATTTTCTAATTTACGAATTTACGAAATTACAAATTTTCTAATTTACAAATTTGCGAAATTACTAATTTTCTAATTTATGAAATTACAAATTTTCTAATTTACAAATTTACGAAATTACAAATTTTCTAATTTAAGAATTTACGGAACTACAAATTTTCTAATTTACTAATTTTCTTTTTTACAAATCTTCTAATTTACGAAATTACACATTTTCTAATTTACAAAATTACAAATTTTCTAATTTACAAAATTACAAATTTTCTAATTTACGAAATTACAAATTTTCTAATTTAAGAATTTACGGAACTACAAATTTTCTAATTTACGAATTTTCTATTTTACAAATCTTCTAATTTACGAAATTACAAATTTTCTAATTTACGAATTTACAAATTTTCTAACTTACGAATTTACGAAATTATACATTTTCAAATTTACGAATTTTCTAATTTACGAAATTACAAATTTTCTAATTTACGAATTTACGAAATTAGAAATTTTCTAATTTACAAATTTACGAAATTATTCATTTTTTAATTTACGAATTTTCTCATTTACAAATTTTCTAATTTTTCCGAATGGCGATCATAACAAATGACACAAAAAAACAAAAAAGACAAATGAAGCAAAAATGAATTAATTTTTTTAAGCAGTGCACATGTCTACTGCAAAGAGGATATAGGAGAGCAGCAGCACTGAGATGCAACAAAGCAAAAAAAAAAAAAAAAAGCTGAAAATTGTTTGACATTTTTCAAATTCTGTGACCTTTTTATTTTCCCAGCTTGGACGGTGGGGAATTATTTGACCGGATCACAGATGAAAACTACCATCTCACAGAACTGGACGCCATAATGTTCACCAAACAGATCTGCGAAGGGATTTACTACTTGCACCAGCAGTATATTCTGCACTTAGACCTAAAGGTGACTTTAAAGCAAAAATGTAGCTCTTCCAAAACTTTGGTCCTTTGCTTGTTGTCACCGTTGCCTGAGTCCCGAATCATCTGTCGGCATCTTTGTTTACTTGATTCAGGAATAGACGCCAGCTGGCAATTTGATATTTGGAGCCGTATATAGAAACACCCGGAATAAAATTCACACATTCTAAATTCTGCTTTATTGCCTTGACTTTCATTAGAACTTTTTTTTTTTAGAAAGCTGGGATTTCAAACCACTTTTACTTTTGGCAGTTTTAGTTTTACGTTTTTTTTTAGTTGGATTCAAAACTTTCACTTAAATATGTTCCTCAGTAGCCATAAAGGACATAAATCCTTGCACCAAATGTCTTTGCAAACCCAGATAGTACCTTGCCTCTGCAGAGAGCAGAGCTGTGGGAGGGGCCTCAGCAGACCCCACCCACTAGAGGCTGCCTGTGTTCCGTCAGATTTTGTAATGGAAGTGAAGGTCCGGAACGGCCATCTTGGTACACCCCGCACTCGGCCACAGGAAGAATACAGTGAGAAGGCGGCAAGCGGACATCTTTTGCCACCCACCGGAATTTTACATTTTACACTTATTTTTAACAGTAAACTGAGCTTATGAACAGCAAAGAAAGACCTGCTCCAGGTGTCTAAAAGATCTCCTGCCTCTTCGGGGTGTGGGTGCGGCTCAATATGCAACCATATGCAGGAAAAGAACAGAACAAAAGTCCGGATGGCCGCACTCCAATGAAATATAAATTCTTTATTGATATCAATCCATACAGCAAAGATAAAAACAGCTAACGCGTTTCACACCGTCAAGGCAGGCACCCGCCTTGACGGTGTGAAACGCGTTAGCTGTTTTTATCTTTGCTGTATGGATTGATATCAATAAAGAATTTATATTTCATCGGAGTGCGGCCATCCGGACTTTTGTTCTGCTCTTTTCCTAAACTGAGCTTATATATCGTGAAATACAGTATTTAGAAATACCTGCCACTGTTTTGATGTTGAATTTTAAAAGCAGCGGCAAGCCTGCTGATCTCACAGGTTTGGTAATCTGACAGAACACCGCTGCTGTATTTAAGATTCAACATCAAAACAGTCAGGCGGATTTCAGAATCCCGTATTTCACTATATAAGCCGAGTTTTTCCGGTAAAAATAAGTGTGAAATGCAAGACTCCGGTGGGTGTAAAAAGATGTCCGCTTGCCGCCTTCTGACTGTTTCCCTTTACTGCGGCCGAGTGCGGGGTGTATTTCTTCCCTACAAATAGAGCTTTCTTTTGGTGGCATTTGATCGCCTCTGCGGTTTTTATTTTTTGCGCTATAAACAAATAAAGAGCGACAATTTTGAAAAAAAAGCAATATTTTTTACTTTTTGCTATAATAAATATCCCCAAAAAATATATAAAAAAAAATTCTAATTTCTTCCTCAGTTTAGGCCGATATGTATTCTTATACATATTTTTGGTAAAAAAATCGCAATAAGCGTATATTGATTGGTTTGCGCAAAAGTTATAGCGTCTATAAAATACGGGATAGAGATTTATAGCATTTTTATTATTATTATTTTTTTTTATTAGTAATGGCGGCGATCTGCGATTTTTATCATGACTGTGACATTATGGCGGACACATCGGACACTTTTGACACTATTTTGGGACCATTGTCCTTTATACAGCGATCAGTGCTATAAAAATGTACTGATTACTGTGTAAATGACACTGGCAGGGAAGGGGTTAAACACTAGGGGGCGATCAAGGCGTTAAGTGTGTCCTAGGGAGTGATTCCTACTGTGGGGGGGGGGGTGGGCTACTACTGACATGAGAGCGATCACTGCTCCCGATAACATGGAGCAGTAGATCTCTGTCATTAGGCAGAACGGGGAAATGCCTTGTTTACATAGGCATCTCCCCGTTCTGCCGATCCGTGACACGATCGCGGGACACCGGCAGACACCGAGTGCGCAGACACGGTCACGATGTACGCGGCGCGCCCACTAGCCCCGCAAATTAAAGGGGACGTACAGGTAGGCACATTTGCCCACCGCTGCCATTGTGCCGACGTATATCGGCGTGCGGCAGGTGGTTAAAAGACTATTAAATATATTTTTATAATTGCAAGAAATTAAGAGTGTAACCTTGAATCAGCCTCCCGGAATCATGATGATTGAGAAGGAAAATCACAAATTTTGGGTTGTCACCAGAACAGGAATAGAGGGGAAATGTTCCAAAGGGGGACACTAGTTCTAATGACAACCGGGGATTCCCTCACTTTGGAGGGATTTCCTCTCACTTTCTGTTTTGGTTATGGGACAGGAAGTGAAGGCGAATCTCCCCAATGAGACGCAAAAAAAAAAAAACAAAACAAAAACAAATCCTCCCTCTATCCAAAAATGAGAAAAAAAAGTTTTGCCTATAGTTCTACTTTAAGATCTCCACCAATAACATTTTTGGAAGCAGGAGTTTTTTTTTTTTTTTTTTAAGACTATTAAAGCGGGATTCCGGCCGTAAAAAAAATAAAAAAAAAATAAAAGTCAGCAGCAACAAACACTGTAGCTGCTGACTTTAAATAAGTACTTACCTGTCCTGGGTGCCCGCGATGTCGGCCGCCCGAGGCCAACCCGTCCCTTGGCTCTGGGGTCCCGGGACTGCCATCCTAACTAAGGGAAACAGGCAGTGGAGCCTTGCGGCTTCACTGCCAGTTTCCTACTGCGCACGCGCGAGCGGCGCGGCGCTCTGTGAATGGCCCCGTGGTTTTCTGGGAACACACGCAGTTCCCAGGAGGCAACGGGGCCGCTCACTGAGGAGCGGGTCACGCCGCGGAATAGGAAGAGGCAGATTAGGAAGACTGCCTAGCAACAAGGGTTCAGGTAAGTTTAAAACATTTTTTTTTTTTCAAATTTTTATTTTTTTATTTTTTTAAGATTTTTGGTGCAATCTTTTTTTTTCAGGGTGGCCCTCCACTTTAAATTTAAAGACTTATTCTGATTTTTTAAAAAAATGTAAAGACTTGGTAAAACTTTGTAACATGCATTATTGATTTTAATCTAAACTCCTTTTTTTTTTTTTTTTTTCTCAGCCTGAAAATATTTTGTGCGTCAATCGAACTGGAAACCAAATCAAAATTATTGATTTTGGACTAGCAAGAAGGTAAACAATTCCTTGCCGTATTTATCAGGGATTTCAAATCAAACACGCACAGCTCTGTTATGTGGGAATGTTTTACAGCCTACAGGGCAGAGGAATATCAGGAGTTAATATAAAAACAGATGTTGCTACTTATACTTTCTAACCCCTGATTTATATACTCAACTCATATTGTGCCAGGACCCAGGAGCCTTCCTGTTTAGGAGACACTGATTTGATATAATATATATAATTGTAAATGAAAGCAAGCTGCCAGCTATCGATCTGTTATTGGACTAGTATGTGGCCTCGGGAACTTGGAGATGGTGCGTACGTTCCAGTAGTTGATCAGGCAGCAAATTTCAGACTTCAGGTAACCATTGCCCCTAAAACTAAAGAAAAAATGAATCTGAGGTTGAAACGTCACGTTGAGAATTACTCCAATATAGGATCCCATAAAAAGCTTTGTCACAGAGCCGATGCGTTTCGGGGGCCAGAAAGCACCTCCTTCATCAGGACTAAAAAAAGATACAAAAAAACACAGTATATATAAAAATGATATAAATGAATACATCTAATTTATAATTTCATGGTCATGTAAAAAATGTGTAAAATGAATATTTATTAATAAAAAATACATACACACACACACACAGTTGTGCTCATAAATTTACATACCCTGGCAGAATTTATGATTTCTTGGCTGTTTTTCAGAGAATATGAATGATAACACAAAAACATTTCTTTCACTCATGGTTAGTGTTTGGCTAAAGCCATTTATTATCAATCAGCTGTGTTTGCTCTTTTTAAATCATAATCACAACAGAAACTATCCAAATGACCCTGATCAAAAGTTTACATACCCTGGTGATTTTGGCCTGATAACATGCACACAAGTTGACACAAAGGGGTTTGAATGGCTATTAAAGGTAACCATCCTCACCTGTTATCTGTTTGCTTGTAATTAGTGTGTGTGTATAAAAGGTCAATGAGTTTCTGGACTCCTGACAGACCCTTGCATCTTTCATCCAGTGCTGCACTGACGTTTCTGGATTCTGAGTCATGGGGAAAGCAAAAGAATTGTCAAAGGATCTGAGGGAAAAGGTAGTTGAACTGTATAAAACAGGAAAGGGATATAAAAAGATTTCCAAGGAATTGAGAATGCCAATCAGCAGTGTTCAAACTTTAATCAAGAAGTGGAAAATGAGGGGTTCTGTTGAAACCAAACCATGGTCAGGTAGACCAACTAAAATTTCAGCCACAACTGCCAGGAAAATTGTTCGGGATGCAAAGAAAAACCCACAAATAATTTCAGGTGAAATACAGGACTCTCTGAAAACATGTGGTGTGGCTGTTTCAAGATGCACAATAAGGAGGCACTTGAAGAAAGATGGGCTGCATGGGCGAGTCACCAGAAGAAAGTCATTACAATGCAAATACCACAAACTATCCTGCTTATAATATGCCAAACAGCACAGAGACAAGCCTCAAACCTTCTGACACAAAGTCATTTGGAGTGATGAGACCAAAATTGATCTTTTTGGCCACAACCATAAACTCTACATTTGGAGAGGAGTCAACAAGGCCTATTATGGAAGGTCCACCATTCCTATTGTGAAACACAGAGGTGGATCGCTGATGTTTTGGGGATGTGTGAGATACAAAGGCACAGGAAATTTGGTCAAAATTGTTGGCAAGATGAATGCAGTATGTTATCAAAAAATACTGGAGGAACATTTGCATTCATCAGCCAGGAAGCTGCACATGGGACGTACTTGGACATTCCAACATGACAATGATCCAAAACACAAGGCCAAGTCGACCAGTCATTGGCTACAGCAGAATAAAGTGAAGGTTCTGGAGTGATAGTGCACGATAGGGGGCGCTAAAGACCTGAAAACATATGTATCTGCCACTAGATACACACACACTCAACAACAACCGCAGTGGGTTGTATAATCCTTGTTGTGCTAAACTATAGTTAACAAATACATAATAAGAAATACAAATACAAAGTATAAAATAATGTGAAGAGTGATAATGAAATCAAAAATCCTTAGTGCAAGTGTGATGAATAGACTCGTGATATTTGATTGTCCCAATCCATTGAATAGATCAGAGAAAACCGATTAATTGAAAACAACATCCGAGCAGACACATAGATCTTTCAAAGATGCAACAAATCTTGCGATGTTATTAGATTCCGTCACCCAAGAGGAAAAGACACCTGAAGGTAATAGATATCTGCTTACCAGATACCAATGACTCCTTTAGCTAAAAAGAGAGTCATTAGTGCTTGTACAGGATTGTGCCTGTTCACATGAAGGCTGGAAGGCTGGATGGTACTTTAGGCATAGATCCCTCCCGTCCCATTCATTCAGGATAGGAAATATGAGAAACAAAAGGGAATTTCCATAGTGTAAAACCGTTTAATGTATATAAGTAAAAAACAATAAAACAGCCAAATGGCCTCTTACATTGATCGGTGCCCACCCGGCACTGGGACTGCTTGCATGTCAGGGTGAATGGTGTCAGGAACCCTTCGCATCACATCGCACATGCGGCGTGCGTTCCACCCCGTGCGTCTAGCTAGATCTGGCTAGCTAGACGCACGGGGTGGAACGCACGCCGCATGTGCGATGTGATGCGAAGGGTTCCTGACACCATTCACCCTGACATGCAAGCAGTCCCAGTGCCGGGTGGGCACCGATCAATGTAAGAGGCCATTTGGCTGTTTTATTGTTTTTTACTTATATACATTAAACGGTTTTACACTATGGAAATTCCCTTTTGTTTCTCATATTTCCTATCCTGAATGAATGGGACGGGAGGGATCTATGCCTAAAGTACCATCCAGCCTTCCAGCCTTCATGTGAACAGGCACAATCCTGTACAAGCACTAATGACTCTCTTTTTAGCTAAAGGAGTCATTGGTATCTGGTAAGCAGATATCTATTACCTTCAGGTGTCTTTTCCTCTTGGGTGACGGAATCTAATAACATCGCAAGATTTGTTGCATCTTTGAAAGATCTATGTGTCTGCTCGGATGTTGTTTTCAATTAATCGGTTTTCTCTGATCTATTCAATGGATTGGGACAATCAAATATCACGAGTCTATTCATCACACTTGCACTAAGGATTTTTGATTTCATTATCACTCTTCACATTATTTTATACTTTGTATTTGTATTTCTTATTATGTATTTGTTAACTATAGTTTAGCACAACAAGGATTATACAACCCACTGCGGTTGTTGTTGAGTGTGTGTGTATCTAGTGGCAGATACATATGTTTTCAGGTCTTTAGCGCCCCCTATCGTGCACTATTACTTATTTGATTGTTTCATTCAAATTAGGGGAGCAGCTTGTATTTTGCATTTTTTTAATTTAATTTTTGTAATTTTTTTAATAATTTTTTGTTTTTTTTGGTTTTTGGTTTATATATTATTATCTATTCACAATATTACCACAGGCGCGAAAGTATTGTTTATCTAAGGTTCTGGAGTGGCCATCTCAGTCTCCTGACCTCAATATCATTGAGCCTCTCTGGGGGGGATCTCAAACGTACCGTTCATGCAAGACAACCCAAGAATTTACAGTAACTGGAGGCTTTTTGCCAAGAGGAATGGACAGTATTTTGTGTACAAAAAAGTGACCTAAAAAAAAAAAAGAAAAGGTTATAAATGCAGGTACATAGTCACATAGTTAGTCAGGTTGAAAAAAGACACAAGTCCATCTAGTTAAAAAAAACATACAATCCCATATACATAATCCTATACCCACAGCTGATCCAGAGGAAGGCGAAAAACCCCCAGCAGGGCATGATTGAACTTGATACAGCAGGGAAAAAAATTCCTTCCTGATCCCCCGAGAGACAATCATATATTCCCTGGATCAACTTTACCTATAAATGTCAGTACCCAGTTATTTTATGTACACCTAGGAAATAATTCAGGCCTTTTTTTAAAGCAATCTACTGAGCTGGCATGAACCAGCCCTTGAGGGAGTCTATTCCACATTTTCACAGTTCTTTCTGTGAAGAAACCTTTCCGTATTTAGAGATGAATTCTCTTTTCCTCTAGGCGTAAAGAGGTGCCCCCTTGTCCTCTGTGATGACCTTAAAGTGAATAACTCAACACCAAGTTCACTATATGGACCCCTTATATATTTGTACATGTTGATCATATCCCCTCTTAATCTCCTCTTCTCAAGAGAGAATAAATTCAGTTCCTCCAACCTTTCCTCTTAGCTGAGCTCCTCCATGCCTCTTATCAGTTTGGTTGCTCTTCTCTGCACTTTCTCCAGTTCCCTGATATCCTTTTTGAGAACTGGTGCCCAAAACTGAACTGCATATTCCAGATGAGGTCTTACTAATGATTTGTACAGGGGGGCAAAATGTTATCTTTCTCTCTGGAGTCCCCTTAAGAGAAAGATCGCAGCATCACCAAACTCCAGTATCCAGGTCGCGTGATGCAATCATTAAGCTCCGCCCTGTTTGAGTTTTTACACATATATTATGATGAGATATTGCTAGTATGTTTATTACATGTAACCCAATTTTGTTCTTGAATGTGGCAATGATTTCATGAAAAATAGATTACATAAGTAAGTAGTGGATGTGTATGGATTATTTTTGGCGGATCAGGATATGGTTTAGTGTCACTTTATTATCCCGCACTCTATTCACAGGTACAAGCCAAGAGAGAAGCTGAAGGTGAATTTTGGAACACCAGAGTTTTTGGCTCCTGAAGTGGTGAATTATGACTTTGTGTCATTCCCGACCGATATGTGGAGCGTGGGGGTCATTACCTACATGTTGTAAGTTACCCAATGGGTTGACGGACATGAGGCTTTTGCTGCGCTACTTTTGTTACTGAACTATCAGCTGCAGAGGATTTGTTACATTGTTGTTTGTTGCAAGTTTGTTTTTTTTATTTCATTATCAGTGTGATAGTAATATTTTACCCTGTTACATTTTTACCCTGAAAACAGTCAGCTTTAGGCCTCGTTCACACTTGCGTGCCGCCACCATGACACAGTTTTGGAGTGTATTGTTGCACATTTTTGAATGGTCCTCCCTCCGTTCCAATAATATGCTAAAGAAGCTCATGCATTTAGGACATGAGGCAAGCGCGATTTGTGTTACACATTTTGTGCGCATTTTGTCACGGCAAAATGCATGACTGCTACCTGTAATAGGGGTGTCATTAAGAAATAATGGTGATACAAGTTCGTTGTGTGATTCAACAAGTTTTTTTTATGCGTTTTCAGTAATGCTCATTTCTGCCCACGTTTCTGCTATGGCCAGGTGTGAACGGAGCCTTAGACCCCTTTCACACTGGTGGCGCTTCTTAGGCAATCTTGACTTGGTTTTCCTAGGACTTTCTCCCTTTATCGCTTCAAAAGAAGAATGTTGGGGCAGCAAAGGGAAATTGAGTATGTGCAGCTGGGGAGGGTGGTAGTCAAACTAGAACTATGGGCAAAACTTTTTTTTTCTAATTTTGGATAGAGCAAGGGATGGTTATAACCCCTGTCAGATTTGTTTATTTCACCATCTGTGTCCCATTCAGTGGCGTTGCTATGGGGGGTGCGGGGGATGCGGCTCGCACCCGGGTGACACCCGGCTCAGTCTGGCACCGTGCCGCATTGAGAGGGGCGCCACGGCTCCCTCCTTCCCTTCCGGGAACTCCTCTCCTCTGCTCCATGCGATGTGCGGGGAGAGTGGGGGAAGAGGGAGTGAGGCAGAGACAGACTGGGTGCCCGCGGTCCGACCGTACACACCTCCACATGTGGCTGCAATCAGATCTCTGTCCCCGCCGGCTGCACTCACTGTCGCTTCCCCCTCGGCTCTGACGTGCACACAGGATGGGAGGAGCTCTTGGAGCTCGAGGATGAGAAGGGACACAGACACCATCCATGCTACAGCACCTGCCCTGAGGTATGCAACAGGAGTATTGCAGAGGAGGGGGACATAGTGGTTGGGGGGGGGGCATTGTCAGGTAACAATTATGCTGCCAGGAGTGATTTTAGGGGGGTTAGAGGATGGGTGCTAGGGGGTGCTCTTTCTTTTGGGTTAGAGAGGACTTATACTAGAAGTAGGAAGGGGGCAGATTTGAAGTTTAACCCCCTCCCCCCAGCGCAATTTCTCTCCCCTTCGAAAGCACCCCCTAGCACATATCCTTAAACCCCCCCAAATCAAAGATCCCATCCTGGCTCCATCCACCCCCCCCATCCCATCCCGGCTCCATCCACCCCCCCGATCCCATCCCTGCTCCATCCATCCCTGCTCCATCCACCCCCCCGATCCCATCCCGGCTCCACCCACCCCCCGATCCCATACCCGCTCATCCATCCCCCCTGATTCCATCCCCACTCCATCCAACCACCCCTGATCCTATCTCTGCTCCATCCATCCCCCCTGATTCTATTCCCGCTCTATCCATCCCCATGATTCTACCCCTCCTCCATCTTTCCCCTCTGATCCCATCTTGGCTCCATCCATCCCCCTGATCCCATCCTGGCTCCATCCATCCCCCCCGATCCCATCCCAGCTCCATCAATCCCCTGATCTCATCCCGGCTCCATCCATCCCCCGATCCCATCCCGGCTCCATCCATTCCCCCGATCCCATTGCAGCTCTATACGATCCGATCCCGGCTCCATCCATCCCCCCAATCCCATCCCAGCTCCATCCATTGTGATAGGTTAAGGGGGGAGTGCCGCACCGACACACTAGCCTGCTTAGTGCCGGGGGGTGCGGGGTGACACCATGTATTACTGCACCAGGTGACCAACCCTAGTGATGCCACAGGTCTGGTCCCATTGTGGAGATTTCCCTTCACTTCCTATCCCATAGGCAAACAGGAAGTGAGAGGAAATTCCTGCAAACTAAGGGGATTCCTTGGGGACCCCCAGGTCACCAGAACTAGCGTCCTCATTGGAAGATTACCCCTCTATTACTTTTCTGGGGACAATTTAAAATGTGGGATTTTTGTATACTTTCACTTTCAATGATAATGGTAAACAGGGTGGCATCATTTTATCTTTATTAGACTCAGCGGTCTATCTCCATTTCTGGGCGAAAGTGACGCAGAAACCATGAACTACATTGTCAATTGCAACTGGGATTTTGACTCTGATGCATTCGATCAGGTGTCCGAAGAGGCCAAAGACTTCATCTCAGGGCTTTTGCTCAAAGAAAAGAGGTAATGAAATATGAAAAGTTTCCTCAATGACATTATAAAGCAGGGACGTCCTACAGCAGATAACTCAGCTGGAGGAAGGAGATTCCATTACAGTTGGACTCATTTACTATATAATACCCTCCCGTATAGTGCGAATTGCAAATGATCAACTTCTCATCCAAATGGCTGTTTTACATGACCATCTCTGGCTGTCATGGGGTTGCTTTAGAGCAGCCATTCTCAACCATGGTTCCCTGGAACCTTTGCGTTCCTCCAGAGGTTGCTAGGGGCTCCATGAGTTGTAGCTGATTGACCTCCCATCTGATGGTTCCTGCATAATTCTGGCTCCAATGCCACTTTGCAAAGCCACTGGCATGACATGTTCTTTTAAGGCCCCAGAGACGTATTTAGAGGTAAATATATATTTTTATTATTTGTTTCCATCACAAGTAGCAGTATAACAATGGGTTATACCCAAATAGTACAGTTTTGAATGAACAATAATAATGGTGCCCAAGTATAACGGATGATAACTTCGCATAGTAACATAGTAGGGAAAGAAGGCATCATGTGATAAAATCATGAAACATATTAGTTGTATAATTAAAGAAAGAGGAGAGAGGAAAGTATGATCAAAAAAAGAGAGCGAAAGGAAGAGAGAAAGGTCTAAGGAAGGAAGAAAGAGTAGAAAAGAAGAAATCCCGGCTCTCACGTGGCCAGCCAATGAGGAGGTAAGGAAAATGATTAATAGTTAGGAATATATACTAATAGATTAGTTTTAGCATGGCTGTAGCAGAGGTGGAGAAGTCTAGCCACACACACCATAAGATTTTTAATTTCTTGAAGTTATCATTATCCAGCACAAGCATCTCCTCCATTCGCATAATATCGTTAACGGTGGAGACCCACAGCGACAGTGGAGGGGACTTGTCTGTTTTCCAATATAGAGGAATTAATTTAGTTTCTACAATATTATTTTTTATTATTTGTTACAATTTTTTAGGAGCCCAATTGGGGGGCTTTGGTGAAATATCAGGGGTCTAAATAAATAACGCACTTGTGGTAAGCTATGACTGCGTGTCAAACAACACTGGCCTGATGGAACGCATTGGTAATTCCTGTTGTGCTGCCTTCGTCATTTACCTAGGCAGCACAACAGGAATCCACAAGGGGATCAGTTCCTCTATATGCCGCCACCTCTACTATCCAGGTGTACAGGGGTCCGCACGGGCACCCTTGAGCATGTGGCCCAGTCGCAATTGTGACCCTTGCACACAGGGCCATCTAGCTGATCTGCATTTGGCATTTAATGCATATAGGAGGGAGGGAGGGGTGCAGCGTCCAGCTCCACTGCCTGCAGCTTGTCAAAGGCTATGGCAGGCTGCAGCTGGACAGGGTTGAATGTTGTACTGAGTGTTACCTGCGCTTAGGGCCCTGTGCATTCAGGGACAAATGCACGGAACACAGAAGACCTGCTTTCAGCTGCAGTCTGCCATAGACTTTGACAGACTGTAGGCAGCAGCTTGATGGCCCCATGTGCAAGTGGTCTTATGCCGCGTACACACGGCCGGACTTCCCGACAGAAAAAGTCCAATGGGAGCTTTTGGTCGGACATTCCGACCGTGTGTATGCCCCATCAGACTTTTTCTGTCGGCATTTCCGACGGACTCAGATATAGAACATGTTCTAAATCTCTACCTCGGAAATGCAGACGGAGTTTAGACCGCTCGCAAGTCCAGCCGTGTGTACGCGGCATTAGTTGTCTGTGAGTGAGGCATTCTGTCCATCCCTATAGAGGTGTCAATTTTCCCCTGACAACCAATATATGGGGCCTTCTTCCCAATGACCCTTGATGGATTACTTTAGTAGGGGTTCCCCGAGACTTAAACTTTATTTCAAGGGTTTACTTTTTAAAGTCACTGTCCAATCAGTACAAAATGATGGTATCTGTAGATAGCCCACCTCTGCATGCTTTTATACTCTACCAATCTGCACTACCTCTACGTTTCTCTGGTGTTGGAGTCTAGACATGGGTCACATCATGGGCCCACTTCACACACCCTGGTGAAGGGCTGCTCAGGCTCAAGCACTATCACACATGATCCCCCATACCCAGAAGATTTGGCTTTCTGTAGATATGGGGAGAGTAATATTTGTCTCTTTAAAGGATAACAAAATAAATAGCGATATTCACCATTCCTGTGGTCATTCCTGAGTGTTTAGATAGCTGCAAAGTAGAAAAAAAATAGCACTGGTCCAGAAACTTTGAAAAAAACGAAACAAAAAAACTTTTCGGTCTTTTTTTGTATCAAGTACTTTATCCCCGAGCAAAACATGACGTAGTACTTGGTGGAGAAACCCTTGTTGGCAAGCACAGAGGTAAGACGTTTCTTATAGTTGGTTACAGGGGCAAATTTTTTTTGTTTGGGGGGGGGGGCAAACAACCCCCCGCCACCTCAACCCCCCCCCCCCCCCCAGCTGTTTGCCGACAGGGCGGGGATCATCGGGGGAGACAGGCTGCAGCAGGATGGCGTTTTCCTCTGAGATCACAGCGGCTTCCGTCGTGCATCTCCTCCCCTTCTCTTAGGCATCCAATAAGATCGCCTAAGCTTTCAGCCAATCGGGAACCGCGTAACATACCCGCGCTTCCTGATTGGCGGAGAGGCGATTTCAGTGTTAGAAAAGCAAACATTAATTTGCTTTTCTAACACATCTGGGTGGACTGCAAGCGCAATGCTCTTTGCTCCAAGTCCATCTTTTTGAAGCCTATGGCTCTAATCGGCTGCTTCAAAAAAACACCCCCGCCGCTGTAATTCAGGCGCCTGGCCTCCGAAAAGGGGCCGGACGCCTGAATAGGGGGTGGCAGCGCAGCCATGGATAAATTTATGCTCTATGTATGAATCTATCCATTATACATAGAGGGGGGTGGCTGCTGGCTGTAGTGAGGGGGCGGCACCCGTGCACCCTTAATGCACAGTCCGCCACTGGTTGGTTACCAGGTTTGCACACAGCTCAGGATTGATTTTGATCCACTCTTCTTTACAGATCTTCTCTAAATCTTTAAGGTTTCTTGGCTGTCACTTGGCAACTCGAAGTTTTAGCTCCCTCCATAAATTTTCTATAGGATTAAGGTCTGGAGACTGGCTAGGCCACTCCATGACCTTAATGTGCTTCTTCTTGAGCCACTCCCTTGTTGCCTTGGTGATATGTTTTGGGCCATTGTAATGCTGGAAGACCCATCTACAGTGTTCTGGCTCAGGGAAAAAGGTTCTCATCCAAGATTTTACAATACATGGCCCCATCCATTGGCCCCTCAATGCGGCAAAGTCGGCCTGTACCTTTAGCAGAGGAACGGCCCCAAAGCATAATTTTTCCACCTCCGTGCTTGACTTTAGGGATGGTGCTCTTGGGTTCATAGTCAGAATTTTTCTTCCTCCAAACACAGCGAGTCGAGTTAATGCTAAAGAGCTCAATTTTGGTCTCATCTAACCACAGCACTTTCTCCCAATCCTTCTCTGAATCATTTAGGTGTTCATTGGCAGACTTCAGATGGGCCTGTACATGTGCCTTCTTGAGAAGGGGGACCTTGTGGGTGCTGCAAGATTTCAATCCATGGCGGCGTATTGTGTTACCAATGGTTTGTTTGGTGACTGTGGTCCCAACTGCTTTGAGATCATTCACAAGATCCTCCCGTGCAGTTCTGGGCTGATCCCTCACTTTTCTCATGATCATCTTCACCGCATGAGGCGAAATCTTGAATGGAGCTCCAAACCGAGGACAATTGATGGTTATTTTGTATTACTTGCATGTGCGAATAATCACTCCAACAGTTGTCTCCTTCTCACCAAGCTTCTTGCTGATGGTCTTATAGCCCATTCCAGCCTTGTGCAGGTCTACAATCTTGTCCCTGACGTCCTTTGTACACATAACGAGTTGTCGTTAGGAGCACCTTCTTTAATTGAGAGGACTAATCTGTGTGCCACATGAGCACCTACTGTAGCCAGTCTGTGGTGGGGGGATCAAATACATATTTTACTCACTGAATTGCAACTCAATTTATAACATTCGTATTGCGTTTGTTCTGGATTTTTGGTTGATATTATGTCTCTCTCATTTTAAAATACACCTATGATAACAAATTATAGACCCTTCATTTCTTTGTAAGTGGGAAAACTTACAAAATTTGCAGGGGATCAAAAAAATTACTTTCCCCCACTGTAAAGGGCTTGAGTTGAACAGCACAAAATATATAAAAAAAAAAAAAAAAAAAAGAAGCAAAAAGCAAATGTATGCAGCAAAATCATGTGACTGTTGACCTTGATTTATTTCTTATTGGTTGTTGTTGTTCTGTTTCCTACTTTTAGCTGCAGACTGAGCGCTGGACAGTGTTTAAAGCATGAGTGGCTGACGAATTTGCCCCTAAAGGCCAAGAAATACAAAGTTCGCTTGAAGTCTCAGGTCATGCTTCAGAAATACATGGCCCAAAAGAAATGGAAAGTAGGTTATCTATATCGCTAATGTATCTAATTGATCTTCCTGTCAAGTACAGGGACCTCATAGCTCATAAACATGACCGAAAACTAGTCCCGTGGATATAATGATCAGTTTGGGTAACAGTTACACATCTGTGGTCACACCATAGTCTCTGCAGCCAGCAAATGGCTTTGGATGATAGAGAAATGTATTGTTTAGCAGGAATTTTCATGGATAAATACTGTTATTTCCTCAAGGTACAGCTGATGTGAAGAGTGTTTGCATAGGCATGAGGCTACTGGTTTGGCCGAAATGTTCATAGATGTTTATTGAAGATCTTGGATGGTCAAACTTCCAATGACTATTGTATATATATATATGCACCAAATGGCCAAACATTTGTAGACATCTGACCATCACACCCACCTACTGTATATGGTCGACGGTATGTGGATACTAGAGGTGTGCACCATGGAAAATATAGTTTTGTTTCGGATTCATTAGTTAAGTTAATTTCTTTGTGTTATGTTAGAATGATTCATTTTCTGAATTAGTTTCATATATTTCGGATGATGGCTATATTTGTTCTATTCTAATCTATAAAAAATGTTATTCTATTCTTTTCTGTTTTATTGTATTCTATTCTTTTATTTTCTATTTTATTATTTTTTTTATTGTATTCTATTCTTTTATTTTCTATTTTATTATTTTTTTATTGTATTCTATTCTTTCCTATTGTATTCTATTTTACTCTGTTTCTATTTTTTTTTCTATTCTATAAAACAGCTTAAATAGGAAGCATCTTTTTTCATTTTTATACCTTACTGTATTTATTGCAATATGTTTTAATTTCAAATATGAATTAATTTTCGAACTTGAATACATTTTCAAATTCATATTCTAATAATTCGTTATGTTATTTTGTTTCATTATAATGTATTTCAGATTTGTTGAAATTCGTTAGTATTGTCATTTAGAAATTGGGATACACTAGAATCTTTAAATGAAAATGTCGTCCAAATTTTGATTTCTAACGAAACTTCTATGTCTAGTGGATACCGCTTCAAATTATTAAGTTCAGGTGTTTGCAGTGAATGGTACTGGTAATACTACAGCATACAAAGACATTTTAGACAATATTATTCCTCCAACTTCATGGTAACAGTTTGGGTTATGCCCCCAGCATGACTGTACCTCTATGCACAATGGCAGCTCCATAAAGACAAATGTTTCATGGGTTTGGTGTGGAGGAACTCAAGGGGCCTGTGCAAGCCTTGACCTCAACCCTACTGAACACATTTGGGCTAAATTGGAACACCAGTTGTGAGCTAGGCCTTCGCTACTTTTGGCTGAATGGGCACAAATTCCCACATGCACATTTGTGGAAAGCCTTCCCAGAAGAGTGGAATCTGCTGTAGATACAAATGGAAGGTGGGAATCCATATAAATACCCATGGTTTTGGACTAGGAGCTCGTATGGATGTGAAGGTCAGGCGTCTACACACTTTTGGCCATAATGTAAATGAACACCTTCTAGGTTTTAGCTCCATACCCGTCATTCCACTGCGACGTGCCAGAACCCTTATTGCCCAGAGGCGGCTCTAGGCTTTGTGAGGCCTTAGGCAAAACTTACACGAGGCCCCACGGACTGGGACGCTCCGTGATGAGGCCGCTATTCCTCAGGCTGCAGGCAGTATCTGATTTGTCCGTCAGCTCCTAAGCCACAGAGTCCCAGTGGGGGTAGGCGGAGCCGCCGGCGTCAACTTCAGTGATTGAGAACAGGCAAATTAGGCGGCCGCGAGGCCCTTGTGCGTGCGAGGCCTTAGGCGACCACCTAATTTGCCTAATTAGAGAGCCGCCTCTGTTATTGCCCATTGGAGTCCTGGCACTTGCCAGCTTAATGGCAGGAAGAAATCTTAGTACAGGAAGGATACAGGGCTTAATCTAGACTTGGACAGAATTTGAGGCCCCGCTGGGATAAATTAAAAAGCTAACACAGGTACTTGCAAGAATAAGGGACCTGCATTTCAACACTGTTGCCTCTTTTAGGTCTGGTTAGTTTAAAATTGAAAATTATTGCCGGGGGGGGGTTGTCACCCAAAATGTGATGGTGGATGAGTGGAACTAGAGTCAGGAACTTTATTAGGTAGATCATCTCAACGTGGAATTTCTGAAGAAACATACTGTAAGACAACAGGTTACCCAGGCCACCAAACTCATAAATACTACCTTGGGGTGGACTGATCTAATAGATAAGTCAACTAATGCCTCTGTTGCATTTTGTTCATCAAGTCATACTACTCACAATATTAAATGTTCCCACCATCTTTTCTTACAGAAACATTTCTACGTGGTCACGGCTGCCAATCGTCTCAGGAAGTTCCAGCTGCTTTCCCCCAAACCCTCCTAGAGAACAAGACTATGACACTTGTGCGTGGATTGTACATAACAGCTGCCTGGCCGCCCTGTAACACTAAGGACTGCACTATGTACACAGGGGTCACGTGATGACCGATATCCACTGTCTGCGGGCACAGTGTGAATGTGGTGGTTGTGGAAATATTATACCCAATGTAGATAGAGATCTTCACCCTTGGCCTTCTGGATCCTCAGATTTGTACCACCATCCCTTCATACCTTGTATTGAATATCTCAACTGTGAGGAACATTTTACAGGTTTAGCTAAGTGATAATTGGATGAAATGTGTTGTTGTTATATTTTACAAGGTGTATTTGTATCTTGAGCTGTGAAGATGGGAAGAAGGCATTGTGCATAATAGATTATGTTGAATTCTTCTATTAGGGTTACAGTTAACCCCAGCACTTCCCCACTCTGTTCAAAACTAAAAGAATAAAGTTTTTAATATAGTTGGGCTTTAAAGTGATATTAAAGGCTGTTTTTTCTTTTGAAATAACAAAGATGTCATACTCACCTGCTCTGTGCAGCGGTTTTGCACAGAGCAGCCCCGATCCTCCTCTTTCCGGGCCCCTCCTACCAAATGCCCCCCATGCAATAGCTTGGGGGCTTTCGAGCTGCAGCTCTGCATGTCCATTCACACATGGACTTGTGGATGTCTTGGCCCCGCCCCTTCTCTTCTTATTGGCTCACTGGCTGTGATTGACAGCAGCGGGAGACAATCCCCCCTGCTGGTGTCTTAGCAAATGAGGAGGGAGGGTCCCCGGAGAGCCGAGATGGGGCTCAGGTAAAATATTACGGGGGCTGCTGCACAGAGAAGGTTTTTTACCTTCATGCATAAAATACATGAGGGTAAACAACCTTAAGCCTTTATAAACCGCTTCAAATAGAATTTGCCGCTAGGGATTATTTTAGTCTGTTTCTTCTCATTATTAAATAGACTTATACCCTTCTATAAAGTGAACCTAGAATTGGATATTCACTATTACCGAAAGTATTGGGACGCCTGCCTTTACACGCACATGAACTTTAATGGCATCCCAGTCTTAGTCCATAGGGTTGGATATTGAGTTGGCCCACCCTTTGCAGCTATAGCAGCTTCAACTCTTTTGGGAAGGCTGTCCACAAGGTTTAGGAGTGTGTCTATGGGAATGTTTGACCATTCTTCGACCATTCTTTGGGAGGTCCCAAAGTGCAGACCAATCCAATTCCTCCACCCCAAACTCGCTCAACCATGTCTTTATGGACCTTGCTTTGTGCACTGGTGTGCAGTCATGTTAGAATAAGAAGGGGCCATCCCCAAACTGTTCCCACAAAGTTGGGACCATGAAATTGTCCAAAATGTCTTGGTATGCTGATGCCTTAAGAGTTCCCTTCACTGGAACTAAAGGGGCCAATCCCAACCCTTGACAAACAACCCCACACCAGAATCCCCCCCTCCACCAAATGATCTGGACCAGTGCACAAAGCAAGGTCCATAAAGACATGGATGAGCAAGTTTGAAGTGGGGAAACCTGACTGGCCTACACAGAGTCCTGACCTCAACCCGACAGAACACCTTTGGGATGAATTAGAGCAGAGACTGCGAGCCAGGCCTTCTCCTCCAAAATCAGTGCCTGACCTCCCAAATGCGCTTCTGGAAGAATGGTCAAACACTCCCATAGACACACTCCTAAACCTTGTAGATGGCCTTCCCAGAAGAGTTGAAGCTGTTATAGCTGCAAAGGGTGGGCCAACTCAATATTGAACCCTACGGACTAAGACTGGGATGCCATTAAAGTTTGTTTGTGTGTGTGTATAAAGGCAGGCGTCCCAATACTTTTGGTAATATAGTGTACTTTTTCCTAATAAGTAGATGCAGGTGCTTATCACATTATCCCTCCTGAAAATGCCCTTATCGCCATCTCTGATCAGATATCACTAGGGTTTACTTCCTGGACTGAGATTCTGGATCATGGCAGTCATGTAACTCCTGGGGGCCTGTACTTTTTCATAAATGTTAGACACAGATCAGCCCAGTTGTGACTTGCTACAAAATGATTACAATGTTAAAGTCTGACCACTGGGGACAGGAGACTGGGAAAATATTCTCCTGCCTGCAGCAGACTGATGACATTGTCAAAGCCTAAGCAAAGTCAGTTGATTGGAGCACTAAATGGCCTCCATTTTAGTAAGCAGCTCATTGGCTCTTTTTTTTTTGTTTTGTATTGTTTTTTTTTTTTTGAAGCATGATGCACACCAGTGACACCCATAAATGAATAAGGCAAAACTGTGCTGCACCCTGCCCCTCTCTGCACGCTGGGTAACAGTGAAAGCTGCACCCAACTTATACCACAAATACAGGTACTGCTATGAAACTGAGACAAATAGCCCCTTTCCTTATCAAGGCTTCAAGACTACAAACAGACCATTACAACATCTCCCAAGATCATTCAGAAAAATCAGGGTTATGATAGGTCTTAATTTAATGAAAAGCAATGAGGCGAAATTTAAGCGCAAGATTTTGGTGGAATCTGCATTTATTGCGGTGCATGCTTAAAGCTGCAGTACAATGGGTTTTAAAACGTGTACCTATGCTGGTTTTGTGTGTGTTTTTTTTTTCTTGGGGGGGGGGGGGTTAATGTTGTACAAGTGGGATATTTCTGTATTTCTATAAAGAAAAAGAAAATGCCTAATAAATGAGTTGATTTATTTTTGGGTGCACTGGTTGTACAAGTTGGTGGAAAGGTAAATCAAAAGGAAGAACTCTGGTGGGGAATCTGATTTAAGGGGGAACCTGATGTAAGGGGGGGCTCTGGTTTGGAAACCTGATGTAAGGGGGGGGGGGGGGGGCGAGGATGGGGATACCTGATGCAAGATTGTTTTATTTTCTTTTACTTGAAATATGGATGTAATTGGCCTACTTTTAGGTTATATTAGAGAGCATTTCTGACCTCAGCTGGAAGAAAAGTTTAGCAACCTGATCTCCTTGAATTTGAATTAATTACCTCTGCCCAAGGTGGACGTTTTTGCTATGCAGGAATGTGCACACAATTGTGTGCATTCCCATAATGCACAAAAGCACATAGCCCTTTTTGCAGGTGCAATATTGAGTTGGCCCACCCTTTGCAGCTATAACAGCTTCAACTTTTCTGGGAAGGCTGTCCACAAGGTTTAGGAGCGTGTCTATGGGAATGTTTGACCATTCTTCCAGAAGCTAATGTCGTACTAATATTCAAAAAAGGGCAGACAAATCCCTGGAAACTACAGCCCAGTCAGCCTAACATCAATAGTAGGTAAATTGGAGGAGATGAGGGACTATATCCAAAAATTCACTGAAGAAAAAAAAAAAAAAATCATTAGTAGTAATCAGCATGGGTTTATGAAAGGTCGTTCCTAAAAGACCAATCTGCTAACATTCGAGGAAGTGAGCTGCCATCTAGACAGGGGAAGGCCTGTAGATTTAGTGTATTTGGATTTTGCAAAAGCATTTGATATAGTCTCCCATAAACGCTTCATTTACAAGCTGAGGTCTGCAGGCATGGACCATAAGGTTTGTTCTTGGGTTAAAAAAAAAAAAAAAAAAAAAAAAAAAATGGTTACAGGGGCATATCCAAAGGGTGGAGATAAATAACATGTACAACATACAGGGATATGGGAAACAATTATAGACACCTACACAGGTTGAACTGGATGGACTATTGTCTTTATTCAACCTTACCTACTATGTTCATACTCCATTTTACTTTTAGAACAGGTGCATTAACTATTTTTATAAACAAACCCCATAGTGATTGGAGAAGTGTTTTGCTGCATACAGAAAACTATTTTCTACCAGAAAAAAAAAAACTCAAAATTTGGATGCAATATAGAATAACAAAAAAATAAAAAAAGTCACCAACCATTATGAATCATAAATTCCAAAAGAGCACAGCTCACAAACGTTTGAAGGATGAGAGTGCTCTATTAAAACGAACGATTGACATGTCACGGCCATTAACCCGCTATGAATGTCACAGCTATTCAGCAATTTTAGACTTTTTTTTTTTGGGAAATGAGCTTTTTAGAATATGATTTTCTCAAATGAATATAAAAGAAGGAATTGTGACTTTGTAGCAGATTTTAGTGATTGGATAATTTAATTTGTAAATTTAAGAGATTCTGTAAAATGTTAACTAGAACTGTTTGTCACGGGTAATTATACTGGTAATTACACTGACGAGGGACCATGAGAAAGGTCTGTGACGTGAAGCGGGAAATAAGACGCTTAAAACAACTCATCACGTCCAACGCTTGCACGCATCCTGCGATGAGAACAGACGGACATTTTACAGGCAGCACTTTCCTTGTCACTGGGTGTCTTTTCTTGCTAAGCCGTGTTTAATGTGACATGACCATCCACCACTTAGCAGTTGCGTTGCAATAGATGCTTTCTTGCTTGTAGGTTCCAGGATATAAAAAAAAAAAAAAAAAAAAAAAAAATAATAAGGAGCTTCGGTTTAGATTTAAGAGAAAAATTAAAAGTCAGGAGCTAACAATACTGTAACTGACTTTTTAAATTTTTTATAAGAGACACTTAGCCAGCCCAGAGATCCAATGCTGTCTTCACCGAGGCCAATTCTTTGCCGGTCTTCGGATCCCTTGAGCCACCATGTTGACTGCAGGAAGCCAGCTGCAACTTCCTGTGGTTTCACAGCCAGTGCCCCAATGTGCAAGCTATAAGTATGGTCCTGCAGCCTCCTGGTCCCAGAAAGTTACGGGCAGGGAGGATGGCAGGCTGTGAACTTTCACACGAATCGCCAATGGTAGAGGAAAAACATAAGCGGAACTTTCCTTTTTTTTTTTTAGGTGAAAATTGGACAAAGCGGTTGTACAGAAGTTGATCGAGAGAAAAGCAAAGCATGCCTCGCTGGGGGGAAGAGATCAAGTTTTGCTCACAGAAGTCACTTTCTACCAAATTGCAGAACATGGTTCTTAATGTAGCCAGGTACTGGGACAGCGTCTGTAGTGTGATGAACGGATTCCTATTGAACAGTCCCAGCATGCTTATTTATTAGATCTCATTGACTTTCATTACTCCACTCTGATAGAGGGGAGCATGTGCCAAAGACTTGTGCGTGGGGCCCATAGCGCTTGGGTGGCATCAGTCTACCTTCAGCCATCCTGATACAGGTTTGCTACTGGTTGTCACTGTGTCCTAAGCAAGTCACCTTGTGGTTTATAGGTATTCTGCACCACAGGGGGGCTCCCTGATTCAGCCAAGACACAGAGCAGGGTCACCAAACCCCCTTCCCACTCTTCGAGGATTTGAGAAATAAGACAAGTTGGTTCCTGCCATGCAGAAGAGCCTCCAAAATTGGTGTCAGAAAATCGCAATACTTCTGAGGGGCCCCTCTTTCTGCAAGACCAAGTAACAAAAGTGGCAGAGGCAATGAGAGGCACGTATACTTTACACAGTGAAGGCTGCTAAAATATTCCATCTTCCCTCCCTGCCAAATTATTAAGGTGGTGTTTATTCAGCTTCCTTATTGCCATTGATGATACATTATCAGCCTAAATTTTGACTAATATTCAATAGTTATCCAGTTACCAGTTTTTTTTTTTTTTTTTTTAGAAACTTCCCAAAATTGCTACTATGCTCTCAACAGTTAGAGAGATGCTATGGTTCAAACAGTTTTCTGCCAGAACCTAAGCTGAGGGATACAATCAAGTGCACCACCATAAAGGGCCCCAACAAAGCCAGCAAATAGGAACGGTCATCTTTGAGTACTCCCAGTGCATATATCATGATCAATCGCCTTTTTCCTGAATTTGCAATATTGGAGTGCCTTAAGCATCCTATCTACCAGAACGTTAATCTTGGATTTTATGCTTAAAGACCTGCAGGTCCAACGTTAGTCACGTGACAAGGACTGGCAACAGCATAGCACAGAAAGGGTTTGCTCTATACCACTATTGTGCTCCAAGGTGCCCTTGCTACCATTTAAGCTCATTTGATAAAAGAAAAACCAGGTTGGTCATTACTAGTCTCTGGGAAAGGGGAGGGGTATTATTAGTATAGTAGGTCTTTGTCTATAGAGTTAGGAGGGCTGCATTGTTCATCCCTTTTAAAAAGGTGTTAATCTGTATGAGTTAGTTTATTGAATACAATCATGGTCTCAATCACATTGGGGTCAATCTCTGGTCAGGAGTATGTCAGAGTGGTTGTGGTGGGGTCATTTAGTGTTTTGGATCTCAACTCATACCCAGAGGCTGCATGCATCCTGCAGCTTCCTAGGGGATGTGGTACAATACCCACTTCAAGACCAAGCCTATTTTTGACACTTGTTGCTTGCAAGTTGAAAATCAGCATGTTTGCTAGAAAATGATTTAAAACATACTTTTAGCAAACTCTAGAGCAGTGGTTCTCAACTCCAGTCCTCGGGACCCACCAACAGGCCAGATTTTAAGTATTACCTTGGGGAGTTGCAGACTAGAATACTGCAATCACTGAGCAGCAAGTGTTATCACCTGTGATGTATTTCAGCTATCTTGCAAACCTGGCCTGTTGGTGGGTCCTGAGGACTGGAGTTGAGAACCACTGCTCTAGAGCATAACATGGCAGGCGTTGCAAAATATTTTAGGTCACACAGTATTTGCAGTGGTCTTTCAAATGCAATTTTTTTGGGAAAAAAAAAAGAAACAGTAAAAAGTTAGTCCAATTCTTTTGCATATTGTGAAAGACGATGTTACGCCGAGTAAATGGATATCCAACATGTCACGCTTTAAAAATTACACGCACTCGTGGAATGGTGACAAACTACGACACTTAATCTCCATAGGCAACGTTTAAACTTTAACGGTAACCTGTTTAAAGTTAGAGGATGTCTTTTGCTAGAATTATTGCTCTCGCTCTGGCGATACCTCACATGTGTGATTTGAACACAGTTTACATTTGCGGGCGCAACCTATGTATGTGTTTTCTTTGGCGCACAAACTCGCAGGCACTTCAACCAAATGACATACAGGTACGTGATTTTGCGTGAAGTGGTTAAACGCCCAAGAATTCCAGCTTCTAATGTCCAGATCTGCCTAGTAAAGGGGAACCTTGTAAACTCCAAAATGCGTTGGCTTTTAAAACAGATGCTAGATGTGCTGCTTTGCATAGAAAAAAAAAAAAAAAAAAAAAAAAAGGGTCCCAGGAGGATCCCAGCAGTGGGATGATGCACCGACATTGCATCTGTAACACTGAAGTATCAGGCCCAGTGACACGGTGCTAGAATGGTGAAGCTGAATAGAAATCAATATTTTAAAAGGATAAGTTCACCTTTGGGAACATATAAACAGAAAAGCGCAGCGCTGGATATAAACAAAATATCGTGCTATGTGCCAATACTTTTAAAAAATATGCACAATTGTTCTCAAAAATACATAACATATAGTGAAAACAATTTGTGCAAACAATTATAAAAAAGTGTACACTGTTACACCAAAAATTTTTGTCTGTGAATACGGAGTGTGAATAAAATTGCTAATCCATTTATATAAAGTCCATAAATTGTGAAATTGTTGGATAACCGACTTCCACCACTGTGAATCCCGTCACCTCGGAAAGATTAAAGGCTTACCGGATAGCCTATAAAAAAAAGGCATGAACCGATCTCCTCTCAGGATGCTGCACCTTCTGTGGATGAGTTCCGCTTATGGAGTACTAGGTGGATATCCTCAGATCATCAGCCATGGAGGAAAGCCATTCACAACAGCAGTGGGTGTCCAGGAAAAAAGAGAAAATGCTCCGATAGTGTGATAAAGCTTATGGTTCCTTTATTAAAACCGCCATATAGCCATTCAATATACAAAAGATCCTTGCAAGGAAGAGTTTAAAAACAGCTCCGGTGGATAACGAAAGTTCGCGCATGCGCAGTACGTGCGTACGTGTCTACCCTACGGCCGTTTCGTCAGAAATGACATCATCAGGGGCACGCCTACACGTCCGCGCATGCGCTTTAAGTACCTGAGCGGCGAAGCGAAGGAACTCAGCCATTGGTTACATGATTAACGGGGCTAGAAACAGCTGAAGCATCAATCAAAATGAGAATGATCATTTGCTTACAAAAACCTTAACCAGAGCCATCTTGTGGACAACTGGAGTAATGCTTCAAGCTTAAATTTAAAATAAAAATGGCTGAGGGACGATTCGCATCCCCCTTCAAGTTAGAAAACATTTTTTTATTTACACAAGCTTAATTAAGTGAGAGAAAAAAAGAAAAAAAAAAAGGGGGAAAAAAAGAAGAAAAATCTCTCTCCAAAAATTAAAAATAAACAATATATCAAAGCAAAAAACTAGATATATATTATATAAATATTCTAACATCACAGTAGGATAAATTCACCCAAATGTGAGGTGATGGACCTCCGATGAAAAAAGCCTTCTTTTGGTTCAGAAAATATTAAAAAATTGTAAAAAAATTTAAAAATGATAAAGTCACTCTCTATGTAATGACATTCAGAATAGAGAGATAAACTGACCGAGGAGTGTGGAGGGGACATCAAAAATCAAAATTGTGATTAGCTATTATCAATAAAACAATTTGTCCCACTCCACATTCAGGCCCATAGGGACATGGCAGCCTAATCTATATATCCAATTAGTCTCACTTCTGGATATACTGCGTTTACCGTTACTGCCTCGCCAGTGTGGTATGTATTTTTCGAGGGCTAAAAATGTGGTACCGGTGGGGTCCCTTCCATGTTTAAGATCATAATGTTTTGAAACATTATGCTTATCAAAACCTCTTCGGATATTGGCAACATGTTCCCCAAGCCTCACTTGTAGCTTTCTAGTGGTACGACCTACATATTCCAACCCGCAAGGGCATCTTAAAAGGTACACCACACATTTTGTGGAACAGGTAATGAAAGATTTGATTGGATATGTAGTACCTGTTCCTGTGTAAAGTCACTAGAAATAGATATACTCCATTGTCTAACAACAACAGAGACTTTGACCACAGACCAAGGGGTGGCCCAAATGGGCCTCACTCAGCCCTAAATCAACAGGATTTTCAGAGGGCCAACAGGGGAGGCCAAAAAAGAAATGGGGACGGAAGAGAGGGAGCAGAGGGGGGAGGAAACTTTACTCCAAAAAGAAGACGAACCTAGACACTAGCGGTATCATAAATCTTAGCAATAAGGAACTTTCTAAGGATGAACTCTTGACTTTGAGTAAGGGACTAAAATACGCTCCCGCACGGAATCTGAATAAGTTTCAAACTTTCATAGATATACATAAATATACGCGGAAATTAAACATTAAAAGGTATATCATGAGTAACCCAGCTAGACAGGAAATGAGGGAAACCTCCACTATTGTACATTCCAATTTGGCTAACGCCTCGCTTTTTAACCCACCGGGGACCCTAGCCCCCAATGTCAATATTTTTCGGGATTTGGTCATTAAAGATCTGGCTAACTTAAACACAAGAACTGTCCGATCTAGGCAGGATATGGTTGTAGGTATGGAGTCATTATGCAAAAGAAAAGATATAGTGGTCCGACCCGCTGATAAGGGGGGAGCCATTGTCGTTTTGGACAAGGAGGCTTACTCCAATGAAATGTCAAGGATTCTTACTGATTCCGAAACTTACTCTCTTCTATCGGCAGATCCTACATCTAAGTTCAAACGGAATTTAAAAATGCTTGTCCAGAAGGGTTATGATATGGGCATCTTAAATAAGAAAGAAAAGGAATTTTTGGTACCCTTGGCACCGAGGTTGCCAATTATGTACATATTACCAAAGGTACATAAAACTTTAATCAATCCACCTGGGAGGCCCATCATCAGTGGAATCGACTCTGTTACATCCAGAGTCGGTAAATACATTGACAAGTATTTACAACCACTGGTGATGGGCACCCCCTCCTTTTTAAAAGACACAAAACATGTTATCAATCTGCTTGGGGAGATAGAGTGGAAATCAACTTACCTATTGGTAACCGCGGATGTAGCTTCACTTTATACGGCCATCTCTCACCAGTTGGGCCATGAAGCGGTCCAATTTTTCTTACATCGTGACTCCAGCATCTCGATCACGCAAAAGAAATTCGTGGTCGAGCTGCTGGACTTTGATGAAACATAACTACTTCTGGCACAATGGAAACTACTTTCTGCAGAGGAAAGGAGTAGCCATGGGAGCAAAATTTGCTCCCAGTATGGCCAACTTATTTATGGCTAAGTGGGAGGAGGATGTGGTACTATACAGGAGACGCAATGAACTTATTTTTTGGAAAAGATTCATCGATGATGTCCTTTTTATATGGGACGGGGACATTGAATCCGTTACAACTTTTCTGTCTTTTTTGAACAACAATGACAGAGGCATTGTTCTCTCTCATGAGGTTAACCCCACCCAAATTCATTTTTTGGATCTAAAAATAATCATAGAAAATGGGGCGATAACCACATCTACTTATTTTAAAACGACAGACAGGAACGGATATATTCCACTTGACTCATGTCATCACCGTTCCTGGCTGTCAGCAGTTCCAAAAGGGCAATTCTTGCGGCTTAGGAGAAATTGCTCCAAGTTGGAGGATTTCAAAGTAGAGGCTGAGGTGCTCAAAACTAGATTCCTAAACAAAGGCTATGATGGCCAAACTCTCGATATGCTGATAACAGAAGTGCAGAATAGGGACCGTCAAACCCTTTTGGCAGATAAACCACCACGAATAGAGCAAAGGGAGGACTTTGGTTTAGCATTCTTGACCACCTACTCTAGCCAGCATTGGGCCATAAAACGCATAATAAAAAGACACTGGCCTGTTATAAAAAATGACAGGATCCTAGGGCCGCTATTGGCAGAAAAACCCTGTGTGCTGTTTAGGGGTGCCTCAAATCTTAGGCACTTTGTAGCACCTAATGTCCCAGATCCACCAGTAAGACCCTCCTTTTTTGGTGATCTAAAGGGGTTTTACCCCTGCAAAAAGTGTCAAATTTGTAGCATCAATGCTTTTAGGGGGAGAAGGTTTACCGAATTTACATCCACAGGAACAGGTACTACATATCCAATCAGATCTTTCATTACCTGTTCCACAAAATGTGTGGTGTACCTTTTAAGATGCCCTTGCGGGTTGGAATATGTAGGTCGTACCACTAGAAAGCTACAAGTGAGGCTTGGGGAACATGTTGCCAATATCCGAAGAGGTTTTGATAAGCATAATGTTTCAAAACATTATGATCTTAAACATGGAAGGGACCCCACCGGTACCACATTTTTAGCCCTCGAAAAATACATACCACACTGGCGAGGCAGTAACGGTAAACGCAGTATATCCAGAAGTGAGACTAATTGGATATATAGATTAGGCTGCCATGTCCCTATGGGCCTGAATGTGGAGTGGGACATAAATTGTTTTATTGATAATAGCTAATCACAATTTTGATTTTTGATGTCCCCTCCACACTCCTCGGTCAGTTTATCTCTCTATTCTGAATGTCATTACATAGAGAGTGACTTTATCATTTTTAAATTTTTTTACAATTTTTTAATATTTTCTGAACCAAAAGAAGGCTTTTTTCATCGGAGGTCCATCACCTCACATTTGGGTGAATTTATCCTACTGTGATGTTAGAATATTTATATAATATATCTAGTTTTTTGCTTTGATATATTGTTTATTTTTAATTTTTGGAGAGAGATTTTTCTTCTTTTTTTCCCCCTTTTTTTTTCTTTTTTTCTCTCACTTAATTAAGCTTGTGTAAATAAAAAAATGTTTTCTAACTTGAAGGGGGATGCGAATCGTCCCTCAGCCATTTTTATTTTAAATTTAAGCTTGAAGCATTACGCCAGTTGTCCACAAGATGGCTCTGGTTAAGGTTTTTGTAAGCAAATGATCATTCTCATTTTGATTGATGCTTCAGCTGTTTCTAGCCCCGTTAATCATGTAACCAATGGCTGAGTTCCTTCGCTTCGCCGCTCAGGTACTTAAAGCGCATGCGCGGACGTGTAGGCGTGCCCCTGATGATGTCATTTCTGACGAAACGGCCGTAGGGTAGACACGTACGCACGTACTGCGCATGCGCGAACTTTCGTTATCCACCGGAGCTGTTTTTAAACTCTTCCTTGCAAGGATCTTTTGTATATTGAATGGCTATATGGCGGTTTTAATAAAGGAACCATAAGCTTTATCACACTATCGGAGCATTTTCTCTTTTTTCCTGGACACCCACTGCTGTTGTGAATGGCTTTCCTCCATGGCTGATGATCTGAGGATATCCACCTAGTACTCCATAAGCGGAACTCATCCACAGAAGGTGCAGCATCCTGAGAGGAGATCGGTTCATGCCTTTTTTTATAGGCTATCCGGTAAGCCTTTAATCTTTCCGAGGTGACGGGATTCACAGTGGTGGAAGTCGGTTATCCAACAATTTCACAATTTATGGACTTTATATAAATGGATTAGCAATTTTATTCACACTCAGTATTCACGGACAAAAATTTTTGGTGTAACAGTGTACACTTTTTTATAATTGTTTGCACAAATTGTTTTCACTATATGTTATGTATTTTTGAGAACAATTGTGCATATTTTTTAAAAGTATTGGCACATAGCACGATATTTTGTTTATATCCAGCGCTGCGCTTTTCTGTTTATATGTTCAGTGGTGCCCCCTATCAGGGTTATAGCGTACAGCTGCAGGATTCCTTTTCACAGGTTTATATTTTATTCATAGGTTTATATCATTCACCACATTTGTATACCTAGCGCAAATTTTTTCTTTTAAAAAAACACCTTTGGGAACATGTTGCATGTCACACCCATTTTTAGGGCGCAACATGTTCCCAATGCTGCAGCAGCTGCCCACTACCCCTCTCCCTGTGACAGCAGTATGAGAAATTTCCCATACTTTAAAAATCGGCGCAGCTGTGCGGGACTCCGCCCACATCATTCATATAGCTGTGGGAAAAAAAAAAAAAAAAAAACACATTTTGTTAAATGCACTTTTTTGCAGGTATTCTTTTTTTTTCTAAAAGGGAACTTATCTTTTAACGCACATATATGCTTTTTTCCTGCCTAGAGTTCAGCTGAAATTAGTCAATAACGCAAGCTGTGCCACTCATTAAAATGAATTAAATAGGTTTATTTCTTATATACACACATGTAAAAACGCAATGCTACATTAAACTATCAGCAACAAAATGATTACAAATTCTCATTCCTAGCAACATCTGCTTTGACCTCCATAAGAGACCCTGTGCTTTGCTCAGCAGGGTAATTCAACTCCTCCCCCCTTCCCTTTCCCCACACCATTTGCTTCCCTACCCAGGTCAAATAGACACTAATCACTTCCGGGTAGAGTGCAACAACCCTTTCCCACAGGACACCACTAAAGTCTCAGGATTGGTCCAGCACGGTCACATGGTGGAGGGCCTATAGGCCCTGTGTAAGCTCAGACAAGTCAGTTTGGAGCTTACACAAAGTAGTCTCCCGTCTGGCCTTCGAATGAAGGAGGAAAAAGGGTTATACATTCATAAAAAAATTCCTGTAAGCCAGGCGTCAATAGTAAAAACATGGAATGCAACATGCTTTAGGTTTGGGAAATGGATAAAATCACAGCAGCTGGAAGGTGGGGACATTGTGATTTTTTTTTTTTGGCAAAAGTTGAACGGTAACGTTCACACTTTTAAACCCCCCCCCCCCCCCCCATTCCCTGCCCTGGAAATATTAAAATAGATTTTATTTTAAAATTGCAAAATCCACAAACAGCTGGTAAAAATTAGATTCATTGCACAGAGAGGCTTTATAAATTAAAACAATGTGAACGGTTACCTGCAATGTGAAATATGGCAAAAATAATTTTGATTCTGTGATATCAATCCTTGCGGTAAATGGTAAATTTGTTACAAATAAAACCACTATAAAAAAAGCAGCTAAAAGTGTTTGTTGTAAAGAGACCTTAAGAAGCTCCAACCTCTTGATGCCCACGTAACACATATGCGCGGTGGCAAAGTGGAAGGGCTTTACCACCCACACATATGCATCCGTGGGGGGGGGGGGGGGAGGGGTACAGAAGAGGTTTCTGTGCTAAGTGCGAGCTCACAGCACAGTGACTGAGCGGTCAAGGACAGATCTTGGCATCTAGAAATGACTGGGGGCCGTCGGAACATGACAGCCAATCACAGTGGTCATGTTGGCGAGCAATCCTTACCACACACCCTGGTGGTAAGTATCCCAATTAGGAGGAAACTGGGGATGAGCGGGAGGGCGTTAAGTCCCTGAATGCGCAAAGTGAGCGCTTCTTAAGGCCTGGTTCACACCTACGCATTTTCCGTTTTACAAAAACGCATTTACAGCCCATTCATCGTTATTTAATATGGGTCTTACACGCAGCAGGTTGCATTTTTTGATTCCATAGACTTCAATGGCAATGCAGCAGAAACATTGAGAATTCATGAAAAAGCAGATGTATTTTTGCTGGTTTCTCGCATTACTGCAGACACCTCCCAAAAACGTGAAAGAAAAAAAAAACCTGCAAAATGCATCAATCGCAACCCGTATAGGTTTGAACGAGGCCTTAAAGTCGAACTGCAGGTGTGATCTTTTATTGCATAGTTAGCAGATTACATTGGTCCAGCTTTGCACAGTGCATAGCTCATACCCAAGGGGCTGCTGGGGAAGCTGATAATCATTGTAGTAGCCTGTGCTAGAACAGTGATAGCCGCAACGTTCCTGTTCTGGGTGGCTGTCCCAAAGCACATCGACCATGGGGGGGGGGGTTGCTTACGTTGAATGCCATTCACAGAAAAACTTTTTTTGCAATGAATACAAGGCATTTTCTGACTGGACAAGGTGGAGATCGAGATCACCACCCTTTCTCCCCACATCATCCAATCAGAATACACCTTGTATTCATTTAGAACAAAAAACAGGTTTTCTGTGAATGGTGGCAGTGCCAAGCAAGCGACCCCCTGTGGTTAGTGTGCAGTGGGTCGGCTGCTTGGCACAGGTCCTGAAGATTGCAGCTATCAGCGCAGGACCTGGAATGTAGCAGCAATCATTGTAGTAGTGTCAACTACTACAGTAATAGTGTGTCTTGCACCCAAGGGGATGCCAACACTTGCACCGCATCAAACTGAATCAATGCAAGTATGCAATTCAAAATCATAGCTGGAGTTCAGCATAATTGTTAAACCCACTTATATGCACCTTGCGCTCCCATTCTGCCGTCCTGTGTAAGGCTGGTTTCAGACCTTCAAAATTATAGAAAAAAAAGTTGATACCTCTGCAAATCCCTTCCTTTGGCATTAGGACCCCTCGCAGGATAAGGCCACTCGATTTGTTAAATTTGGGGCCTATTTAGAAACTCGCTGTTCAAAAGTGACCCAAAGCAACCAATAAGCAAATATTTTTTTTAAAAAGTTAACCTGATCGAAATAGACACTGCTGATTGGCTGTTATGGGTTACAATGTCATTGCTCTTTGTTCAGTATTACTGAATGAACCAAAAAAAAAAAAAAAAAAAAAGGTCTGGCGTTATTCTCCACTGGCGGCTTTTGCTGCATTTAAAAGAATTTTCCTTTTCCACTCCTCGTAAACTCGCTCTTTGTTTTCTGGCTCGGAGCGCGCTTGTTTGCGTGGAATCTCATCTTCTTCCTCTGAATCTGTGCAGACAGAGAAAAAGCAAGCTATGAGAACTAAAGGAATGTCATCCGATGGAAGAAATACAACAGTCACATCGTACAGTGGAGGCATCTTGTGCTTCATATCCCGCTGGGATTGTGTGTAAATCTTACAAGCTTGCTGTCAGATGGAAGCAATCCTGCGGCTGTATTAAAATCGCTTTCACACAGTCAAGCCACGATCCCCGGGATCCACACATCCACCAGCGGAGCCGGGACCGGCATTGTGGGTGCAGCTAGGTAGAGGGGGAGGGACAGAAAGATCAATAAACATCTGTTTGCGGATCTCCGTCCTGTTAACCACTTGCCAACCATAAGGACGTCCTCAGTTCACATGCCGGCATCATCCCAGTATGAACATTTTCAGCCGGCGATTCCCTGTATTGCAGAAGCGATTAGAGTGGCTGAACAGCCACATGATATTCACTTCTGCAGGTGGCGGAAGGGTTTCCCCTCCCTTTCCCAGGCTCTGATGTCTGATCATGGAGTCCAGGAGCGATGTGATCGGCGGTAACAACTACACAGCGAGAGAGGAGCTGACATTGTTCCCCTCTCTGTGACCCCGGAAAGTGCATGTGAAGAGTGTCGCCACATACGATTCCACCTCTGTTTACCTGGCCGTCAGCAGCTGATCAGACCAATCTGTGTCCAATCGGCTGCATCGGAGGCCAGAGGAGAGATTTGGGGTTTAACCCCTTCAATACCAGGAGTGTACTTTCACCCCCTTCCTGCCCAGGCCAATTTTCAGCGGTCACACTTTGAATGACAATTACACGGTCATGCAACACTGTACCCAAATTAAAATTTGTATCTTTTTTATCCCCACCACACAAACAGAGCTCTCTTTTGGTGGCATTTAACCATTTCACACAAATTGCCGTAACCGTACATCGGTACTAGGTCGCTAAATACAGTTATGGCAGCAGCTAGCTGCCATAACCCTGGTATTTTCAGCAACGGCGGGCGGTTCTCTAAGATAAAAGTGGGTGGATTCAATGCGAGATCACTTATCAGGGGTGGGATAGGATGGCCCCCCCCCAATGCGCATTCCGGACATCTCCACCGCTTACCGGAGCCGGCGGAGACGATCGGGTCCCTTCACCTCCGAGTCTGGATGGCGAGTGAGGGAATGATGGCCCCCACTCGGCTCCATAACATTAGATGGCGAAAGCGACGTCAAACATCACTTCCGCCCGATGGTCTTAAAAGGGGAAATTTTCTCTTTTTTTTTTGTACAAAAAGGGAAGAAGGTTTATTCAATTTAGGTGTAAATGTGAGTTCTGAGGTCTTTGTGACCCCAGATCTCATATTTAGTAAAACTGCAGCGGCTGGTCAGCAAGTGGTTAAAATCAGGCTAAATTTACGGTCTTATTTTTTTATCCAAAAAAAGCGCATTATTTCCAAGAAATTGCACTTGTAAGACCGCTGCGCAAATACGGTGTGACAAAGTATTGCAACAACCACCATTTTATTCTCTAGGGTGTCTGAAAAAAAAAAAAAATTATGTTTGGGGGTTCTAAGTAATTTTCTAGAAAAAAAAAAAAAAAAAAAATACTGATTTTAAACAAGTCTCAAATAAAGTGGTTTATCACCACTTTTTTTTCTAAGTAATTTTCTAGCAACAAAATGTAGATTTTTACATGTAGGAGAGAATTGTCAGAATTGGCCTGGTTGGCAAGTGGTTATTGACCCGAAAGGGACTAGTAAAAGGTCACTTTTGGGTCCCGGGTAATGCAGCGCAATCTGTGCTCCATTAGCTTCAGTGGACCATAGGGGGGAGACAGGGGTCTTTTAGAAAAATGCCTGAGAACACCCACTCCTCCACACTGTTATACAAATATCCAAAAGCATTCATGGGTGGATAACTCCTAAGAGCCGACCCACTGCTTGCACCAGGGCTAGGGACTCTAGAGAGGAGTACTAAGGCGGGGGGGGGGGGGGGATGGGGTCTGATGTTTTCAAGAAGCCGTGTACAGCACCCTGCTGGCCCCTCCCACCCGCCATGATCTGCCGCCACTGCACAGGGGAGCACAGAGTGATGACATCACTAGGTCCAAAAGTATGGAATGAAAATGGAAAGGATTTAAAAATATCATTAGCATATTGATGGAGGAAATAAGTACCAAATTGCAGGCCAATCTATAAGCAGATTAAACGTCACCTTTAATCAGGAGCTCCGAGTGTCAGCTGTCTGGCTGAGCCGTGTAGAAAAAGGTTTGTAAATCACAAAATTGGCAGTAAAAGAAAGCGACAAGCCATTTGGCAGCCTAATCCATAAACATGCTTCAAATGTGCAATCAGTTTGTGCCAGCTTTGCTTTAATCACCAAAAATATTACCCGGATCCCCCCACCCTTAGGAGGTCAGCCTTACCGTAGTTCTGTTCTATACATTCCAGGAGGGTCTTCTGCTTTTTCCGCGGCTGCTGCGTGATGGCGGCGTTTTCCTCTGAAATTGAGAAAGACGTAGAGCATGTGATTGGGAGACATTTATAGGTCAGAAAAAACAAAAAAAAAAAACAACAACAAAAAAAAAAAAAACACGACAACCCATCACCTTAGAGGACAGACGGAAGGGAGAGGCTCGCTGCAGTATGTACAGATTACAGAGAAGTGCCAGGATGTAAGAGAAACTTCACCCCTGTAATTGTTTATTTAGCCATCCAGGTTTAATTTAATTCTTTTTGAGATTTTGATATGCAATGAACATCAAAAGAACATTTAAAAACCAACATATTTGATGACGGATTTAGCCCTGGTTCACACTTGTGCAGCCCGCATCTGCGCAGGTACAGCAGTCTGAGCGGGCTGCATAAAAAAAAAAAAAAAAAAAGTTTTTGACCATGCGATTTCTCTGTAGTTCCCGCAAGTACACAATGCGTAGGGGGTGCCATTAAAGCGGTTGTATACGCCGCTTGGACATTTTTTACCTACAGGTAATCCCACAATTAGGCTTACCTGTAGGTAAAATGAATATCTCCTAAACCCACACAGTTTAGGAGCCATTCACCCTGCAAGCAGCCGCTGACGTCAGCGGCGCATGCGCAGTGAAGGTCCGATGCATCATGCCGGAACAGAGGACTCACGCATGCATGCGTGGGAGGGATGTCATCGCGGCTCCGGCCACTCGCAGCGCCAGAGCAGGCGACCCCGGAAGAAACGGCTGGGCAACAATTCGCCCCCCTCAGTGCTGACCGGGTAGGGCTGCGGGAGCTTCTTTCTAAAAAGGTATTTCTTAATGCGATGCATACTAGCACATTGTCATTTGTCTGGCAGATTTATTTATTTTTCTTCAGCGGTTTACTACCACTTTAGGAATGAATGGCAGCCCCGTCCGTCTCTGCAGAGCAGTGCGATGTGGCCCGCGGGCATCGCAGCTGTTTCTGCACCCACTGCAAACCTAGCCTTTTGGGGGGGGGGGGTTATTGTGTGATAAAACCCTGTGGTTGAGCCACTTCTACGGCCCCCCGTTACCTGTCATTTCGGAGGCAGCAGAAGAGGTTGTACTACTGGTGCCACAGCTGCAAAGCTGTGCTTCATTGCCAGAATTATACCCCCTGACATTTAGACTCATTTATACAAGCTTTGGTCTCCGAAAAGCGACCCAAACGTGGGTCATTTAACAGGCGGTGGAGGCGTTTCGCCTTCTCACCACCGGCTTTAACCCCTGATCATCACACAGCCGCGTGCATTGCATAGCGCCCATCAAAAATGACAGGGGGTAGAATTCCTACAAAGCATCGTGGCATGTGTACACCCCTGGCCTCTGCATCTACTGGAGGTATTGGTTGGGGGTTTTAAAAGGGAGGGGGGGTTTAATGCAACCCATTTAAGTTTTTGGGGCCACTCTGCAAGCTCCCCATGGTTGCAGCATGCTAGTGCAGGGATCAAGGGGTTTGAGCAAGCAGTGATGATCCACAATGCTTTCTCCCCACCTGACAAATGCTCTCTGCAGAACAATCTGAATGCAAACCAAAGCCAATGTGAACCAGCCCTATTACAGTAGTTAAGCCTGCTGGAAATGACATTGGTGCCATCAGGTCTGGAAAAATGTAAATGGGATTTTTTTTGTCATACTTACCTGTAAGAAACCTTTTTCTTTGAATACATCAAAGGACACTGTGCTAGGGTATTACTTACTGGGTTATACGCCATCTCTAGGTGAATGGACACTGGTAGACAGTCTTAGACAGGAAGTCCGCCCCTATATAACCCTTCTTCAGTTTTGTAGCAAGCACCAAATCCTCAAAGAAAAGAGGGGAGGGACCTCTGTGTCCTGTGATGTATTCAAAGAAAAGGATTTTTACAGGCAAGTATCATGGGGGAAAAAAAACCCAAAAACAAACCAGGACGTACTGGCTCCACGGAACTACCAGAGCATCTGCTCCAATTGCCAGGGGATCTCTTGTTCGGGACACAAACTGATGTAGGTTGTTGCTGAACCTGGATGCCAATAGATCAACATCTGGCCACCCCCAACGCTGGCAAATTTCCCAGAACAGCTTCGGATGTAGGGACAATTTCCCCGGGCAGATCTGCTGGCAGCTGAGATAATTCGCCCTCCAGTTCTAACCCTGGGATATGGACCGCCAATAGAACCGGCATATGCTCAGGCTAATATGTTGTTCCCTCTTCCTGAGCTGAACGACTCCTGGTAACGCCCTGGTGGTTTAATCATTATCTGACTGAACCCTGATAGGGCAGTACTGAAGCACCACGGTCCAGGACCGTAGGGCCAGACGTTCTGCCCGCAACTCCAGGATGTTGATGGTCAGGCTCTGCCCTTGACCATCTCCCCTGAGCCCCTCTAGGGTTGCTCCCCAGCCCGAGAGATTGGCGTCTGTACTCTCCAAGACACAGGGAGGTAGGATCTTCCCTGTAGCAGGTTCTGATCCTGCATAAGCGCGCCCAAGAAAAATCAGAACATAGGGTAATCCAGGGCTTGCCCTCTCCTGTTCCAAGCGAGGTCTTGTTGTATAGGCCTGGAATGGAACTGGCCATAAGGCACTGCCTCGAAGGAGAACAGTCTGCTGTCCGATGCACCTGATCCTTCAGGGCACAGATCTTTACGGGTGGAAAAAAAATACCCTTGCCTGGACTGTATCTAGGATCAGACCTAAATACTTGAGACTTTGAGCTGGTCTCAAGGCTGACTTTTCGGTATTTATGACCCCAGCCCAGGCTTTTTAAATACCGTACTGTGCAGGCTATGCTCTGTTCTAGAGCCTGTAGTGAGTGATCTCTGAGCAGGAGGACGTCAAGGTATCCGAGCTCTAAGACTCCCTGGGCCCTTAAAAGGCCTAGTACTGGTTCCAAGATCTTTGTAAACACGCAGGGTGCTGTGGCCCAAAGGGCAGAGCCACAAACTGAAAATGACATTCCTCTACTGCAAATCGCAGGAACCTCCGATGAGGCTGAAAGATAGGTACATGTAAATACGCGGACTGACTCCACCCGAAAGGACTAGATTAATAGATGGTTCAGGGATCTTAAATCCATAATGAGCCTTGTGTTCCTGTTTGGTTTTTGAAGCATGAACAGGTTTGAATAAAACCCTACGTCCCTTTCAGCTACAGGAACCTGTATAAAAACTCCCTGATGCACTAAACGATCTAGTGCTTGAAACATTAAGTTTCTCTTAGGTGGACCCGAGGGAACGCTAGATTTTAGAAACTTCTGAGGGGGAAAGCCCGTAATTCCAGCTTGTAACCGCGGGATACTTTCGAGGTGACCCACTTGTCCTCAACCACTGTTCTCCAAATGTCCGCAAAGTGCAGCAGCCTTCCCCCCACTCGATACTGGGGGCGTCCCCTCAAAACGGGGGGCTTGGTGCCAGGTTTAGAAGAGTTATGGACCCAGGGTTTCTCCTGGTCTTGCGGCTTACCCCTGGTTCTAGCGCCCTGTTGGCGGTGGAACTGCCTTGGCGCTGATACCTGAGGTTCTTCTCTTCACAGGAAGTAGAGAACTCTGCCCACCGGAAATCTTTTGGATATAATTCTGTCCAAATCACCAAACAAGCGTTTCCCATGAAAGGGGAATCCTGCCAATAACTTCTTACAAGGAAGCTTGGCTGACCAGTTCTTAAGCCACAAAAGTCTGCGCATGTGTACAGACAGGAGAACCAAATGAGAAACCTGCTGTATTAAATCCTTCAAGGCATCAACAGCAAAACAGCGCTCAAGGTATATTCTGCATTGCTTTCAGCAGGATCATCCTCTTGGTTAGGCCTGTCAGGCCTTCTGACCTGATCCTTTAAAGTGGATGTAAACCCAATGTCATCCTTTCTAAACTACTGCCATAGGGGTTATCTATAAGGATATACATGCCTCCTGCATGTATCTTTACCTGTCAAATGTCTCCCCTCTGTCTCTTATGAGACCCGAAAAACTGCAGATTCTGTGGGCGGGTCTGTTGTCTGGAGCTCGGTGGGTGGAGTCGTGATGTCAGTAGACTCCCCGCCCACCTCTATACTCCCCTTGTCAATATGCATTTTCTCCTGTGTATTTCTTACACTGAACTTCTGCTATGATCTCTAACATCCAGTGAAAAGAGAGGAAAGTAACCACATGATTCAGCATGCCAAATCATGGTGAGGTGTGGAACAGCCAATCCTTGCAGAGCTGCTGAAGAAAGGAGTGGGGGAGGGAATAAAAAAAAATAATGCATGTCTTAGGCTAGTGCACGAGATATGTAAATCACCTGTCACTCACAGCAAGGGGGAGGATTTGACAGTCTCTCAGTTTGTCAAGATTTATCCGTTTGTCAAGACTGGGCTCAAATGATAGGAAATCTTATACTCTACAGTATGACATAAAAAAAAAAAAAAAAAAAATTCGGTTTTTTATCCACTTTAAGGACTGGCAGACCAATTGCTGTGACAGCTGGCTGAATTAGCTGAATGGCCAAAGAAAAGGAAGCCTTTAATAGCGACTCCAGTTTCTTGTCAACAGGGTCCTTCAAGCCCTATGCGTTATTCACCAAACACGTTAAGTTGTTAAAGTAACAGACAGTCGCATCTACGGCTGGCATGCTCCACTTCTTAAACTTTTCCTCCATGGGATATAAAAGGGAAAACCTCTGGGGGGGGGGGGGGGGGGCGGGGACGACGACGACGAAAATCCTGTCAGGATGTTCCCAATCAGCATACATTGCCTGTTCCAACAGTGGGTGCAAGGGGAAAGCCTGTGTGGCCTGATGAGGCCTCAGGGTCCCCAAAGACAACCAGGGGGGCTCAGAAACCTATGCAGGAGGAAACTTAAAAGGCAGAACGAACCATCTTGGCAAGTCTGGATCAAAAGCCTCTGCGACAGAGGCCGACACCAACTGGAAATCTTCCGGCCCAGATTGCTCAGAAGCAGACTCATCTGCCGGGCCCTCCACAGTATCCTTGGCATTTAGCTCTTCCCCATCCTCAACCCATTCCTGCTCCAAGATAGGAGGCTCAGGGAAGGGGGGGGAGGGGGATCTGTCACGCTTATTACCAATCATGCCAGCAATCCTGTCCTCTAACCGGCTAGGGCGGAGGACAGATCATCCCTGGTGATGAAGGCTGAAGCAGCAGTGCTAACCGAAGGAAGAATACCAGACAGGTGCAGCGGCTTAGATTGCCTGGAAGCCTCTGGTCTTTCAAGGGATACAACACTAGGGTTTCAACTAGGCTCCTCAAGAGCTGATGACAGATGTGCCCTTCCCTGTAGTGTAAGCCCCACTCCCCTTTTTTTTGAAGACATCTGCAAGCCACAAAAAGGGAGTATCTGGGTTTTTCGAATTTACCCCAGAAGGGAGACCCTTTTTTGAGGCTCAACAATCCTGCTAACCAACACCTGGAGGACACACATGACCCGGGTAAGGAAGAATGAACTGCTGAAGTGACCTGGTTCAGAGCCTGCTCTGTGTGCCACAGCTGTCCCTTGGAAGCACCGCATGTCAGCCACCTTGAGCTTAAATAGGCTGGCTGTGTGCCGGGATGCTCAGCGCTAGCAGACCTGTGGCTGTACGCGGTCACGGCGGACACGTGTAGCTGTGTACGTGCCATCCATAGAGCTGTATACAGTGCCTGCACGGCAGTGTGTGCACACATAGTTCAGCATGGTGAAGCCGCGTGTGCCATGGCCGCCACTGGATTCTTGTGCATCATGGCAAACATTTGTGTGCAATAGCGAACCCACAGACTTATCCATAGAAAGCAGCCAAGACAACAGGAAAAAGGTACTCCTACATAAAAAACACAGCAGCTAGCCCAAAACTCCCCCTGCGGTCACCGCCACACAGGTGTACAGCCTCTAGCTAGTTTGACAGATTGTTACAATCCCTGGGGCATCCCTCAATAAGTAAATAAGGGGGCTTCACTTACCTGTCCAGGCGCAGGGCAGCCTTAGAAACCAAGAGCCCAATCTTCACCCATCACGGCAGGTTGCGTCACTTGGGGACCTTCAAGGACTGGGTACCCTTTCATGTTTTAGGGTCCACTCCCTTGGAACTGTATAGCACCCTGCAGGAATGCCTTAGCTCTGTGGTGTTCAGGATTCCACTACGCAGGGTCCAGTGCCCGAAAGGTCGCGTTACCAGACAAAACCTCGCAGGATCCTTGCGTCGTCTTTGCGAGGTTTAGGTACCATATATTTAAGCTTTTCTTCAAATGGATCAGATCGGTCAATCCCTTGATTCATTTAAGAACAACTTTGGGACTAAAGACCTGGGGCTAGAGAGCGCTCAAACTAAAAACGTGCCTATCCACCTTGCAAACACTGGTTAAAAAAACAAAAAACAAAAAACAAAAAAAAAAACAAAAAAAACAAACAACTTGAAGTACCCTCTGTATGGGAGGGGTTATATATAGGGGTGAACTTCCGGTCTAAGACTGTCTACCAGTGTCCATTCACCTAGAGATGGCGTATAAGCCAGTAATGAATAGCCTCCTAGCTCTGTGTCCCGTGATGTATGATAAAGAAATTAGGTAGGTGTGGGTTTCTTCACAGAGTTGGATGAGGGCAAGTACACTAAGGCCAATTCCTTTGAGAACATTCCATGTCCTGATATCAGTTTCACATTAAGATTTTTATTTTAGGACTTCCTAAATTATTTTAAAGGAAATTGTGGATGACTTACGACAGATCTGCGATCCAATCTTCTCCAACTGAACGCAGAGACGCTCAAATATTCCTTTCTTCACACCGGAGGAAGAGAGCAACTTGTTCTTTTCGATTTTCAGACACCTCAGGTAGTAAAGCAAAAAGGCAATAAACAGACTGTACTCAATTTAGATGTCAAACCATAAAGGCTCACTTATACTGCCAAACTTAGAAGTAAAGCTTTTTTTTTCCCAGAATCATACCTGCCTAGGTGGATGCTGCAGCTCTAAAGCTGAGAACCGAGCGATCAAACACCACAATCGCTCCCTAAGCAGAAAGCTGGGGGGCTGTCAGTCATTGGCTCTCTGCTCTGGGCCCCCCCCAGGACAAATCGTTACAATGTTTATACTTAAGTTTCACCGCTAAAGAATGTTGTGATTCTTGGCAGATTGCCCGTTTTTTTTCCCTTTCTTTTGACGGCTGTCGGCTTTAGCACAGCAGCGAGAATTCTCTACATAGAAATAATCAGGAAATACTTTTTTTCAAGATCACGATTCTTAACGATTATTTATGCAGCTCTAGTATATATCTATCTTCACTTCCACGTTTTGGGCGCGAGCGTGCGCCGGCAGCTCGCTCCCACTGATTTTACACAGCAGGAGCTGATCAGCGGGTTCCCACGGACCCAATGTCTGCTGCGACCAGGCGATCCTTCGTTACTCTGACAGAATGACAGTCTGCCCATGTAAACAAGGCAGACTGTCGTTCTGTGAGTACATGATCCTGTAAAGCAGAAACACAGATCCATGTCTTCCAGTAGTAAAAAGCACCTCCCCCAGAGTTAGTAAGCACTCCCTTTGATCGTCCCTGATGTTAACCCCATTGGTTGGGCACACATTTAACTCTTTGATCGCCCTATATATTTAACATCTTCCCTTCCCAGTAAGTGTCATTGGTACAGTCAGTGTCCTTAGTACAGTGACAGTGCATATTTTTACCACCGATCACTGCATTAGTGGTCCCCAAAAAAGTGTCAGTTAAGTGTCCGATTTTTACGCCGCAATATCAGTCCCGCTACAAGTCGCTGGTCGCCACCATTTCTAAAAAAAAAAAAAAAAAAGTCTCGGCTGTTATTATAAATTACCGCTCTGATCTGCAACAGGCAGGATCAGGAGCTGGCGGCATGTCGTGTCGCGATCTACCCGTCAGATGCCAGTGACATGTAGATGGGGGTCGGCAACCTGTCGATCGCAGTCTTAAAAGGGTTCACATTTGTATTAAGAATTTACTATGCAATAAAGAGGCCCCAGTATGTTACTAAACATTGTTCAATAGAGTAAAAGGATTTATTTTTAACCAATTCATTTTCATTTGTTTTATAATAAAACATACAAGTAGCTTTCTTTAAATGATAGCCCTAAGGTGGCTTCCCTAAAACCAGGCCTGAATACTTCTATTGAGAGAAGTCAGACACATTCTGCAGAAAATTCATGAAAATGAGATTGCCAACCCTCCCCCCCCTCCGTCCTCAAACCATCATACCTGCAAGCGGAGTACAGAGCGGCAGTGATAAATAAAGGTTTGGATAAATCGAGATCTTCTTGCTGAGCCTGAGGCAGCGTAGCTTCATATCTAGAGCAATGCAAACATATTCCAATTAAGGCGAATATTTGGATAACAATCAATTTGGATATCCATCACTACAATTACGAAAATGGATTGAAGTCAGGGGATGTGTATTTGTAACACCAGTTTAATTGAAAGCCAACTTAAACCCTTTAAAACTGAATTCCAGAAACTCCACTTCTTGGTAAAAAAAAAAAGGGAAGACACTATGAGTTAAGTCCAAGGAGGTGTATGACATCTCCTGGGTTTCTCTCTATTAACATCTGACAGTTTTATTGTGCTCTCCCATAAGACAGTTATCACAGTATTTCCTGCAGCCCGACTGGTTCACATCTAAGCGTCTTAAAACATAGTTGGTGCAGCTGCTATGCCAGTCCCTCCCCTCCTCCTGTCCAATCACAGAAGCCTTTGTATTAAGTGAACTCATTCACAAAATACAAAGGCTTCTCTGTATGGGCAGCAGAGGCGAGGGACGGGCATAGCTGCTGTGTGCCCCTCTCTCCATTTCCTCAGCCAGTGTCAGCTCTGGCAGAGCCATAAACTTGTCAGATATAAATAGAGATGTACAGGAGATGTCATGCACCTCCTTGGACTTCTCAGTGAGCCTCTACCTTTTTACAAAGTGGCTGAAATACTGGATTTCAGCTTTAAAGTGACGCTTCCATGGCAAATGCAAACGGAAGGTCTGCTTTATTTTTTATGTCTGCCCCCCGGGTTATAACCAAACCAACACCTCCGGGAGTCAGGGATGATGTCACCTTGCATTCTCGCAAAGATGGGAGCAAAAAAAACCAAAAAAACAAAAACAAACAAAACCTACCATTTGCCATAGTAGGTCCTCTAAAGGATGAGGGCTTAGAGGCCGCTGTGTGAGTATGTGCAGGGACACCTAATCACTTTACAATTGAAAATATAATCTAAAATATAATCTAAAATATAATCTAAAATATAATCTAAAATATAATCTAAAATATAATCTAAAATATAATCTAAAATATAATCTAAAATATAATCTAAAATATAATCTAAAATATAATCTAAAATATAATCGAATTCTTATTTCACTTGACAGATTTTTGGATGTCTGGCCTATAGAGTAATACAGTAGAGAGGAGGCGCACTACAACGGTTTTAGAAGAAACTAAAGTGATTGGCTGAAAAACATACAGCCAGCCAATTTCGTTTATCCAAAAAGGTAATTCAACAAGAGTCATGGAAGGGACTATTAACATACAAATGCACATCAACTATAAACCTGGGCCAGATTGTGTGAATGTTCTCAGGTGTCTGCAGGTGCCTAAAATCACACAGACCAAAAAGTACAAAGCCAATTGCCTTCTGACCTGTTGAGGATTGTGGATGCAAGGTTCACGGCCTCCATGCAGCCATGTTGTACAGCCAGGTCTCTGATGCCCAATTTGTTATCCACACCAAGCAAACACTCAAAGGACTTGAGGCAGTTCTGATAGACCTTCTTGTTGAGTCCAGACAGCCGCACCAGATAGTCCTGAAGAAAGAAAAAAGGGGTTTCCATACTAAACAGAGGTTCCTAAGCTGATGGTTCAACAGTTATGGAGAAAAGAGTAGGACTAAGTCAGCTCTCCTGAGGATGACCCTATCACTTTGAAACGTGTCAAGGATAATTTACGTCATCGTGACGCAACTTCCGCTGACGTCATCTGTGGGTCCTGAGCTGTGCCGCACTTCCGGTAGCAAAAACGGACGTCGGTTGGAACCCATCGCTAACAAATGCTGTTTACACCAGGTGCCAGGTTCAAAGGGCACTTTTAAATGTGAGTATTTCTACCTTAATTTAAAAATAGATTTATTAAGTGGTTTTACGCAATGAGGTGTCTCAGTCATCCTGGTCATAACAAGCGGAGGTGGATTTTTTCAAACGACAGTGATCAGCAAAGGCAATGCCCCACAAGCGCAATAGACCATACTAGTTGGTCACTACCATGTGGTGAGTGCAAGTCCATGTGGGGCACTTTGAGCACAAGTGGAACAGAGCCCATTTGTATGATTTAACCACTTAAGGACAAGAAGGTTTTACTCCCTTCCTGACCAGGCCATTTTTTTGCAATACAGCACGACAATTGCGCGGTCGTGCAACACTGTACCCAAATAAAAATTAATGTCCTTTGTTTCCCACAAATAGAGCTTTCTTTCGATGGTATTTGATCGCCTCTGCGGTTTTTATTTTTTGCATTATAAACAAAAACAAAGCGACAATTTTGAAAAAAAAATAAATCTTTTTACTATAAAACACATCCAATAATAAATACAAAATCTTTTTTAACCGCTTGCCGACCGCTGCATGTACATTTACGTCGGAAGAATGGCGTGGCCGGGCAAATGAGCTTACTTGTACGTCCCTTTGAATTTCCCGATAGGACTATCAACGGCAGGGAGAGGGCAAAGGTGGGCAGTCAGGCTATTGTTAGTCCTTTAAGATGCAGGAAGTGATGTGAATTGTCTGCGCCGATTCCCGTATTTCGAAGGCTTAAAGCAGTGGTCTCCAAACTGCCCGGGGGGAGGGGGAAATCAGATGTGGCCCTGCTCCTCCCGCTGACAACGGGGTACCATTCCTCCCACTAACGGCAACGGAGGGGCGCTACTCCATCCACTGACATCAATGATGGACACTAAACCCCCCCGCTAATACTTTTTTTTAGTACTCGCCAATACCGAGAGATAGAGAGATAGAGAGATAGAGAGAGACATTCACTAAAAAAAAAAAAAAAGTTAATTGTTTATCGTTTATAGACGTGAACAAAAAAAAAGGAAAATAAATTAAATGCAGGAGAATAGGGAGTTAATTAAGGCTGATTATTGTAAATTAAGGGTTAATAATGGGTTAAACAGAGGAACATTTATTCATCCCTTTGATTTGCAGATGAAGAAACCGTAAGATTGGAGAAGAAACAATGTTTCTTTTTATTTTAGTGTTTTCGTGGCTAAGCATTGTTAATAAACACTGCCGGCTGCTTTTTTTTGACAGCTCCAATTACCGGACTTCTTTAACACTTCAGCTGTCAACAGGGGAGACCCCGCTGACAGCTCAAAGAACCGAGCCTGAAAGTATCGGCTTCAGGTATCGGTGCATTTGCACGAGTACCGATACTTGTGCAAATACTCGGCATCGGCACCGATACTAGTATTGGTGCAACCCTACTTCCTATGTATGGAAAACGACTAATTATACGGATCATTTGCAGGCAATCGGGCATCCTAAAATCTTGCACAGCGATCTCTCACCTTATCCACAGGGTGATGAAGTGACGTAGCTGCGAGCTCAAGACACATGACCGCAGTACTTGTTGCTGTAGACATGGCCGAGAGTCCTGCGCACTTTAACTGCGACAGGCGCAGCAGCTCCTCCGCCTTCCTGTAACAATAATCAGAACCACATGATGGCAACAGCTTAAAGTCACATTGCCCGCCCCCCCCCCCCCAATGAGATGTAAATGTCAGCACTTCCTGATTTCTTGCCTAGGTGAGAAGGACCTTTGTGCTCCCGCCATGCAGATGTCCTGTGGGCTTTGGGTCCCTCAGCACAGATCACTAAACTAGAAGTTCTTGGCATCCGTGTCCCATGGGGGAGATTTTCCTTCACTACCGGGATCACCAAAACAGGCAATGAACCCGAAAGCGAAGGAAGCGAGTGGAAATCCCCCCCAAAGAGCGAGGGGCCACAGCAACCCCCCCCAAAGAGCGAGGGCCACGACAACCCCCCTCCTCCCCCCCCCCCAAAGAGCGAGGGCCACGACAACCCCCCTCCTCCCCCCCCCCCCAAAGAGCGAGGGCCACGACAACCCCCCTCCTCCCCCCCCCCCAAAGAGCGAGGGCCACGACAACCCCCCCTCCTCCCCCCCCCCCCAAAGAGCGAGGGCCACGACAACCCCCCTCCTCCCCCCCCCAAAGAGCGAGGGCCACGACAACCCCCCTCCTCCCCCCCCCAAAGAGCGAGGGCCACGACAACCCCCCTCCTCCCCCCCCCCCAAAGAGCGAGGGCCACGACAACCCCCCTCCTCCCCCCCCCCAAAGAGCGAGGGCCACGACACCCCCCTCCTCCCCCCCCCAAAGAGCGAGGGCCACGACAACCCCCCTCCTCCCCCCCCCAAAGAGCGAGGGCCACGACAACCCCCCTCCTCCCCCCCCCCCAAAGAGCGAGGGCCACGACAACCCCCCTCCTCCCCCCCCAAAGAGCGAGGGCCACGACAACCCCCCTCCCCCCCCCCCCAAAGAGCGAGGGCCACGACAACCCCCCTCCTCCCCCCCCCCCAAAGAGCGAGGGCCACGACAACCCCCCTCCCCCCCAAAGAGCGAGGGCCACGACAACCCTCCTCCCCCCCCCCAAAGAGCGAGGGCCACGACAACCCCCCTCCCCCCCCCCAAAGAGCGAGGGCCACGACAACCCCCTCCCCCCCCCCAAAGAGCGAGGGCCACGACAACCCCCCTCCCCCCCCCCAAAGAGCGAGGGCCACGACAACCCCCCTCCCCCCCAAAGAGCGAGGGCCACGACAACCCCCCTCCTCCCCCCCCCCAAAGAGCGAGGCCACGACAACCCCCCTCCTCCCCCCCCCAAAGAGCGAGGGCCACGACAACCCCCCTCCTCCCCCCCCCCAAAGAGCGAGGGCCACGACAACCCCCCTCCTCCCCCCCCCAAAGAGCGAGGGCCACGACAACCCCCCTCCTCCCCCCCCCAAAGAGCGAGGGCCACGACAACCCCCCCCTCCCCCCCCAAAGAGCGAGGGCCACGACAACCCCTCCCCCCAAAGAGCGAGGGCCACGACAACCCCACCCCCCCCCAAAGAGCGAGGGCCACGACAACCCCACCCCCCCAAAGAGCGAGGGCCACAACCCCCCCCCCCAAAGAGCGAGGGCCACAACAACCCCTCCCCCCCCAAAGAGCGAGGGCCACAACAACCCCCCCCCCCCCCCAAAGAGCGAGGGCCACGACAACCCCCCTCCCCCCAAAGAGCCACAACAACCCCCTCCCAGAAAGCGATACTGAACTGTTGTTAGTACAACACCCCCCAGCAAGCCCGATCCCCCATAACCCCCTGTATACACAGGTATAGTATTAGTCCGCCTATACCAGACCATGCTGGAACTTCTGGTTCTCCAGCAGACAGACTATGTTCGCACCACGGAGGATCCTGTAACTGGTGATCCCCCCCCGAGGGACACCTACCCCAGGACCCGGCCGGAGCTGATCCCCAGCTTTGGTGCCAATCTCCGCAACACGTCCGTCTCCATCATCAGATACGATCAGGATTTCGCGGGAAAACTCAACTAAACCTCGCTGGTTCTTTATGAACTCCGCCCACACACACTGCCATTGGCCGGGCGGAAGGATTTCGAACGCAGACGGTCTAAAGGGGGCGGGACAGAGTGCAGGAAGTTTGCAGGCGGATCCCAGAATTCTCAGCGAGGTGCCGACGATGGAGGAGAAGGACAGTGATAGGAGGAGGACTGTGATAGGAGGAGGACTGTGATAGGAGGAGTGTAATAGGAGAAGGCTTGTGATAGGGGGAGGACTGTGATAGGAGGCGGAGACTGTCTTTATGAGAATCACTGAAGTCTTTACCTAAAATAGTTACCCGGAAAGAGACCCTGTCCTTCCCTTAAACACAACATAGAAAGAATAGTAAAGTACATTTAACCATTTGATACCCAGTACAATTCTGACATTTCTCTCCTACATGTAAAAATCATATTTTTTTGCTAGAAAATTGCTCAGAACCCCCAAACATTATATATGTTTTTTTTTAGCAGACACCCCGGGGGAATAAAATGGCGGTCGTTGCAACTTTTTATCTTGCACGGTATTTGCACAGTAATTTTTCAAACATTTATTTTTTATTTTTTTAAACTTTTACGCATTAAAAAAAATAAAAAAAAAAATAGTAAAGTTAGCCTTTTTTGCATAATGTGAAATATGATGTTAGTTAATAGATACCTAACATGTCACGCTTTGAAATTGCGCACACTCGTGGAATGGCACCGAACTTCAGTACTTAAAAATCTCTATAGGCGACGCTTTAAATATTTTTACAGGTTACCTGTTTAGAGTTACAGAGGAGGTCTAGAATTATTGTTCTCGCTCTAACGTTTGCGGCGATACCTCACAGGTGTGGTTTGAACGCCGTTTACATATGTAGGCGCGACCTACGTATGCATTCGCTTCTGCGCGCGGGAACGAGGGCGCTTTCAATTCTTTTTTTTATTGTTTACTTTACTTTTATTTTTCTATTTTGACACTTTTTGTACTTTTTTTTCATTCCTATTACAAGGAATGTAAACATCCCTTGTAATGGGAATAATGCGTGACAGGTCCTCTTTACAGTGAGATCTGGGGGGGTCAATAAGTCCTCAGATCTCTCCTCTAGGCTGGGAAGCCTGAAAAAAAAAAAAGATCCTGGCTTCCCAGCCGAGGCAGTGGCATTATTTCAAATGCAGAGGCCGGGCCTGACGTCATAACATCGCTCCCAGCCTCCGAAAGATCATAGAGACGTCCGGGGCCGCTTGGCCCGCCGGATTCTCTATGGTAAACTTCCGGCATGAACCGGTTCCTTCTCCCTCTCGCCGATCGTATGGCGACCCGGGAGAAGCACCGGAGGGCGGTGGGAGGGGGTGGGGGCACTTCCTCTCCCGCTGCCTGTAAGGAAAATCAATTGGCTGAACAGCCGCTGCAGGGAATGGCCGGCTCATATCTGAATGATGCCTGTAGCTGCACCCATCGTTCAGATATCCCCACTCAAAGTCTGTGACATCATATGACCTCCTTGGGCAGGAAGTGGTTAAAGTGGAAGCAAACTTTCTCAATCAACAATAACCATTTAAATCCTCATGCTGCTAACTTTAGTAAATAGAGAGGAAGATGTATTATAGTTACTTGTTTTACGTTTATTTATTTTTTTACATTTCTTCAGTTACTTCCTGGTTTCTGGCCTAAGCCAAAATGAAGTCATACATCCCAGGAGTCTTCAAGGAAGGAGGGGCTTTCTCAGCCACTGTGCCAATCCATTGGAGCCACTGTGCCCATCAATAGCAGCCACTGTGCCCATTAATAGCAGCCACTGTGCCCATTAATAGCAGCCACTGTGCCCATTAATAGCAGCCACTGTGCCCATCAATAGCAGCCACTGTGCCCATCCATTGCAGCCACTGTGCCCATTAACAGCAGCCACTGTGCCCATCAATAGCAGCCACTGTGCCCATTAATAGCAGCCACTGTGCCCATTAATAGCAGCCACTGTGCCCATCAATAGCAGCCACTGTGCCCATCCATTGCAGCCACTGTGCCCATTAATAGCAGCCACTGTGCCCATTAATAGCAGCCACTGTGCCCATCAATAGCAGCCACTGTGCCCATCCATTGCAGCCACTGTGCCCATTAATAGCAGCCACTGTGCCCATTAATAGCAGCCACTGTGCCCATCAATAGCAGCCACTGTGCCCATCCATTACAGCCACTTTGCCCATCCATTGCAGCCACTGTGTCCACCCATTGCAGCCACTGTGCCCATCAATAGCAGCCACTGTGCCCATCATTAGCCAACCACTGTGCCCATCAATAGCAGCCACTGTGCCCATCCATTGCAGCCACTGTGCCCATTAATAGCAGCCACTGTGCCCATTAATAGCAGCCACTGTGCCCATCCATTACAGCCACTGTGCCCATCCATTGCAGCCACTGTGCCCATCCATTGCAGCCACTGGGCCCATCAATAGCAGCCACTGTGCCCATCCATTGCAGACACTGTGCCCATTAATAGCAGCCACTGTGCCCATCAATAGCAGCCACTGTGCCCATCCATTACAGCCACTGTGCCCATCCATTGCAGCCACTGTGCCCATCCATTGCAGCCACTGTGCCCATTAATAGCAGCCACTGTGCCCATCATTAGCCAACCACTGTGCCCATCCATTGCAGCCACTGTGCCCATCAATAGCAGCCACTGTGCCCATCAATAGCAGCCACTGTGCCCATCAATAGCAGCCACTGTGCCCAATCATTGCAGCCACTGTGCCCATCAATAGCAGCCACTGTGCCAATCCATTGCAGCCACTGTGCCCATCCATTACAGCCACTGTGCCCATCAATAGCAGCCACTGTGCCCATCCATTGCAGCCACTGTGCCCATCAATATCAGCCACTGTGCCCATCTATTGCAGCCACTGTGTCCCCCTTGCGGTATTTAACCAGCACCGCCCCCTCATTGTCTGACCAGCACTTACCCCATCTTGGTGGCGGGTCAGGCAGTGGGTGATGGCGGCAAGCTGTGGGACGGGCACTGGGTCCTGTGTACTCCATGCTTCCGCCATGTATCCCTTCTTTCTTCCTGCAAGGCGTCCAATAGCATCGCCTGTCCTTTCAGCCAATCAGGTGACGGGTAACAGACCCGCGCTTCCTGATTGGCGGACAGGCGGTTCACTGCTGCCAATCTGTGTCCACCAGTGTCTTCTCATCAATGTCACCCATCAGTGCTACCTGTCAGTGCCTCTTCATCAGTACCGCCTATCAGTGCCTCTTCATCAGTACCGCCTATCAGTGCCTCTTCATCAGTACCGCCTATCAGTGCCTCTTCATCAGTGCCCACCAGTGCCGTCTATCAGTGCCCACCAGTGCAGCCTATCAGTGCCCACCAGTGCCGCTTATCAGTGCCCACCAGTGCAGCCTATCAGTGCTCACCAGTGCAGCCTATCAGTGCCCACCAGTGCAGCCTATCAGTGCCCACCAGTGCAGCCTATCAGTGCCCACCAGTGCCGCTTATCAGTGCCCACCAGTGCAGCCTATCAGTGCCCACCAGTGGAGAAAAATTACCTGTTTGCAAAATTTTATAACAAACTATGAAAAAGTTTTTTGGTTTTTTTTCAACATTTTCTTTTTTTTTCATTTGTTTAGCAAAAAACATAAAACCCAGTGGTGAAAAAACCCCACCAAAAAAAAAGCTCTATTTGTGTGGAAAAAAAAAATGATAAAAATGTCATTTGGGTACAGCGTTGCACGACCGCGCAATTGTCATTCAAAGTGTGAGAGCGCTGAAAGTTGGCCTGGGCAAGAAGTGGGGGTATAAGTGCCCGGTATTGAAGCGGTTAATGTGAAATCCCTATTCAAATAGGCGTGTCCACCAGTCCCTATAGGTACGAGACTGTAAGCAGGTTTTATTTTTTTTTAAACTGTTTTTCTCCAGATAAGACGACAGCTTTAAGAGAAAGACAGGAAGTTTCATTACACCTTGTCATGGCGTTGTCACCAGGACAGGAAGTGAGGGGGAGTCTCCCAAAGGGGGACACAGGAAGCTGTTATTATTACCATCTTTGTGCTTGTGGTGAGGATTTCCTGACATGGAGATGTGTGTTCTCTGGATATACACTTTATTATTATTCTACACTGACATGGGGGGGGATTGTGAGGTGATTCCTGTCAGGTTGTGTCATGTTTTGTGTCACATTGGCTCAGCCCCCCCACAGGAGCCTCTTCTATTATTACACAATGATATCGGAAGTTTCCTGAGGTGACCCCCCCCCCCGCTGTGTCCTGTCACAGAACACCCCCCCCCCCTCTCAATGAGGGTGACACGGCAGAGCCGCTATGACACGACGCGCCCCTTCCCCCGCCGCCTCATTGGCCACCGCCCCTGTCCGTCTTCACTGATTCGAGCCAATCAAGGTGCGGACCAATGAGCGGCTCGCTATCATAGAGAAGGGCGGGGCGGAGCGTACAGGTCACATGACTGGAAGGAGAAGCTCAGATATCATGGTGAGTGTTGGGGTCCCGTCACCCCGGATTGTGTGTGTGGTGGGGGAAGGGCTGTAGAGAGGGGGTTAGGAGGGAGGGGTGAGACCTAAGAAGAGTGAGGGGGGGCAGGTGAGGCTGGAGGGGGAGGAGGGCGGTGCTGGGCCCTGTCTTCTGGCCTATGGAGAGACAGTGGGGGGCCACACTGCTGGTCTGCAGCTATAGAGGGGGGTGTACCATTGTCATCTGGGGGGGTCCCTGATCCCCCTCTGTGTATATAAAGATGTTTTCATCCATACTCCTCTACCTATTTTGTGTGTGTGTGTGTGTGTGTGTATATATATATATCTATCCCCCTTCCATCATTTGGGGTAATGCATCAAAACGCTCTGCCCGTGGACGCTGCCCGCATCAAATTGCTCTGTCCGTGGACGCTCTGCCCGCGTGCCAAAACGCTCTGTCCGTGAACGCTCTGCCCGCATCAAAACGCTGTGACCATGGACGCTGCCGCGTGCCAAAACACTGTGTCCGTGGACGCTGCCCGCATCAAAACGCTCTGTTCGTGGATGCTGCCCGCGTGCCAAAATGCTTTGCCCGTGGACACTGCCCGCATGCGCAAACGCTCTGTCCGTGGACGCTGCCCACATCAAAACGCTCTGTCCGTGTGCCGAAATGCTCTGCCCGTGGACGCTGCCCGCGTGCCAAAACACTCTGTCCATGGATGCTGCCCGTGTGCCAAAAACGCTCTGTCCGTGGACGCTGCCCGCGTGCCAAAACGCTCTGTCCGTGGACGCTGCCCGCATGCGCAAACGCTCTGTCCGTGGACGCTGCCCGCGTGCCAAAACGCTCTGTCCGTGGACGCTGCCCGCGTGCCAAAACGCTCTGTCCGTGGACGCTGCCCGCGTGCCAAAACGCTCTGTCCGTGGACGCTGCCCGCGTGCCAAAACGCTCTGTCCGTGGACGCTGCCCGCGTGCCAAAACGCTCTGCCCGTGGACCAAAACGCTCTGTCCGTGGATGCTGCCCGCATCAAATTGCTCTGTCCGTGGACGCTCTGCCCGCGTGCCAAAACGCTCTGTCCGTGAACGCTCTGCCCGCATCAAAACGCTGTGACCATGGACGCTGCCGCGTGCCAAAACGCTGTGTCCGTGGACGCTGCCCGCATCAAAACGCTCTGTTCGTGGATGCTGCCCGCGTGCCAAAATGCTTTGCCCGTGGACACTGCCCGCATGCGCAAACGCTCTGTCCGTGGACGCTGCCCACATCAAAACGCTCTGTCCATGTGCCGAAATGCTCTGCCCGTGGACGCTGCCCGCGTGCCAAAACACTCTGTCCATGGATGCTGCCCGTGTGCCAAAACGCTCTGTCCGTGGATGCTGCCCGTGTGCCAAAACGCTCTGTCTGTGGACGCTGCCCGCGTGCCAAAACGCTCTGTCCGTGGACGCTGCCCGCATGCGCAAACGCTCTGTCCGTGGACGCTGCCCGCGTGCCAAAACGCTCTGTCCGTGGACGCTGCCCGCGTGCCAAAACGCTCTGTCCGTGGACGCTGCCCGCGTGCCAAAACGCTCTGTCCGTGGACGCTGCCCGCGTGCCAAAACGCTCTGTCCGTGGACGCTGCCCGCGTGCCAAAACGCTCTGTCCGTGGACGCTGCCCGCATCAAATTGCTCTGCCCGTGGACCAAAACGCTCTGTCCGTGGATGCTGCCCACAGGCCAAAACGCTCTGTTTTAAAGCGGAGTTCCACCCATTTCAAAGTCAGCAGCTACAAAAAGTGTAGCTGCTGACTTTTAAGAATCGGACACTTACCTGTCCCAGGGTCCAGCGATGCTGGGGATTGAAGCCCTGCCTCCTCTCTCCCTTCTCTCCACGGCACCCCGCCACAGCCGGCTTCACAGCCAGGTGCGCATGCCGCGATGCACGACGTAGTGAATGGCCGGGCACTCTTCTGGGACCTGTGACGTGTCCCAGAAGATTGGAGGGGGGGGGGTGAGGTGAACTTCCCCTGCTGCGGGGGAGCTGGGTGCCTGTCAAAACTGGGTACCCAAACCCCCCCCCCCCCCAAAAAAAAAATGACATGCCAAACGTGGCATGTCAAGAGGTCCCCAGTAATTAAAGCGGAAGTTCCATTTTTGGGTGGAACTCCGCATTAAGCATGCGGGCAGCAGTCGATTTTGGGCTGCAGTGAGGCGTGGCAGGGTGATGCACCTTTTACCATTTTTTTTTTTTTGTCACCTTTTGAGGTGTATAAATCTCATGTCACCACACAGCAGCGTGATGTGTTGTGCTGTGCAGTGCCTTCCTGTGTGCTGCGGTATGTAATACATCATGTCTGCATTTTATTGCAGCTCACAGCACCGCACCTCCCAGGCTGAACTGCAGTACGAACGGGGGGCACACATAAAGCAATTGCTTTCTATGTGCCCTAGTGGTGGCTGGCATTCTTCTAGTGCAGAAAAATGCCAGTGATCACACTAGTGTGAGGTCGGATTGCTTAAGCGATCTCAGTGGAAGTCGTCCCCCCCCCCCCCCCCTCCTCTCTGCCCGCCGCCATTCACAAAGCGCAGTGGGCATTTGGCTGTGAGGACTGAAGGAGTCACAGCCGGTGTCTTGCCGAGAAAGTTCCCTCGGCGGATAAGTTCCTCCCCTGTACTGCGCCTGCGCAGTACCAACTGCTGTCAGCCGGCGGAGATAGCCGAAGCTCAAAATCCACAATCGGCTGTACACGGCGCCTGCGCTCTGGGTCCAGATTCCTTCCCCACCATCCAAGTGGACCTGGAGGGGGAATCTAAAAGTGCCGAGCGCAGCGAGGCCGTGCCCGAAGCGTGGCGAGCGAAGCGAGCCCGCGAGGGGCCCTCTTACAGGCGCCGTGTACAGCTGATTTTGAGCTGTTCCGCTTCGGCTATTTCCGCCGGATCGTACTGCGCATGCGCAGTACAGTGAGGAACTTATCCGCCGAGCGGAACTTATTCGGCAGAACACCGGCTGCCCGCAGTTAAGATGCCAGGGACCGGGAAGACTGGTGAATAAACTGGGTCGGGTGAGGGACAGCACTGGATCCTTGGACAGGCGGGTGTCTGTTTATTAAAGGTCAGCAGCTACAGTTTTTTTTTTAGTTTAAAAAAAAAAAAAAAAGATTTTCACACATATGGCTGAAACTCCGCTTTAGTCTGTTTGGGCCAACACAGGGAGGATTGCTGCAGCGGGAAAGTGGCAAGGGGGTGCAAAAAATGTGTATGCATGGTTGGGGGGAGGGGTCGTGATCGAGTAGCCAGGCTCTGTCCATTTGTCCTGGACTGACAAGTGACATGGTCTCTTTAAACCTGAACTCCTGGCAAATTATAAAAGAATCAAATTAACGCCGCTCTGTAATCATCATTACACCGTTAAAGGTATATATTTTTTTAATGCAAGCAGCATTGGTACCTGAGTTTAACTTCATATCCGCTTCCTGCAGTCTCTGTACAGCAGGGCTGGTGTGTGAGATGAAGCAGTACAAGGAGCCAATCAGCTCATGTGCCAAGAGGAAGCTTGTTGATAGGTGAAAAAAGCGGAGAGAGGCGGGGTTGGGTTCAGGACAACCTGGGCTCAGAGGAAGTGGGTTGGATGATGCAGGCCGTCAGACTGAGGACATCTCGTGAGAGAAAAGAAGTAGGCAAGAATATAGCTAAACCAGGGAGGGGTAGGCAACCTTTGAGGTGGAGAGCTACCTGAACAACATCAAAGATCACAGGGGCTTGGCATCTTGTATTTATTTATTTTAAGAAATTAACTAGCAAGGCCTAACAACAGTGGGGAGGGAAAGTATTCAGACCCCCTTAAATTTTTCACTCTTTGTTATATTGCAGCCATTTGCTAAAAATCATTTAAGTTCATTTTTTTCCCTCATTAATGTACACACAGCACCCCATATTGTACACACAGCACCCCATATTGTACACACAGCACCCCATATTGTACACACAGCACCCCATATTGTACACACAGCACCCCATATTGACAGAAAAACACAAAATTGTTGACATTTTTGCAGATTTATTAAAAAAGAAAAACTGAAATATCACATGGTCCTAAGTATTCAGACCCTTTGCTGTGACACTCTATATATATATATATATATATATATATATATATATATATATATATATATATATATATATATAACTCAGGTGCTGTCCATTTCTTCTGATCATCCTTGAGATGGTTCTACACCTTCATTTGAGTCCAGCTGTGTTTGATTATACTGATGGGACTTGATTAGGAAAGCCACACACCTGTCTATATAGGACCTTACAGCTCACAGTGCATGTCAGAGCAAATGAGAATCATGAGGTCAAAGGAACTGCCTGAGGAGCTCAGAGACAGAATTGTGGCAAGGCACAGATCTGGCCAAGGTTACAAAAAATTTTCTGCTGCACTTAAGGTTCCTAAGAGCACAGTGGCCTCCATAATCCTTAAATGGAAGATGTTTGGGACGACCAGAACCCTTCCTGGAGCTGGCCGTCCGGCTAAACTGAGCTATCAGGGGAGAAGAGCCTTGGTGAGAGAGGTAAAGAAGAACCCAAAGATCACTGTGGCTGAGCTCCAGAGATGCAGTCTGGAGATGGGAGAAAGTTGTAGAAAATCGACCATCACTCCAGCCCTCCACCAGTCAGGCTTTATGGCAGAGTGGCCCGACGGAAGCCTCTCCTCAGTGCAAGACACATGAAAGCCCACATGGAGTTTGCTAAAAAACACCTGAAGGACTCCAAGATGGTGAGAAATAAGATTCTCTGGTCTGATGAGACCAAGATAGAACTTTTTGGCCTTAATTCTAAGTGGTATGTGTGGAGAAAACCAGGCACTGCTCATCACCTGTCCAATACAGTCCCAACAGTGAAGCATGGTGGTGGCAGCATCATGCTGTGGGGGGTGTCTTTCAGCTGCAGGGACAGGACGACTGGTTGCAATCGAGGGAAAGATGAATGTGGCCAAGTACAGGGATATCCTGGACAAAAACCCTCTCCAGAGTGCTCAGGACCTCAGACTGGGCCGAAGGTTTACCTTCCAACAAGACAATGACCCTAAGCACACAGCTAAAATAAGGAAGGAGGGGCTTCACAACAACTCAGTGACTGTTCTTGAATGGCCCAGCCAGAGCCCTGACTTAAACCCAATTGAGCATCTCTGGAGAGACCTAAAAATGGCCGTCCACCAACGTTTACCTTCCAACCTGACAGAACTGGAGAGGATCTGCAAGGAGGAATGGCAGAGGATCCCCAAATCCAGGTGTAAAAAACTTGTTGCATCTTTCCCAAAAAGACTCATGTCTGTATTAGATCAAAAGGGGGCTTCTACTAAATACTGAGCAAAGGGTCTGAATACTTAGGACCATGTGATATTTCAGTTTTTCTTTTTTAATAAATCTGCAAAAATGTCAACAATTCTGTGTTTTTCTGTCAATATGGGGTGCTGTGTGTACAATATGGGGTGCTGTGTGTACATTAATGAGGAAAAAAATGAACTTAAATGATTTTAGCAAATGACTGCAATATAACAAAGAGTGAAAAATTTAAGGGGGTCTGAATACTTTCCGTCCCCACTGTAAATAGTAAGAAAAACATAAAAATTAGAATAAAACAAATGTCACTGTAAAAATATAAACTTGGTCTACCAGGTAAAGGTTGTGAAAAAAAAAAAAAAACCTGCAAGACAAAGGCATGATGAGCTAGTATGCATCACATACCAACTCATTATGTAATACTTCCCTTAGAACAAAGCCCTGCAGCGGCGCCCGCACACCGCTGACACGACCGACATCGTTCCTGGAGTTACTTCCGGGTTTGCGGGCTCCGGCGCTGTGATTGGCTGGAGCTGCGATGACGTCACTCCCGCACATGTGCCGCACGACATCAGATGCCACAGCATACAGTAAATATCTACTATACTCTGCAAGTTTAGGAGATATTTACAATGCCTATAGGCAAGCCTATAATAAGGATTACCTTTAGGTACAAAAACACAAGGGGAGTTTACTTCCTCTTTAAGTGGACAGGGTCAGTCAGTAGAGCAGAGGTTGGTGTCGGTAGGGCAGTGAACACGGTCAGTAAGTAGGGCAGCGGACGGTGTCGGTCAGTAAGAGCAAACGTTGGTGTCGTTAGGGCGGCGGACGGTGTCGTTAGGGCGGCGGACGGTGTCGTTAGGGCGGTGGACGATGTCGGTAGGGCAGTGGACGGTGTCAGTCAGTCAGAGCAAAAAGGGGGTGTCAGTCAGTAGAGCAGAGGTTGGTGTGTTGTTGTTTTTTTTTCTTCTTCTTTTTTACAGTTTAAGAACCCTGTGGGGGGGTTGATGAAATATCAGGGGTCTAAGCAGACCTCTAAAGTCTCATTTTTGAGACAGAGAAAGGGACTGAGGACACAGATTCCCCAGTCCTTTTCTCTGCAGCCTCAGCTGCACTGGACAATGAATGAATGCAAAGTGCTCTGTGCTCAGGGGCTTCCTGTTCACTCACAAACACAGTTTACTATGCTTCAGTTATGAATGTACACAGTAAGTGATCGGTACTGATCACTCACTGTGTTCATTCATTCAGGAAAGAAAGGGGCCAGTTAATGACTTTTTTTTTACTGGCCTCTATCCCCGTTCTCCATCGTGAAACGATCCCCCGCAGGAGAGGAGAAGAGAGGAAGCTGGCTGCGGCGGTGGGAGAGGAGAGTACACAGGGATGTTGGGGCAACTGAAGGAAGGGAAACGTGGACGGGAGGGATAGTGGAATGGTATTTACTGGAACTGATCCCCTTGATTGATTTCAGTGAATGGCGCCCCCCGCTCTATAGACGGAAGGTTAAAATTGTAGCAAAAGCTGGGGGGTGTGTGTGTGTGTTTTTTTTTTTTTTTTGTTTGTTTGTTTTTTATTCTTTTCCTTTTTATTTGTTGTTTTGCAAACAGTTCAGCTTTAAATACAAACGTGTGTAATTACAAAGTGTCCATAAAAACAAGGTTTTACCTCGCATTGGATGGATTATTTCCATCAAACTGACCGCTATTATAAATAAACATTGAATTGTTCTACATTTCCTTTTATCTCCTACAAACGCCATATGAAGGGCGACCTGCCAATGTTTAGCTGTTGGCAGGACAAGCTGGAATTTTTAGTTCTTTGGCGTTCTGAGGGCAGTGGGTTGGCTCCATCATTTCCAGGTTTGCTCTGATCCCCGCCTTCACTTTTCAGTAGGGTTGGCGTTCCCCTTGTCGGACTCCATGCTCTTTGCCCGCCTCTCCTTTCCGATTTGCTTTGTTATTCTTTGTGTTCGGCTTTCTATATCTGGCATCCGATCGTCACACGAGCCTGTCGGGTTTCAGAATGTTTTATTTAAGTCAATTCTGCTTTCAAAGATGAAAGCTTAAATGGGTCTATTGATAGAAAATTGACTGAGATTGCCAGGAAAGGCAGAAATATTGAGAGCGTTCCATCGGGCCCCAGCCATTCCAAGTTAACCTCTTGACTCTTGGTGTAAAGAAGAACTGCATTGGGTATTGTTTATATCTGTAACCGGCTACCAACATTAATAACCTGAATTTAAAGCTGAACTCCGGGCACACAAATGTTTAATTTCTAAATATATTTGGAAAGAAGAAAAACTCCACATGCATGCATTCGCCACGGCCTTCATTATCCGATTACGGGTAAAAACATCACGCAAATTTCTTGTGAAAAAAAAAAAAAAAAATCACGCAATAGTAGGGAACAAAGATGCATGAAAGTAAAAAAAAACTGTCCATTCTGCCATTGGCTACCGCTACTGTCAATCACAGCCAGTGAGCCAATAAGAAGAGTGAATGGACACACACAGCAGCGGCTTAGGAGTGAGCCTGCTTGGGTGCCCCCATAGCCAGCTGATTGGTGTGGGGGGCACTCGGCAGGAAGGAGGGGCCAGGAGCGCCGGCGAGTGACCCGAGAAGATCGGGGCTGCTCTGTGCAAAACCACTGCACAGAGCAGGTAAGCATGACATGATTGTTATGTAAAAAAAAAAAAAAAAAAAGCTGCCTTTTAATATCACTTTAATGCGTTTCACTCCACGCAATTATAGTCTTAACGAGCTCAGATTAAGGTAGTTGTAAAGGCGGAAGTTTTTTTTTTTAAATCTTAATGCATTCTATGCTTTAAGATAAAAAGCCTTCTGTGTGTAGCAGCCTCCACAGCACCCCCCAATACTTACCTGAGCCCCATCTCTATCCAGCGATGTCCACAAATCTCTTGACCGTCTGGGACTCTCCCTCCTGATTGGCTGAGACACAGCAGTGGCGCCATTGGCTCCTGTGGTTGTCAGTCAAAGTCAGTTAGCCAATCAGGGGAGAGAGGGGGCGGGGCTGAGCGGCAGCTTCATGTCTGAATAGACACACTGAGCTGGAACTCGGCTTGGGTGCCCCCATAGCTTGGTGTGGGGGGCACGCGACAGGAGGGAGGGGCCAGGAGCAGCAAAGAGGGACCTTAGAAGAGGAGGATCCGGGGTGCTCTGTGCAAAACCAATTGCATAGAGCAGGCAAGTATACCGTGTTTGTTATTTAAAAAAATAAAAATAAAAAACAAGACTTTACGATCACTTTTTAAGGCGGGGTTCATACGGATGTGGTGCGGAACACCGCATGTAATTCGCACAGGAATCGCAACGCGTTCCTGTGCGAATTACATGCAGTGTCTCTGGGGTGCGTTTTGAGCCATGGATTTGTATTACTCAAATCGCACCGCATTCGCACAAAACTTGTGCACGACCCTTTCTTTTTTTTTTTTTTTGTCCGATTCTGCAGATCGCACCCTGATTTCGGGGTGTCGTTGACTTAAAGTGTAAGTTCACCTTTACAGAAAATCTGTAAGGTGAACTTGTACTGGACCCCCTACCCAACCCCCCCGGTCCCGCTGTACCTGAGGCCGGCGATCACCTGCTCTGACAGATCGAATCTCTGCTTTACTCTTTGATTTGAAATCTCCCGCGGCTTTCTCTTCTCTTCTTCTCCAGCGCTGACAGGACGGGCTACGCTGGTTCTGATTTGGTCGGCGCCGCCCAATTAAAATGCCTCCTATACGTACCTTTTACGTATTTTTAACCCGCGAACCTGTAAAGCGGCTATCCGATGTGTCAGAGCGGGTGATCGCCGGACTCCAGCTCAGCGTCACCGTGGGTGGGGGGGGGGTCCAGTGCAAGTTCACCTTATAGATTTTTCTGTAAAGGTGAACTTACCCTTTAACATAAACTCCGCAATCGGATCGCATGAACAGGTTGCGGTTTTGATGCGGTGCGGAATTCACAGCGAATTCGCTGTGAATTCCGTACCGCATCAGTGTGAACTGGGCCTAAGGGCTGAAACGCGTTGCCATCTCTCTGTCCCTCACTAATGTGTGATGTTTTTTACCTGTAATCTGATAAAGCCGGTGAGGAGTGCAGGCATCTAGAGTGTTTGTTTCTTCTTTCTGACATGTGGTAGGCGAGTCAGGCTAGCACCCCCATGGTGTAGTGAAGCGGTGAGTGGCGGGAGTTTGTTTTAATTGAATTTATATACCAAACATTCCTCAGTATCCGCAAAAGACATTAATCCACTTTGTGTGCACAAACGCAGAGACCCTAGAGAATAAAATGGCAGTCATTGAAATTTTTTTATGTCACACAGTATTTTTTGCAGCGGTTTTTTCAAACGCAGTTTTTTGGGGAAAAAGTACAGTTTCATGAATTAAAAAAATAAAACCCCACAATATATAACCCAATTTATTTGGTAAAATATGATGGTGATTTTTTTGCCGAGTAAATCGATACCAAACTTGCCATGCTTTAAAATTTATGTACACTCGTGGAATGGCGCCAAACTACGGTACTTAAAAATCTCCGTTTTAAACATTTTTACAGGTTACCTGTGTAGAGTTACAGAGGAGGTCTAGCGCTAGAATTATTGCTCTTGCCCTAACGTTCGTGGTGATCCCTCTCATAGTTTTTTTTTTGTAACTGTTACAAGCTACAAAGTAGCAGATTAAAAATTGTAAGTGTTTTAATTTTTTATTTTTTTTTGTAGCCCACGACACAGCAGTCCCCCCAGGATGAGCAGGAGAAGCTGCTGGATGAAGCTGTCCAGGCCGTGAAGGTGCAGTCATTCCAGATGAAGAGATGTCTGGTAAGAGAAGTTCACAGAGTGGCAGTGATTGCTCTGGCATGATTTATACTTGCATAACAATCGATTTGCTAACAATTGTTATAAGTTCCAGAAAGTGAAATTGCACCTTAAAGTGGTTGTAATGCATTAAGGTGAAAAAACACCTGGCCCTCACCGGCCCCCCGCACCCCCTTTTATCTTACTTGAGCCCCTTCATCATCTTCAGCGGGGATGCGCCGTCCTTCTCTCCACGGAGTCCCGGCTTCGATTGGATCGATTGATAGCAGCGCAGCCATTGGCTCCCGCTGCTGTCAATCAAATCCAATGACCCAGGGCCCGAGTCATAAATTTGGCTTCCAAAATGAATGACTCGGGAGCGTGCCCGCAAGGTAACCCCCCCCCCCCCGGGGAGTGCTTCTCCTAGTGGGGTTATCTAATGCGGGGAGGAGCCGCAAGAGCTGCTGAGGGAACCCAGAAGAGGATGTTCGGGGCCACTCTGTGCAAAATGAGCTGCACAGTGGAGTTAAGTATGATATGTTTGTTATTTAAAAAAAAATATATGAAGCTTTAGTATCACTTTAAACCTAACTGGCCCAAAAATGTCCCCTCCCCACTCCTAACACCTATGTTGAGTCATTTGTGTAAGAAAGATGCCTATACCTATTTTCAGGCTGCTCCGGTCTGGTCACGTGATCTCCCCTGCGTCAGCCAGCTGCAGGGGAGAAGAGAAGAGAGCGCGGGTGATAGCGGCTGGTGAAGCCCGGAGTGGTGTCATCATTTATAAGCTCCTACAGGCCGTCCATTGTCTATGCATCAAAAAGCAGCATCAAATGTTTGGCATACCGGCAGGATCCGGTGCGCGCTTCCTGTGCGTTCAGATCTGTGCACCTGCTCTTATGCATACGCCAAACTTTGACGTGCGATTGTGTGCGTGCCTGCCCGCAGCTCCAAAATGGATGCACACATGCCTCTGCCAGCGACTCTGCATGGAAGACGGCACTGATCTGCCATCTGAATGAGCTCTAATTCCGTTCGATGAAGACGACGGGCAGAACACACAAGCACATCGTTTTTTCTAAGCATTAGAAACTTGACTGGGTGTTTTTTAGCCTTTTCCTGCACAGTGTAAACTAAAGACATTTTGGCTTTACATACATTTTTTAAAGATAAATGAAATTTGCCGTTACCAGCGATTTTTATAACATTGGAGCTGCAAAGCTAAACTTTCTCTTTTTTTTTTTTTAACCACTTGCTGACCAGGTGTTTTATGGAACTTTTGGATTACAAGTTTAACTACCGCCCACTCCGTATAGACAAATGACGGCGGGCGGGATGTTCTCTCGTTCAGTCTCACCGCATTCACGAACCCGCGGGATCTCGGTAAAGAGCTGATGACGCGGCTCTTTACCCATGTGATCAGCTGTGTCCAATCACAGCTGATCACATGTAACCAAGGAATTGCCAGTAATCGGGCACTGACAGAGTGTGAGGTGAGGAGAGACGATCGGCAGAATTTCCTCCCAGGGGAGATCTGTACAGATAATCAGGGCAGCCCCAACAGTGATGCAAGTCAGTGCTGCCTTTTAGTGCCCATCAGTGAAGGAGAAAAATTACCTATTTACAAAACTTTTTTTTTTTTTCAAAAATTTCTGTCTTGTTTTTTATTTATTGCTAAAAAAAAAAAAAAAAAGTAAACTGGGTTACTGATTTTAATTGATTAAATACCATCAGGAGAAAGCTTTAGTTGTGGGAAAAAAAAAAATTATAAAAATTTAATTTGGCTACCGCGTTGCATGACCGCGTCATTCATTGTCATTCAAAGTGTGACTGAAAGCTGAACATTGGCCTGGGCAGGAAGGGGGTTAAAGTGCCCGGTATTGAAGCTTTTAAATTTAGTATTTTTATTTTGCTAGAAAGTTACTTGGAACCCCCCCAAACATTAAACAATTTATTTTTTAGCAGAAACCCTTAGAGAATGAAATAAAGATTTTTACAATATTTTATGTCGCACTGGATTTGTGCAGTGGTCTTTCAAACGCAATTTTTTTTTGGAAACCATACACTTTTTTTAATACAAACACAAAACAAATCACAATAGTTACCCCAATTTTTTTGTATAATGTAATAGATGATGTTACGCCAAGTCAATGGATGGCTAACATTTTAAATGCTTTAAAATTGTGCACCCTTGTGGAATGGTGACAGACTATAGTACTTAAAAATCTCCATTGGCGATGCTTTAAAAATGTTTACAGGTTACATGTTTAGAATTACAGAGGAGGTCAAGTACTAGAATTATTGCTCTCACGCTAACGCTCACGGCGATACCTCACATGTGTGGTTTGAACACCATTTACATATGTGGGCGCGACTTACCTATGCGTTTGCTTAGGGATGGGGATGGGATTTTTAATTTTTTTTTTTTTCCTTTATTTTACACTTTATTTTTTATTTTTACACCGTCCCTTCAATTTTTTTTTTTGATCACTTTTATTCCTATTACAAGGAATGTAAACATCCCTTATAATAGAAACATGACAGGTCCTCTTTAATGAGAGATCTGGGATCAAAAAGACCCCAGATCTGATTCTACCTTTTTGCTTTAAAAAAAAAAAAAAATGTGACTGTAAGAAAACAAAGGGGTTATGGCATCTAGCCACAGCCATAACACTGGTATTGAAAGCGGAGTTCCACCCAAAAATGGAACTTCTGCTTTAAGGGAAGGTGACCCCCTGACATGCCACATTTGGCATGTCATTTTTTGTAGGGGGGGGGAGCGGAAAGCCCCATTTTAGAGGGTTCCAGCTCCCACCTCCTCCCGGGCACCGTGGCGCCGGAAGTAAGTTCACCTCTCCCCCCCTCTGCCTCTCTACAATCATCTGGGACACGTCACAGGTCCCAGATGAGTGCCCAGCTGTGAAGCCACAGCCGGGTGCCCACAGTGACAATGCCGGTGCCACAGAGAGGAGGGGGGAGACGAGCGGGGCTTCGTTTGCCCGCATCACTGGACCATGGGACAGGTGAGTGTCCGATTATTAAAAGTCAGCAGACTTCACAGGTACAGCTACATGGTATATTAGACTGAAAAATAGGAACACTTTGGAATGTTTTTCAAAAGTTTCCCTGGAGCTCATAATGGCCAGAAAAGTAATTTAGAGAGTGGAAAATGATAGTGTTCCCTCACATTGGTGCTTAGTGGAGAAAAACCCCCATGCTATGGGGCTCGAAAAACAAGATCTCCTCTTACTGGTTCTAAGTGAAGTGGCCCCAGCAGTTAGTAATCCGCAATCTTTCTTTGGTGGTCAGTGAATTTGCAACTTTACATTTGGTAGTCAAAGAAAAAGTACCCTCTTATATTGGTGATCAGTTAGAGGATCCCCTTATATTGGTCTTTGGAAGGTCAGTGGAAGAAGGGCTCTCTGGGCTCCTTACATTGGTGGTCAGTGGGAAGAATGCCCCTTATATTGGTGGTTGGTGGGAAGAATGCCCCTTATATTGGTGGTTGGTGGGAAGAATGCCCCTTATATTGGTGGTTGGTGTGAAGAATGCCTCTTATATTGGTGATCGGTGTGGAAGAAGGCCCCTTCCGTTGGTGGTTGGTGGGAAGAATGTCCCTTATATTGGTGATCGGTGTGGAAGAAGGCCCCTTCCGTTGGTGGTTGGTGGGAAGAATGCCCCTTATATTGGCGATCGGTGTGGAAGAAGGCGCCTTCCGTTGGTGGTCGGTTTGAAGAAGGCACCTTCCGTTGGTGGTCGGTTTGAAGAAGGCCCCTTCCGTTGACGGCCGGTTTGAAGAAGGCCCCTTCCGTTGATGGTCGGTTTGAAGAAGGCCCCTTCCGTTGGTGGTCGGTTTGAAGAAGGCCCCTTCCGTTGGTGGTCGGTTTGAAGAAGGCCCCTTCCGTTGGTGGTCGGTTTGAAGAAGGCCCCTTTCCGTTGGTGGTCGGTGGGAAGAAGGCCCCTTTCCGTTGGTGGTCGGTGGGAAGAGGGCCCCTTTCCGTTGGTGGTCGGTGGGAAGAGGGCCCCTTTCCGTTGGTGGTCGGTGGGAAGAGGCCCCCTTTCCGTTGGTGGTCGGTGGGAAGAAGGCCCCTTTCCGTTGGTGGTCGGTGGGAAGAAGGCCCCTTTCCGTTGGTGGTCGGTGGGAAGAAGGCCCCTTTCCGTTGGTGGTCGGTGGGAAGAAGGCCCCTTTCCGTTGGTGGTCGGTGGGAAGAAGGCCCCTTTCCGTTGGTGGTCGGGGGGAAGAAGGCCCCTTTCCGTTGGTGGTCGGTGGGAAGAAGGCCCCTTTCCGTTGGTGGTCGGTGGGAAGAAGGCCCCTTTCCGTTGGTGGTCGGTGGGAAGAATGTCTCCTTTGCAACATCCTAACAGAACCCTAGGGAGCCTTGGAACCCGGGTTGGCACTCCTCTAAGCTGATTAAACTGCTGTGCTCTCACCGTCTCTGCAGTTGTCTGAATGATGTGCAGGTGGATGTTGAACCTATTTGAATTTAATAAACTAAGAAAAATAAGGTTGCTAGGTTGAGCAAATGCTTTTACACAGATTGAATATGTCTATGTTCACCCTTCATTAATGGAGACTGCATCTAAAGGCATGATGGCTTATAATCAGCTGGGAGCCCTGTGGTCAGCATCACATGATGACTTCTGGTTTTTGACAAGGAAACCAGTCTGAGGTCACATGCTGATCATGAAGGGCTGTTGCCCGCACAGTGATCAGAAGAGATTCCTTTATACTGCACTCATAAAAACGAATGAGAGCTTGCGTGATGCTATTTGACAACAGTAACTGTTTTTTCTTCAGTTGATAGTTAAAGAATAAGCAGGCATTTAACAAGCCTTAAACCATAACTGGGTGACATTTAGGGGTTGATTTACTAAAGGCAAATAGACTGTGCAGTTGCCGTCTGCAAGAGCAGATGCTACAGAGCTTAGTAAATGAGGAAAAGTTTCACTTTGCAAAGAATACCCAATCATGTGCAAGGAAAATTAAAAAAAACGCATTTTTGCTTGCACATGATTGGATGATGGAAGTCAGCAGATCTGCTCATTTACTAAGCTCCGGAGCAACTACTCTTGCAGTGTGCAACTGCACTTTGCAAAGTGCACAGTCTATTTTCTTTTTAGTAAATCAACCTCTTTGTTTATCATACACAGTGCTTTAGCAAACTATTACCAGGCTTTTTCTTTAGAAAATACTGTTTTTCACCCTTTTTTTTTTTTTTTTTTTCTCCCCCAAACCTTTTTTCTGCTGATCTCCTTCAGTTTCCTTTTATTCCCCCTTTTGTCTACATGCACTCACTCCAACATCAGCTGCATGTCATCGCTTAGGGGGGGGCTTCCTAAAAGTGATGACAACTGAAACGCAAACCTGAACTTAAAAGATATAGGTGAATGTCTAGAATTCCAGGTATGGCATTTTTACATAGTTGCATTGTTCCTGCTTGGGCATATACCATAGTTGTGGGGGATACCTCTAGAAGCTGAAAGGTACTGATGTAGACACCGCTACTACACTGCTACTACTACTACACAACTACTACAATGGTCTCCACTTGCTTCTGGGTCCTGTACTGAGTGACTGCCCCGCTACATTGTGAACACAGAAGGTCAGCTGCTCGGCACAGGTAATATTCAGAAAATGTTTTGTATTTTCTCCCAATGAATGCAAATCATTCTCTGATTAGAGGAGGTGGAGAATGTGATGTTGCTTCCCTGTCTCTTCACCTCGTCCAGTCCACGATCACTTTGCATACCTTGCAAGGCATTCTCTCAATGGTAATATAGTGAGAATACCCAAGCACTGCTATATAAAATTATAATTTCAATTTATAGTGATATATGATTATTCAATAGTGATCTAACACCAATAATTAGTAATGTGATAAAAAAGAATAGTGCGCTTATCCTTAAAAATTGTGAATCAAATGACATACAGAAAGAAACATGTGGTAATGTGTAAAAATAGTACTATGTAAAAGACATCAAATTTATATAAAAATACATGTGCAAAATATGTGTGTGTGTGTGTATATATATAGAATAAATAATTATGCAGATTCTTCTGTGATAGACGTAGAATAGTTCACTCCACAATCTGTATCACACATTTGTAATAAAAGTGTGTGATTAAAGTGACACTAAAGGTTCTTTTTATTTACCGTATATACTCGAGTATAAGTCGTTCCGAGTATAAGTCGAGGCACCTAATTTACCACAAAAAAATGGGAAAAACGTATTGACCCGAGTATAAGACGAGGGTGAGAAATGCACAGCTACTGTAAGTGGAAAAGAGGGTCAACAATGCCCATTTGCAGCCTCACTGTGCCCATTTGCAGCCATAGGTCCCCCAAACTTCAAACTCGGTAGTTCAGGGTTCCTAGATGCCCCCCTAGCTGCAACCAAAATTTGGGATCTCTGAACCCAAAGGGTCCCAAAATGACATTGCTGCAGATGGACACAGTTGACCGAATTTGGGGCCCCTTAGTGCTAAGAACCCCAAATTTGGTGTGCAAACCCAGTGGAACTAGCACCATAAAATATCCAAAGCTGGGGTTTCTAGCACCAAGTGGCCCCGAGATACAGGGCCCCAAAAATCGGTTCAGAAAATGTCAAGCACTTTTCTGTAGCAGAGAATGACATTTTCCGAACCGATTTTAGGGCTGGGTTTGCACACCAAATTTGGGGTTTCTAGCACTAAGTGGCCTTGAGATACGGGGCCCCAAAGTCGGTTCAGAAAATGTCAGCAGAGAATGACATTTTCATAACCGATTTTGGGGCCCCGTTTCTCGGAACCACTTAGTGCTAGGAGCTCCATCTTTGGATATGTCGTGGTACCAGTTCCACTGGGTTTGCACACCAAATTTGGGGTTCCTAGCACCAAGTGGCCCTGAAATACGGGGCCCCAAAGTCGGTTCAGAAAATGAAATTTTTTGCTGCAGAAAAGTGCTTGACTCGAGTATAAGTCGAGGGGGGCACTTTCAGCACAAAAAAATGTGCTGAAAAACTCGACTTATACTCGAGTTTATACGGTACTTATTTTTTAAATAACAAACATGTCATACTTACCTCCACAGTGCAGCTCGTTTTGCACAGAGTGACCCCGAACCTCGTCTTCTGGGGATGCGAGGGCCGCAGAGGAGCATTGTTTTTACAATCTTGGGCGATGATGCTTTTTCGTTTTTCTTTTTATTAGTAATGTGTGACACGGATTGTGGAGTGAACTATTCTACGTCTATCACAGAAGAATCTGCATAATTACAGTGGAACCTCGGATTGCGAGTAACGCGGTTAACGAGCGTTTCGCAATACGAGCACTGTATTTTTAAAAATCGTAACTCGGTTTGCGAGTGTTGTCTCGCAAAACCAGCACGATTCAGGCCAAAGCGGTGTGCAGTACCGCTTTTGGCCTGAGGTGGGGAGGGAGCCGAGCAGAGCCGAAAGTCGCCGATCGGTACGTCAGTGCGGAACAAATTATTTTAGTTTCCATTGACTTCAATGGGGAAACTCGCTTTGATATGCGAGTACTTTGGATTACGAGCATTCCCCTGGAACGAATTATGCTCGTAATCCGAGGTTCCACTATATTTTGGATGTGGATTGTTCTATACATACACATATATTTTACACATGTATTTTTATATAAATTTGATGTCTTTTACATAGTACTATTTTTATACAGTACCACGTGTTTCTTTCTGTATGTCATTTGATTCACAATTTTTAAGGATAAGCGCACTATTTTTTTATCACATTCTCTCCTCCTGCCGTCCTCCTGTGTTCACAATGTAGCAGGGCAGCCGCTTGCCAGAGGACCCAGAAGCAAGTGGAGTTCACTGTATTAGAAAAAATTCTGTGATTTCCAACTTCTAGAGCACATATGGGCAAAATTTGGGTGGCCAGGCCTTGACGTGTGGCCCTCGCATCCAGTTTTGCAGCCACAACATGGCAGAAATCCATTCCTCCAGCTCTCACCCGCTGCTCCTCTCTGTCACTTGTAAACACAGAGACCTTTTGTGTTTACAAGAGCCAGATTTGCTCTCAGCGGCTCCCGCAACTAACAGATCCCTGCATGCACTCATGGCGGGGACAGATCTCCAGAATCTGAGAGGGAGAACGATCTTCCTGCAAGGGGAGGCTGAGATGCTTATACAGAGAGAGAAAGATGCGAGAAAGCTTTGGGGGGGGGGGGGGGGGTTGCACTCTGTGAACAGTGCTCACCTAAAGTCTGTGCTCTGTGCATAGCGCACCCCTTTACTAGGGCTGGGGAAAAAATTGATTTAAATCTTGAGTCGAGTTGAGAGGTCAAATCGATTCAAAATTTAAGCAAATCGATTTTTTTTTTTTTTTTTTTTTTTTTTAGATTTTTAGGTGAGGCCGCGGCTTCGGCCTAGTCCGCGAGGCCGGACGCCGCAGACTAGGCCGAAGCCGCAGCCTCACCTAAAAGCTCCTGTCCGCAGCGCCTCAGGACCGGCGCGGTTTCCAAAGAAAAAAAAAACTTGATTCGAATCGGAATCGTGAATTGAGTTTTTTTTAAGAGAATCTCCCAGCCCTACCCTTTACTCTGTACCTAACGCACTCCTGAACCCCGAACTCTGTATGTAGCACACGCCAGATACAACAGGCCCTTTGAGGGCAACCCTGTTCTAGTGGATTCTCGCAAGGGTTGGTATATGCATGTTTTACATTGTTCCAAGTTAAACCAATGTAACTATGTAAATACTTAGAATTCTTCTTTAATTGTGCCTAAGAATTATACAGAAAAATGTACCCTTTTTATTTTGAATTCCTCATGAAAAATGCGTTCTGTGCCTAGGCTTTTTTTATGCTTTTATTTATTTTTTTACTTTTTTTTTTTTTTGTTGTTGTTTTTTGAGAGGTTGGGGGTTAATTTATTTATTATATTATTTTGTTTTTCTTTTAGGTTAAGGGTTAGGGTTAATTCAGATTATTATTTATTTATTTTATTTTATTTAATTATTGCGTTTGAGCAGAAAAACACCTGACGAGCATTTTTTTTGAGCTTCAAAAAAAGCTCCAAAACTTTTGAGCTTCAGGCGCTTTAGTCTCAGCCGTCTTAAAGTGGAGATGTTGACCATCTTTATAAAGAATAATTTATTTTTCTCTGCTGGAGAACAAACTGTACCTGAACACCTGCAGTGCAAGAATGCCCTGCTTCATCCTCATTCGTTATGTGGATGTGCACTTCCTCCGTCCTTCCTGATGATTCCTAAACATACCCTCTCCAATCGTATCACCAGTCAAGTGGGGGTAGCTCTGACATGAGGAGATAAAGCATTACCTCTACCAGGATGGCAACCTCCACACAGACACGGTATCGACATTGAACGAGGCGGCAATGGTGAGGCAACCAACTGCAGGGAGTCCACAGCCAATAGTGGTGACTTGTCCTTTGATTCCCCTTTTGGGGCACAGCTTCCATAGTACAGAATATATATATATATATATATATATATATATATATATATATATATATATATATATATATATATATATATATATATATATATATATATATATATATATATACACACACACTTTTAAAAAGCGATTTCTTTTTCTGCATATGGTTTGTGATTTATACAGTGCCTTGAAAAAGTGGTTCTACAAATTAATGATTCAGGGGGACTGAATACAAATGTACGCCACACTTTTCACATATTTTATTCACACATTTTCCTTCCACTTCACAATTATGTGCCACTTTTTGTTGGTCTATTGCATAAAATCCAAATAAAATACATTTATGTTTTTGGTTGTAACATGACAAAATGTGGAAACTTTCAAGGGGTATGTATACTTTTTTAAGACGCTGTATATACTCGAGTATAAGCCGACCCAAATATAAGCCGAGGCACCTAATTTTACCACAAAAAACTGGGAAAACTTATTGACTCGAGTATAAGCCTAGGGTAAAAAATGCGCAGCTACTGTAAGTGGAAAAGAGGGTCAACAATGCCCATTTGCAGCCTCACTGTGACCATTTGCAGCCATGGGTCCCCCGAACTTCAAACTCTGTGGTTAAGGGTTCCTAGATGCCCCCTAGCTGCAGCCAAAATTTGGGGTCCCGAAATGACATTGCTGCAGATGGACACAGTTGACCTACTTTGGGGCCCCGTATATCGGGGCCACTTGGTGCTAGGAACTAGCAAATTTGGTGTGCAAACCCAGTGGAACTAGCACAACATATCCAAAGCTGAGGTTCCTGGCACCAAGTGACTCCGAGATACAGGGCCTCAAAGTCGGTTCGGAAAATGTCAAGCACTTTTATGCAGCAGAGAATGACATTTTCCGAACTGAATTTGGGGCCCCATATCTCGGGGCCACTTGATGCTAGGAACCCCAATTGCAGCTAGGGGGCATCTAGGAACCCTTAACTACTTATGGGCATTGTTGACCCTCTTTTCCACTTACAGTAGCTGCGCATTTCTCACCCTAGGCTTATACTCGAGTCAATAAGCTGGGGTTCCTAGCACCAAGTGGCCCAGAGATACGGGAGCCCCAATGTGCTTGGAAAATGTCAAGCACTTTCCACCAGAGAATGATATTTTCTGAACCGACTTTGGGGCCCCATATCTTGAGGCCACTTGGTGCTAGGAACCCCAGCTTTGGATATGTTGTAGTGCTAGTTCCCCTGGGTTTGCATCCCAAATTTGGGGTTCCTAGCACTAAGTGGCCCAGAGATAGGAGGCCCCAAATTCGGTTCGGAAAATGTCATTCTCTGCTGCAGAAAAGTGCTTGACTCCAGTATAAGCCGAGGGGGGCATTTTCAGCACAAAAAAATGTGCTGAAAAACTCGACTTATACTCGAGTATATATGGTATGTGCATGTAGGGCAGCCATGTTTCTCATTGAATAGCAGGCTCAGTTCCTGCTTAGAGGTGCATCTCTGGGGTTTCACTTTGCTTCGTCTTTCTCAGTGCAATTCTTCCATTCAGACCTCACTAATGGAAAGCGATTCATCCTCTGTGTGGCTGAGATTGTAGTGAAATGGCAATAGCAGCTAGAATAATAATCTACAAATATTTGCAGTAAAAAAATGGATAAAGTGAGAAGTAAGTAAAGTATCAAATTGCATAAAGAGGCGAAGGTAAATAATTGCCCAAAATAGGCCGCCGTTAAATACAGCATGGTTTCCCTAAAAAAACAAAAAAAAAAAAACAAAACAAAACTTTTCTGCTCTATACTTTTTAAATCAAAAATCTCTGAGCCTTTTCTTAAGATTGAGTAAAACAATACCGCAGCTATTTGTTTTAATGGAGCCTAATGAATGAAACCACAAAACGTATTGAGAGTCGCGCCGGTCGTATCAATCCTCATCTGCTTAATTTCCTGTGGGACAGCTCCGAAAATTGCTCCCCTAATCAATGTAAATCACCGTTCGAGCGGCTCAGCTCCGGCGGCTGGCAGGCTGGAATTAGCTGCCGCGTTCTCGCCAACAACTGTCACAGTCCCACTTCCTAATGGCGCTTCATTATTTTGTCACTGTTGGATTGCATTGAATTAACATAAATATGCTGAAAGCAGACAAATGAAGTGTTCATTTGGGGAGGGGGGGGTTGTAAACTGTCTTAAATTAAAGAGGATTTCCATGTTACCTGTACATTTATTAAGCTTCGTCTCGAGGCTTTTGATAATTAAAGCAGACATGCTGGTTACAAAAAAAAAGTCCTTTTTTGTTTTTTTACCTTTTTCTTCCTGCAAGGATGATCAGCAGTCTTTAAAGTGTTACTAAACCCACAACAATAAAATGAGTCTGTATATGCAATAAAGCAGTGGTTCTCAACTCCTGTCCTCAGGGCCCACTAACAGGCCAGGTTTGCAAGATAACTGAAATACGTCACAGGTGATATAATTTTCTGCTCAGTGATTGCAGTATTCTAGTCTGCATCTCCCCCAAGGTAATACATAAAACTTGGCCTGTTAGTGGGTCCTGAGGACAGGAGTTGAGAACCACTGCAATAAAGCATGCTTGTTATACTTTCTGTGCAACTTAAAGTGTTTGTTAACCCCCCCCCCAAAAAACAAAACAGATCCTGTTCCTTTAAAGCATGTTATACAGCATGTCATTCGGCCCCCTGTATCACCTGTAATACCTGTCAGATCCTGCCTGGCTATGCCCTTCCCCTGTATGCTGACCACGATATATCGGGGCTGCTTAGCCCTGACACTGCTGTCAGCGCACGTGCCTCCGCAAGCCTCTGCCCTGCTCTCTGTCTCCTGTGTCCTATCCTCCATCATCTTCCCCCCGTCTGACTGTCTGCTCGTTTCAGTAAGCCCAAACCCCATCCCCCCCCCGCTCCTGCTGCTCTCAATGTTACAATTAAAAGCTCCCATCCCCTCTGTATTAGAACAATAAGTTCCCCTCCCTGTGTCTGTGTTTTATATATATATATAAATATATAATCTATAATAAATGTATAATATAAATATGCTTAAATGTACTGATAACACAGAGTCTTCCTGCGATCATGTGACTCCTCGGCTCTGTCTCTCCTCTCGCCTCCCCGGCTGACGTCAGCGGCAGTGCTTGGCCCCGCCCACTGGAACTGTCAGCCGGGCAGGGGAGGGAGGAGGCAACTGATTGCAGGAAGATGCTGTGCTATCAGTATAGATAAGCATATTTATGATATAAACACAGACACAGGGGAACTTTATTATTCTAATACAGGGGGGGGGGCTTTTTATACAAGTGGCTTAACAACCACTTTAAGGGGTTTATCCTCTGCATTGTGTAAAAAGGCTGTTTGATCCTGTTTTTCTCTGATCCTCCCCTTTTTCCACCATCCACAATCCATCTCCTGATAGTACAGATCCTTGGGGCACTTTGTACATGCTCAGTTTCATGTGTATGTTAGAGAGGTTTTTGTTTTTGTTTTGTTTTTTCGTGGGAGCATGCATGTAATCCGCACAGGGCCAATCAGCACTGTCAAGACTGAGAGTCAGGGGTCCTGCAGCCTCGTAAGACAGTCAGAGGTGATTGCAAGCTCCTCCTACAAGCTTTAACAAGACACTGATAGAAGTCAATAAGACTGCTAAATGCTGCTGATGAGTAAAGGTAATTGGCAGTTTATTTTTACTAAAACTACTGCATTTCCATGTTCTGTGTACTGTGGGAGGCCAGATTGTCAGAAGCCATGAAATCAGGCCGAGATAGAAGTACAGTTAAATCGCACTTCTTTAATAATTAAAGTCAAAAGAACAAACGGAGTCAAAACATAGCCAAAGTTCAGTAACCGAAATGGATAGCGAGACAAGCCAAACGCCAGGGATCAATGTAGTGGAACAGCAAGCAGGATCTGGAGCCACAAGGGATGTCGGCAAAGCAAATCTTGAACAGGATCGCAGGAGATAATTTCTGTGATGTTGACCAAGGCGAAGGCAGAGATCCTCTGGACTTGGATGGCTTAAGTAGGTAGGACTGATGAGCAGGATATCATCAACAGGTGAGAGACACTGTGGAGAGATAGGAGCTGGAAATTATCCGACAGCTGAGCGGCCAGCTCTGAGAAGGAAGGGCTGAGCCCAGCCCTGACACAGATCTAGTGAATGCAGGTCCTGGGTTTGGTAACTCTTTAAAGGCAAGAATAGGGGTTTGGTCGGCTAATTGTCTGCAGATTGTGCCACATCCTAAATTCAAGAAATTAAACAGAGATAATTCCCCTAGTGGACTTTAAAGGCACAAGTAAAAAGATATGTAGAGAAGTGTTTTAAGTAAACGACAATTTATTCATTACAACATAAACAGGTAACATAAGTAAAAAAGGGAATGCGATTACAAATTTATAGCTAATGATACCAATGCGTTTGCACCCGACGCGTTTCGGAGATATTTTAGCCTCCTTCAGGGGTGGTTGTAAGCTTTAACAAAGGTTTCTGTTTCTTTAAAGGCAAAGCCATTTTTTTTTTTCTTTTTTTAGAGTCAGGTGACGTCAGTCCTTTACCCAGTGTTATTGGAACCTTACTTGTGAGTGCCATGTTGGCACTTTTTAAATGCTTTTTATACATTGATAAAATGTGAGTATTTTACCTCAGGCGTGGTTGAGTATTATCTGATTGTTAGAACATACTACACTACTATATGCGGGTGTTTTCTTTCTATATGTACAGAGGAGTGTATGGAGATAGAGCCAGCTGAGGTCGGCACATACATCTAGGAGCCATACTTTGTGTATGGGACCAGACGATCGTCATACCTATAGACCAGGGGTCTCAAACTGGCGGTCCTTCAGCTGTTGCGAAACTACAAGTCCCATGAGGCATTGCAAGGCTGACAGTTACAAGCATGACTCCCTCAGTCAGAGGCATGATGGGACTTGTAGTTTCGCAGCAGCTGGAGGGCCGCCAGTTTGAGACCCCTGGTGTAGAAGGATTCTTGTCCTAAAAGCCCATTTGATCGACTTGCATGCAAGCATTTTAGCTGATGGTGGAGTACATGGTTTATAAAGGTGAAGAGCCCTCAACACTTGCACCCCTTTTTTTTTTTTTTTTTTTTTTAGGCTTTTGGATATAAACTGGACTAAGTGGAAGCTTTTTTTCAGTGAAGCACATCGTTTTTAGGGTAAAGGGCCCTAAACACTGCCACTTGTTTAAACTGTAGCACATTTTTTTTTTTTTTATCTGCCCAACAACAAATTGGCCAAAAAAAGGCATAAAAAAATGCAAAAATGCAAATCGCAGCAAAATCATGTGCGCAAAAAATCAAAAAGCACAGCAGAAACAGATCAAAAGCAAACTGCATAGGTGTGTACCGAGCCTTATGCTGGCCACACGGATCAATTTTCAGACGAGAATATTCATACGAAGAATCTTTGTACATTCGCTGAATGAAAGAATGTTGTTTGAAATTTTCACTTGCTTTTAACGATCTGTTTTAAAACGAATGTAATTTCTGAACGAAAACCACATCCACTGTCTGAAAATTCCTTTGACCAAGAAGTTTTCTATTCTTTCTAAATTTTCCCGTCACTGTGGTTGAAAACAAACATTGATTTGACCCCACTAACAATTAGAAAATCGAACGAACGTTCTTAAAGTTAATTTTTTTTTTTTTTGAAAGAAGACATTGTATTTGTATGGCCAAAATATAATATATTACAGTTCTGTTTGAAAATCTTTTTTCTTTTTTTTTTTTTTTAAATAAAAAAATTAGACCTCTGAGACTGATGATACTTATTATTATTCACGATTTATATAGCGCCAAAAGTTTGCGCAGCGCTTTACAATGTAGAAGGCGGACATCACAATTACAGTACAGTTCAATACAGAAGGGACAGGAGGGCCCGGCTCATAGAGCTTACATTCTAAAGGGAGGGGGTGGTGGTACAAAAGGTAATCGATGCGGGGAATGATTTGATGGGGGGTGGCTCGGGGACAGTTTGTTAGGTGGGTGTGGGATAGGCTTCCCTGAATAAGTGAGTTTTCAGGGATTTCCTAAAGGTGGACAGGTTAGGGGCTGATCGGACATACTGGGGCAGGGAATTCCAGAGGATGGGAGAGGCTCTGGAGAAGTCCTGAAGGCGAGCATGAGAGGAGGTAACAAGGGAGCTAGAGAGCAGGAGGTCCTGGGAGGAGCGGAGGGGATGATTTGGGCGATATCTGTAGATAAGGTTAGTGATGTAGTTGGGGGCGATGTTGTGAATGGCCTTGTAGGTTATGGTTAGCATTTTGAATTTTACCAGATATTTACCAGATTCACCCTTTAATAGTATATACAGTATATCTCTCCTCTAATAGTATATACAGTATGTCTCTCCTCTAATAGTATATACAGAATATCTCTCCTCTAATAGTATATACAGTATATCCCTCTTATAGTATATACAGAATATCTCTCCTCTAATAGTTAGGGGTGCAATGGATCGTCATCGATCTGTGATTCGATCCGCGGAGGTTGATCCGTACGGGACACCAGCGATCCGCGGAGCGCTCTGTGGCCTCGGCCATAGGAAAGGCCGCGGCTTTGGCCTAGCTCTGGAGCGGCGGCCATCTTGGTATACCCGGCGGCCGTTTAGCACGTGATCGCTCCGTCAAATGACGGAGCGATCACTTGTAACAGACTGGCGTCATGTAATGACGCCGGTTCCTCTCTCCCCTCTGTGTACTGATCTGTACAGTGGAGGGGAGAGATCGGATGGCAGCAGTGCCAATACTCTGCAATGCCTTGCCAATACTCTTCCATACCCTGCCAATAGTATGCCAATACCCTGCCAATAGTCTGCCATACCCTGCCAATACTCTGTCAATATACCCGCCAATACCCTGCCAATAGTCTGCCATACCCTGCCAATACTCTGTCAATATACCCGCCAATACCCTGCCAATATATCCGCCAATACCCTGCAATACTCTGCCAATACCCTGCCAATAGGGAGATTGTGGATATTACAGTGGGGGAGATTTTTTTTTTGTTGATCCGAAAATGATCCAAACCGTGACTCCTGATCCGAGGAACGATCCGAACCGTGAGTTTTTTGATTCGTTGCACCCCTACTAATAGTATATACAGTATATCTCTTCTGTCTGTTATTCTCAGAGTGGATTAGATATTTTACTCCCTAACCATATAGTTGGTTATTTATATTTACCACCGCATAGAGATATATTTAAGCGATTAATCGAAACAATAATCGTCCAACTAATTGATTATGAAAATAATCGTTATGACTGCTCAGTTTATGCAGAGCGGACGCAAACTGAGCCCACTCTGCTCCATGGACTGGCGGGTATAAACAGACTCTGCTGTCCATTTACACCTGACTGCCCTCCGATCTGATCCTGTTTTTAATTTTTTTCATTTTTTTATTTTTATTTTAGCTGACCAGATCAGATTGGAGGTAGGTGGGTGAAAACAGAGTCTGTCTACACCGGCCGGTCCATAAGGGGTGAATGGAGGGTCCAATCAGGTCCTCCTGAAAAAACGGACAGGCAGACCTGAGCGGACCCTTTGTATGAAAAGGGCCTAATGCCCCGTACACACGATCCAGAAATTCCGCCAGCAAAACTCCGATGAGAGCTTTTGGTCAGAAATTCCAACCGTGTGTATGCTCCATCGGACTTTTGCTGGCGGAATTCCAGCCAGCAAAAGATTGAGAGCAGGTTCTCTATTTTTCGATCGGAAGAAGTTCCTATCCGAAAATGCGATCGTCTGTATGCAATTCGGACGCGCAAAGAATCACGCATGCCCGGAAACAATTCGACGCATGCTCGGAAGCATTGAACTTCATTTTCTCGGCTCGTCGTAGTGTTGTACGTCACACCGCGTTCTTGACGATCAACAGTTCAGAGAGCTTTTGTGTGACTGTGTATGGAAGGCAAGCTTGAGCGGAATCCTGTCGGGAAAAACCATCCAAGTTTTTTTTTTTCTGACGGAATTTCTGATCGTGTGTACGAGGCATTAGGGAGATTTACCCTCCCCATTTGTCTTTGTTTACCGCCATCACCAAAAGTGAAAGCAAAAGAAAATGGCTGCATGTACAGTAAATGTCTCCTAAGCGGCGCACGTTTAAGAGATATTTACACTACCTATAGGTGAGACTTTATTATAGGCTTACTTAGAGGTATAAACGTAAAGATGGAAATTTTACTTCCTCTGTTTAATTGGAGAAAACTGAATAAAATCGGGAAACTTCTGCTGCTGGCATTTTTGTTTTGGGCCGGATGCGTCCTCCTCACTCCTTCCCTGGTAAGGATGTAAAGCGATGGAGGTCCCGGAATGTTCTATTGACGGCTCAGGTAGAGCTGGGCGATTTTCTCAGAAAAAAAAATCTGCGATTTTTAAAAAAAAAACTAGATTCACGATTCGAATCGAGGTTGTTTGTTTTTTGTTTTTTTGGACACCGCGCCGTTCCTGAGGAGCTGCAGGCAGGAGTTTTTAGGCGAACCCGCGGCTCGCGGATTAAGCCGAGGCCTCGCCTAAAAAACTCCTGCCCACAGTTCCTCAGGACCGGCGCGGTGCCAGAGCCGGTCCTGGTTAAAAAAAAAAAAAAAGTCTAAAAAAATCGATTTGCTGAAATTTTGAATCGATTTGACCTCTCAACTCTATTCAAGATTTAAATCGATTTTTTTTTTCCCCAGCCCTAGGCTCAGGCTGCTCCTTTCATGGTTTTTGTAGCTGAATGCTACACAAGATCTTTCTTCTTGAGCAGCATTTCAATTTGTTCGCTCGCTTCTTCTCTTGCTCATCCTTAGGCAAACCCACTTGCCAACAGTAATTGACCACATTCATCATGTAAGGTCAGAAGCGATCGAGAGCTTTCATCTTGCCTTTTATGGCCTCCGGGTTCAGGTTCACATCTTAAAAGCTTCTGATTCTCCTCCCAGCACTCTGATGTGTAATTGCTGCGATCGGCACAGCGACCCTCATGGACCTCCCGGTTTCTACTGCAGTTTATCCGCTCTTCTTGGGGTGGAATGTCGGGGAGGATAGTCTCCCTTGCTGATCTGTGTGTGTGGTGTAGACATCTTTGTTTCAGAGATGGTAATCTTAGATTGTCAATCAAAGCTCCCTCGGGGAGGGAATGTTTACTGGTGCAGATTACAGCTGACAAAATTCACACTGCCTAATTTTCTTCTTATTCAGCAGGGGATAGGAAGATAACACCGCAGGATAAATCTTTTCTGTTTTAGCAGTTTTGTCTTTGGGCTGTAAGAAATGCATTCATACTTGGCGTTCTAGCAATGTGTTATTTAAAGCAGATTCGTACTTTTGCATATACCGTGCAAAGCCACACATTTGCTTTAGGCCTCGTGCACACGGGAGGTTTAGGCCTCGTGCACACGGGAGGTTTAGGCCTCGTGCACACGGGAGGTTTAGGCCTCGTGCACACGGGAGGTTTAGGCCTCGTGCACATGGAAGGTTTAGGCCTCGTGCACACGGGAGGTTTAGGCCTCGTGCACACGGGAGGTTTAGGCCTCGTGCACACGGGAGGTTTAGGCCTCGTGCACACGGAAGGTTTAGGCCTCGTGCACACGGGAGGTTTAGGCCTCGTGCACACGGGAGGTTTAGGCCTCGTGCACACGGAAGGTTTAGGCCTCGTGCACACGGGAGGTTTAGGCCTCGTGCACAAGGGAGGTTTAGGCCTCGTGCACATGGAAGGTTTAGGCCTCGTGCACATGGAAGGTTTAGGCCTCATGCACAAGGGAGGTTTAGGCCTCGTGCACATGGAAGGTTTAGGCCTCATGCACAAGGGAGGTTTAGGCCTCGTGCACATGGAAGGTTTAGGCCTCATGCACACGGGGGGTTTAGGCCTCGTGCACACGGGGGGTTTAGGCCTCGTGCACACGGGGGGTTTAGGCCTCGTGCACACGGGGGGTTTAGGCCTCGTGCACACGGGAGGTTTAGGCCTCGTGCACACGGGAGGTTTAGGCCTCGTGCACACGGGAGGTTGCATGAGGTTCCGGTGTTTTTCGTGCAGCTGGAAGGCATAGGTGCTCCGTCCAGCCCCACTCTCGGCATCCTGTAAAGCTGTGAGTGACTGAAAGCTGCTGCGGCTGGGTGGTGCATCAAATGGTACTAATATTTTGGGGGAAAAATGCCTGGAATGCAGACTTCTTGTGTTCCGGCCATTCATCACTAATGCCGCGTACACACGAGCGGGATTCCGCTCAAGCTTGGCTTGCATATACGCGTGGTCACTCAAAAGTTTGCTGAACTTTCGACCGTCAAGAACGCGGTGTGACGTACAACACTACGACGAGCCAAGGAAATGAAGTTCAATGCTTCCGAGCATGCGTCGAATTGTTTCCGAGCATGCGTACCTGCTCTCAATCTTTTTCTGGCTGGAATTCCACCAGCAAAAGTCCTGATGGAGCATACACAGGGACCAAAAGCTCTCATCGGACTTTTGCTGGCGGAATTTCCGCTCGTGTGTACAGGGCATTAGGCTACTTTCACACTGAAAATATCGCCTGTAAAGCGACTCACCTGTCGCTGCAGTGTGAGAGCCCGAGTGCTTTCACACTGAGGCGGTGCGTTAAAAAAAAAAAGCCCTGCAAGCAGCATCTTTGGGGTGGTTTAGGAGTGGTGTGTACAGCGCTTCTAAAGCGCTCCTGCCCGTTGAAATCAATGGGGCAGCGCCTGCAAAGCAATTCGGCAGCGGCGCTATTAACCCCTTCATCAGCCACTAGTGGGGGTGACAAGCGCTGCTAAAACTACGGTAAAGCGCCGCTAAAAATAGCGGCGTTTTACCGCCAACGCTGCCCCAATGTGAAAGTGCCCAAAATGTTAATACCACTTGGTGCACCATCAAGCTGCAGCATCTTTAAAGTATAACTTTAAGTTTTGCTTAGGCCCCTTTCACACTGGGGCGGGGACGTTGTCGGCGGTAAAGCGGCGATTTACCGTCGGTATTCGGCCGCTAGCAGGGGGCGGTCTTACCCCCCTGCTAGCGGCCGAGAAAGGGTTAAAACCACCGCAAAGCGCCTCTGCAGAGGCGCTTTGCCGGCGGTATAGCCGCGCCGTCCCATTGATTTCAATGGGCAGGAGCGGTGAAGGAGCAGTATACACTCCGCTCCTTCATCGCTCCGAAGATGCTGCTAGCAGGACTTTTTTTCCCGTCATGCCAGCGCATCGCTCCAGTGTGAAAGAAAATCACAAGTTTTGGGTTGTCCCCAGAAAAGTAATAAAGGGGAAACCTTTCGAGAGGGACACTAGTTCTGGTGACCTGGGGGGTCCTCAAAAGATCCCCTTAAAGCGGTGTTCCACCCACTGCTGCAAAAATTAAAAGCCTGCAGCTGTACATACTGCAGCTGCTGGCTTTTAAAATCGGACACTTGCCTGTCCTGGAGTCCAGCGATGTTGGCACCATAGCTGATGTTTCCATCAGCTGTTGGGTGCATGCCACCGCCATTGCGGGTAAGGAAACCCGGCAGTGTAGCTTTGTAGCTTTATGGCGACGACGTAATGAGCCGCGGCCCTGACTCCTGGACGTGGGTACAGAATACCTGTCAAAGATGGATATCCACACCCCCCCCCCCCCCCCGAAAGGTGCCAAATGTGGTACCTGAGGGGGGAAGAGACAAATCGGCTGAAGTTCCGCTTTTGGGTGGAACTCCGCTTTAACCTCCAGGAGGTTTACTCCCCTTCATGACCAGGTCGTTTTTTGTGATACAGCACTGCATTAATTTAACTGACAATTGCGAAGTTGTACCCAAATAAAATTGATGCCTTTTTTTCCCCACAAATAGAGCTTTCTTTTGGTGGTATTTAATCACCTCTGCGGTTTTTATTTTTTGCGCTATATTCAAAAAGACTGACAGTTTTGAAAAAAAAAAACGATTTTTTTTCTTTTTGCTATAATAAATATCCCCAAAACTGTTATTAAAAAAAACAAATTTCTTCATCAGTTTAGACCGATATATATTCTTCTACATATTTTTGGTAAAAGAAATCACAATAAGCGTATATTGATTGGCTTGCGCAAAAGTTATAGCGTCTACAAACCTATGGGAAAGATTTATGGCATTTTAATGGCATTTTTATTATTATTTTTTTACTAGTAATGGCGGTGATCTGCGATTTTTAGCGGTATTGCGACAGACAGATCGGACACTTTTGACACATTTTTGGGACCAATGACATTTATACAGCGATCAGTGCTATAAAAATGCACTGATAACCGTGTAAATGACACTGGCAGGGAAGGGGTCAACACTAGGGGGCGATCAAAGGGTTAAATGTGTTCCCTTGTACACACGATCGGACTTTCCGCCAACAAAACTGTGGAATTTTGTCCTTTGGCTCAAACTTGTCTTGCATACACACGGTCACGCAAATGTTGGCCAACAATTCTGAACGTAGTGACGTACTATGTTGTTTTTTCAGCTCTTTAGCGCCACCCTTTGGGCTCCTTCTGCTAATTTGGTGAGTGTTGATTCGCGCTTTTCTTTTCGCGTTTTTCATTTAGTGCTTTTCAGTTCGTTTCTGAACGGCCGTTCGTCAACCAGACATGTTGCGGAATCGGAGGAGATAACGTGTTATTTATTATTGGCCTTGGAGTTATTGCTTTTGACTTTTTTTTTTGGTTGAATAATAATGATTTGATTTGGTATATTTTTTATATTTTTGGATGCATAGAATGCACTTTTTGGTTAAGTTCTATTAGCAGATATCATGTCTAATTTTATTTTTATTTTTTTAATGCACAATAAAAAAATAGTGTAGAATAATACTTGGCTATGTGTTTTACTTCAAATGACAGTTTGGGAGTCGGCAGTTACATTTTAAAAAATATAATGTAAAATTGACAAGGGACACCAACATAGTTGTATCTTTGATCTTAAAAATGATGGGATAATAGTGTTGTGGTAACTTGCACAAAAAAAAAAAAAAAAAAAAAAAGCATAATAATATTATTCTTGATATCACTAGAAAAAAAAAGCTTTTTGAAAACGTGTCTTCTTTCTTCTTTTTTTCTTCTTTCAGTTTTCTTCTTTCAGTTTTCTTTTTCTTTTTTTCTTCTTTTTTTCTTCTTCTTTTTTTCTTCTTCTTTCTTCTTTTTTTCTTTCTTTCTTTCTTTCTTCTTTCTTTCTTTCTTTCTTCTTTCTTCTTTCTTTCTTTCTTTCTTTCTTTCTTTCTTTCTTTCTTTCCTTCTTTCCTTCTTTCCTTCTTTCCTTCTTTCCTTCTTTCCTTCTTTTCTTCTTTCTTCTTCTTTCTTCCTGGATATCTCCTAAACCAATCCCTTTATTTTCATGTGCCCACGTCATCGGCACATGCGCACTGAAACAATGGCAGGGAAGTGCCGTTGTTTCAGTTAGACTATGCCGTTGCCGGCGGCTCCCCCATGCGCACGGGAGTGACGTCATCGCGGCTCCGGCCAATCACATCGCCGGAGCCCACGATACCCGGAAGTAACTCCGGGAACGATGTCGCCGGCCGAAGCGGTGAATGAGGACCGCTGCGGGGGCTTCCATTGAAGTAATACATAATGAGCTAGTATTCTAGGCATACTAGCTCATTATGCCTTTTTGTCTTGCAGGTTTTTTTTTTTTTTATTCTTTTTTTATCTTGGGTATACAACCACTTTAAGTGCAATAATCCTTTAGGTTTTAAAGCCTGGTACACACAGGCCGAATATCGGCTTGCGATTTTTGGCTGTGCATTTCCTTTCTGTGGGGTACTTTTGCATATTACATGCGGGGTGGATGTACAGTAACTACAGCTGTGAAACCTTTTTGCTAGTTTCCATGGGAACTGCATGTTGTGTATAAATGTATGTGGACCTGAAAATTGCTGGCATAAAAGGCTCGTTTCTGGGGTGCATTGGTCATGCATTTTCTTATTGAAGCTAATCCTACGCGTTTTGTAGCCATATCAGTATTGATACAATCATTTGTTTTGTTCCGCAGGACAAGAACAAACTGATGGATGCTCTGAAACACGCCTCAAACATGCTGGGAGAACTCCGGACCTCCATGTTGTCCCCGAAGAGTTACTACGAGCTTTGTATCCTTCTCGGTGTCCATGCGGTGTGTCACGCGGGATTGGCGGATGGCAACGCAATGCCGGAATCTGTCACGGATTGGTCAGATAAAGGCAGCCATTCCCTGAACACTAAGTCAGAGTTGTGAAAACGGTTGTCCAGTCAATTGTTAAAAAAATAAAGAAAAAAGTCAGCGGCTACAAAAACGATAGCTTATGACTTTTAATAATAGGACACTTACCTGCCCCAGGATCCAGCGAAGTCCTCACAAAGTTGGTTTCTTCACCCAGGCTTCGGTCCCTGGCGCCATTATACTAACTGTGGCTTCACAGCAGGCTGCTCACTGCGCATGCACGAGTCACCCTATTTGATTGCTCCCACAGCCTTCTGGGAGGGGGGCTGAACTTATGCTGTGGCAATCCGACCGGAAGTGGGGAGTGGGTAGCCGTCAAAACCCGGTACCCGCTCCCCCCCCCAAAAAAATGATGGCCCTGAATGTTAAGTGGGGGGGGGGGGTGGAGAGCAGGATGAAGAGCAGAACTTCCCCTTCTTTTGGGTCATGTTCCACTTTAAACATGAACTGCAGCCTTGCACAGTTGTATAAGCTCCCCTTGTGTAATGAAGCATGACCTGCAGTGATTTTTACTGCACACTGTGAGCTTTTTACAGTGTGCACTAGAAGCTGCAGCAGGTCAGATAGAGCCTGATTCATTTCCTGGCTGGAGGACATTCAGCATCATCTAGCCCCCCTAGTGCCCAACCTGTGGCCTAAGGGCTGCATGTGGCCCTTTGGTAAATGATGTGCGGCCCTCTGACCTCAGCTGTCTGTAGTGGCAACATTGATTAGGGTAATGGCATTTATCTCTACTAGAGCTGCACAATTCTGACCAAAATGAGATTTGCGATTTTTATTTATTTTTTGGCTTAGAATTAAGATCGCGATTCTCGTGGCGTAACCAGCGGGCAGTCAGCTGAGCGGCGAACTGCGCTCTGCAGTAAGCTATTATACAGCATATTTTTATAAATGACAACCACTGAGGCGCTTGCTGATCTATATAAGAGGGGACTGTAGAAAAACAATGTTTACATTAACACTTTTTGTGGTTAAACTTTCCTCATTTACAGACCGAAGTTCATCCCTTTTGATCTAAAGAACAAAACGTTACAATGTTTATAGTTAGTTCAGGGCTAAGGAATGTTATGATGCTTGGCAGACTGCCTGTTTTTTTTTGTTTGTTTGTTTTTGACAGCTGAGCAGAGAACTCTGCATAGAATCGGGAAAATGCTTTGTTAAGATCGCGAGGGGAAAAAAAAATCGCAATCTCGTTTCTTAACAATTAATCTTGCAGCTCCAATCTCTACTAGCGTCATGTAACATATTCCATAGTTTTGTATTGTCTTCTGCAGACTATCCCCTTTTTGATATTTTTATAGCTCCTCCCAAGAGCCTGACAATGCTTTTCCATCTAAAATGGGTCAGATAAGGTGTGTGCCTCCAAAAAAGCCATAGTATTACATATGTGGGGGGTACCATCATCCTCAAGCTAGTAATGATTAAAAGGAGCCTGGGGCTGCCCCTATCATGCCTATCTCGGTACCCAGGAAGTGACAATTTATTTTTTTTATAAAAAATACAAAATTTTATTTATACAAATTCATTAAAAAGCAAGAATATTTATATATATATATATATAGATAGATAGATATATCTATAGTTACAGCAATGCATTTGTTCTGATTTGGTTCTTGCTGGTGATTTAGCATCCCCAATGGATATTGAGGGCACAGGATATAATTAATCTTGATGTGTGGTCCTCTACATGTTTCGCGGTAGGGAGCGCTTCTTCAGGAGTTGAAAGAGAAGAATGGTTGTTTTTTTTAAAATTTTTTTAAGAATCATACTTACCTAGGTGGATGCAGCATCGGTCCAATGCTGCGTCTGCCCCCCCCCCGGCGTCTCTGCACTGAGAACCGAGCAATCGTATATCGCAGAGGGTCCGGTTCTCTCAGCTCCCCTAGCAGAGAGCTGCTGACTGCCAGTCAGCAGCTCTCCTCTCCACTCACTGGACCGCTGAGCTGTGGAGGGGTTGGGAGCTGCCATCTCAGCCTCTCAGCGGCTTGCTGAGACGGGCATCATTCCAGGCATCTGGCGGATCCAGACTTTGTCGTGATGAAGCTGTGCCTGGACTGATTCCTGTGACGTCAGCAGAGAGCGGAGTGCTGACAACGGGTCACAGGAGTGCAAAACGAATTGCGCTCCTGTGACCCTTAGGAGAAGCCCAGCCAAACGAGCTCAGGCTGTACTTCTCCTTTTTAATTACTATCATCTAAAAAAACAATGAATCGTGGTAACAATCTTATGTAGAGTTGAACATTGAGTAAAGAATATTGCTCCTGCCCAATCACAGAAGCCTTTGTATTATGTGAACGTTCACAAAATACAAAGGCTTCTTTGAATAGGCGGCAGAAGAAAAAAGGGCGGGCATGGCTGCTCTGTGGTCTTCTCTCACAGCCCCACATGTCAGTGTATGCTCGGTAGAGCCATAAACCTGTCATCTATAAATAATAGATAAGCCCAGGAGATGTCATGCACCTCATTGGGCACAACTCATAGCGTGCCTTCATTATTTTTTATTTTTTTAAAAAAAGTGGCTGAATTCCTGGCATTCAGCTTTAACATTTAATGTATCCATTATGCATGCCCGCTGTCATTCAAAAATGTTTGGCTCTATTGATAAAATAAATCTGAAATGCGAAGAGGTGGAAGCATCCCCCCGATAGGAGCCACAGCACAGAACTGCTCTTGATCTTGATTTGGTGGAGCCGTCTCCTCCTCTGCAGTCAGCATTTGATGCAGATCGTTTGAAGATCAGTCAATTGCGGGATGCTGCTGACGTCTTTGATTGTTTTGAGAGGTTCTGTAGCACAAAACTCGCACACTGATTGCTTCCTGGGCATTTTTGCGCTAAGAACACGGCGATCATTCCTATTTTGACTTCCCAAGTTCAAGAGAAAAATCAATCGGCTTGTTCTGCAGTAGTTATTAGCTGGCTGGTAAGTTTTAATCCATGTGTTGTGCTCCCAGAACATTGGAATTGAATGCAGCGGGTTTGCTGTCAGTTGCTTTTAAACTGAGTCTTTTTTATCCAGAAAAGAGAATCTGGTACATCCAAAAGACCCAAAACCCAAACACAATCTGCCTAGCTTCCAGCTTAAAGTGGGTGTAAACCCTTCCATATCCCCAGTAAAGTGACTGGCCTCAGGTGATACAGAGATGAAACAAATCCTCCTACATACATTGTGCCTGTTTATCTGCAGTCTTTCTCTACATCCCTTCAAAGTCCAGAATTTATACAGCTTGTCTGAGCAGTCAGAAAAAAGGGGGGCGGAGAGCTGAAGTTGCACTCCTCAGAGCTCAGGGAGCAGAGCTCTGAGAGCTGATTGGAGGGAAGGGAAAAGCCCCTCTCCACACAGCTCACAGGAACAGAGCTGGGGCTGTCAGTCGCAGGCTGTGAACTTCCTCCCCCTGTCACCATTTTTCTCTTGGTGTCAGGAACACTTGTCTGAAGTGATTGATTCTGATAGCGGAGGAACGAAGCGGCAGACAGAAATGACACTTAGTGCTCTGGATTATTATTATTCTACAGGATTTATATAGCGCTGACAGTTTACGCAGCGCTTTACAACATAAGGGCAGACAGTACAATTGCAATACAGTTTAAGATCTTAAAGCTGACATCATATATGCGGCCTCACTGGAGTGAACTTTTTTTGCACTGGGGCCGCATATATGTGTATCTGTCTTTGTGCTGGGAGCGCTCCATACTCCCAGCACAGAGACTGGGGACTCAAGGAGAGCACCGGATCCCGTACTAACGATCGGTATCCGGAACTCCCAATTCTGGCTCACCTGATCGCTGTGGCAGCCTCTGATTGGTTACCACAGTGACCAGTCACTGTGAAGCCCAGCCCTGTGTTTCGCTCTGTGAATGGAGAGGAAAGATGCATTGTATTTTTTTTTTTTTTTTTTCTCTCCTTGCAGAGAGAAAAAAAAAAATTGTCTGTAAAATAATTAAAATCATGAAGAAAAAATACCCAGACCAGGGATTGATCTAGGTCACTGCCAGGGTTAGAGTGCCAGTCAAGTAAGGGCCAGAGGTCAGGGTCAGTGTATTTTGGACAGGATTTTTTTTTTTTTAATTCGTATCAGTTTTGGGTGAACAAAAAAAAAAAAAAAAAAAAGAAGCGAAATGTGCACTATTGCTTTTTGGCTTTAAAACGAGTACAAATAACATACACATGTGGCGTCACTGCGATCATCAGGAGCAGGAAAATTTATTTTGGGTTGTTCTTTGGTGGAAGGTTATGGTGGTAACAAGAAATATATACAGCTAAATTAAAAAAAAATAGTTTTTTTTTTAATTTTTGTATTTTTTACTATTTTGGGCCAGTTTTCCTTTAGATAATATTAAAAAAAAATCGGATATAGATTAAAGAATTAGAGATATGTTACCATTTACCACCAAATGAAAGCCCAAACCTGCGGTATATTCCACCTGGATGCACAAAGTAGTTGTGGTGATATGTACGGTTTTACTAACTCATGTCAAAGTTCCAAAACTGTCCTTAGGCATTAAAGGGGTAGCGGATTTTTACTTACAGGTAAGCCTATAAGGCCTGTAATAATGCTTACCTGTAGGTAAAATGAATATCTCCTAAACGTGCCCCATTTAGGAGAGATTCACCCTGCATGTATCTAGTGACGTCACTGGCGTGTGTGTGCTCTGAAGGTCTGGCATGCCTTGCTGGAACTTCAGAGATTCATTCCGGAACCGAGGGCTCCCGTGCGCTAACGCTGGAGTGACGTCGTCGCAGCTCCGGCCAATCACCTAGGTGGAGGGTGCGATCCCGGAAGAAAAGCCGGTGGAACATGTCGGCCTTCTCAGTGGTGACAGTACAGCACTGGAGGGCTTCCTTCCGAGGTGAGTATTTCATAATGTACTAGTATAGGATAAATACTAGCACATTATGCCATTGCCTTGCAGGTGTTTTTTTATTTGTTTTTTTTTACAACTGCTTTAAGATTTGTTTTACTCTTAGCCCCGGATTACACACGGGCGGCACGACTTGCAGGTCGCCTCACCAAGGTGACCTGCACACGACTCCCACGGCGACTTGCAAAACGACTTCTGTATAGGAGTCTATGCAAGTCGCCCCCAAAGAAGTACAGGAACCTTGCGTCGCTCCTATTAGAACGGTTCCATTGTACAGAACGGGAGGCGACTTGTCAGGCGGCTAGGTCGCCTGACAAGTCGCCCCTGTGTGAACCGGCACTTAGGCGTGAGGGAGTTAATACAGGAGGAATCGGAGAGCCCTGCTCGTTAGAGCTTACAATCTAAAGCCTCGTACACACGATCGGATTTTCGGACGGGAATTGTGTGATGACAGACTGTTTGTCTAAAATCCGACCGTTGGTACGCTCCATCGGACAATTGTTGTCCAACTTTCCGCCAACAAATGTTGGATGGCAGGCTAGTAAATTTTCGGCGGACAATGGTCTGTTGTCAGATTTTCCTATCGTGTGTACACAAGTCAGTCACACAAAAGTCCAGAGTACAAACACGCATGTTCAGAATCAATGCTCACCAAACACGACATTAGCAGAAGGTGCCCAAAGGGTGGTGCTCAAAAGCTGAAATTACACGTAGTACGTTACTACGCTCGTGTTTGTTGGCCGACAATTGTGTACCGTTTTGTATGCAAGACAAGTTCCCGGCACGCGCCCTTCGGACAAAAGTCTGACACTCGGTTGGCCAAAAAAATGCGATCGTGTGTACGAGGCTTAGTTTAGAGGAAGGGTCAAAAGAGACTAGAGGTAATAACTGTGGGGGGTGGGCTGAAGCTAATAAATATACAGTTGTTAGGTGGTAGCCGGATAGGCCTCTCTGAAGAGATGGGTTTTCAGCGATCATCTGAAAGTGGACAGAGTAGGGGAAAGTTGGACAGATTTTGGGGTAGGGCGTTCCAGAGGGTGGGAGAGGCTCTGGAGAAGTCCTGGAGGTGAGCATGGAAGGAGATGACAAGGGAACTGGAGAGCAGGGAGGTCTTTGGAGGAACAAAGAGAAAGATTGAGACAAGGGCATACTATAGAGCATTGATGGCGGACCTTGGCTCCCCAGATGTTTTGGAAATACATTTCCCATGATGCTCAACTACACACTGCAGAGTACATGAGCATCATTGGAAATGTAGTTCCAAAACATCTGGGGGTGCCAAGGTTCTCCATCACTGCTGTAGAGGGATATGCTTTGTTCATATTTCATGTCTGAGGTTTACAAGCATTTTATAGGAAACCTTTTATTGAGACAAAAGATATGGACTGCTATTGTTGTCTTCTCCTTCAATTGCAAGTCACTTGGCTGTGATTTTTGCTTTGGCAACATCAGTACATTCTAAGGCGCTGATGTTGGACCTCCAGTCGGCTAGTATTTTCAGAAGGTCAGCCATGGCAGGAATCATTTTCATCCAGCTCGGTGTTTGCAAACTAAGGGGGAGGTGGTTCTAGAGTCTAACTACAATTTATAGACTACAATTTAGGGGCCATTCAGAAGGGCTTTTTCCAGAAGTGCTGCCAACTGTTTAAGATGTTTGCCAAAGCGAATGCCTGTGCCATTTAGGCAACGGTCTCTGTCACCTAATGCCGTGTACACACGGGTGAACTTTTCGGCATCAAAGGTCCGATGGACTTCCGACGGACTTTCGAACGAACGGACTTGCCTACACACGATCGCACCAAAGTCCGACGGATTCGTACGTTGATGACGTACACCGGACTAAAATAAGGCAGTTGATAGCCAGTAGCCAATAGCTGCCTTAGCGTCAGTTTTCGTTCGTCGGACTAGGATACAGACGAGCGTTTTTTTTCGACTGGACTCGAGTCCGTCAGAAAGATTTGAAACATGTTCCAAATCTAAAGTCCGTCTGATTTTCGACCGAAAAAGTCCACTGCAGGTCCGATGAAGCCCACACACGGTCGGATTGTCCGACGGATTCGTCCGGTCGAAAAGTCTGCCCGTGTGTACAGGGCATTAGTCCGTTTTTAAAAGCAAAAAAATGTCATGTTGGACCGTGTTTGTGTATTTTAATTCTCCTTAACGTGGCCTGCAACAGACATGGCGATCTCTGATGAGCTGCATTATCTGGAAGTTTATTTGACGGACGAGTTTGCAAAAGGAAGGAAAGTATCCGATCTCTATGAGCTGGTCCAGTATGCCGGGAACATCATCCCCAGGCTGTAAGTATGGCGGTTGGCGCTCTCCTGATTTCTTGTTTTAAAGAAGAACTCCAGCCTTACAGAGAGGCAGGATATTATTTGACCACTATGCAGGGTGGATTTGATTTTTATATCAAATTGATTTATATCACTAGTAAAAAAGGCTTGATTTAAAGTGGAGGGCCACCCTAAAAAAAAAAGACTGTATCAAAAATCTTAAACATTTTTTTTTAAAAATGTAAAAAAAAAAATTACTTACCTGAAACCCTTGTTGCTAGGCAGTCTACCTAATCTGCCTCTTCCGCAGCGTGTCCTGCTCCTCGTTGAGCGGCCCCGTTGCCTTCTGGGAACTGTGTGTGTTCCCAGAAAACCACGGGGCCCTTCAGAGCGCCGTGCTGCTCGCGCGTGCGCAGTAGGAAACTCGCAGTGAAGCCACAAGGCTCCACTGCCTGTTTCCCTTAGTTAGGATGGCAGTGCCGGCTGCCGGTCTGATGGACGAATCGGCCTCGGGGGGGGGGGGGGGGGAGGGGGGAAGACATCGCGGGCTCGCTGAACAGGTTAAGTGTCCTTATTAAAAGTCAGCAGCTACAGTGTTTCTAGCTGCTGACTTTTTAAAAAAAAACAAAAGACGGCCGGACCTCCTCTTTACATGATAATTTTTAAAGAGCAACTGTCATCTCTGTCCCGCAGCGGCTCCTCCTCTAACCCGCTGTTGACTTGCCGACAGTCCCATTCACTTTAATGGGACGGCTGGTGATGCGGCAGTGACACAACAAGGCGAGGGACGTGGCGGCAGCAGGTGATTGGACGCCCGCTAACAGGCGCTGCCATGATGGATCTAAAATGACAGGTGCTCTTTAAACGTTAAGGACTCATTCTTGCTGGTAGTTAGTGTGAAATTGTGTGAAAGCATCAATGCAGTGCGTGTTATCTCAGCTTGCAGAGCTTTTTCTAGGTTCACACTAGCCAATTCTCTGAAAAGCAATCCGCAGGGGGTCGCTTTCCAGAGTACATTCAGGCAGCTGCTTTCTGGCTATAAATTTATTTTGTTAAATCGTGTTTGATTGGTTGAAATCCCTTTTAAAAGCGATCTAATTGCTGTCGAGGGTCGTTTCCTGGCTCATCGAAATGCGTGGAGCAGATGGCAGATTTCAGCTTTGACTGTTTGCTGGAAACATTAGAATATACGGTTATATCTTAGACATTCACCACATCACAGCATGCAATCAAACAAAACAGCGATTTACATCTCATTCACTACCAGACAGATTTTTCAAAAGCTGAAAACTTCCTTTTTTTTTTATTGCACATAATACGACATACTAAAAACATTTTCTCCAAAACCATACAGACCTTTCCTTTTATGAACAGTGGATTTATAACTAATATAGTAAGAACGGGAAGCTACCTTAGCGGTATTGCTTGTTAAGTCCAGCGACGTTCCAATTTATTTCTCCAACATAAAGTTCAAATTATACACTCGCTGTATTCTTGGGATTGCGGTGAATCTTTGTCAACACTCCAGCCTCGGATTGGAACTGGCTGCTGTAGGATAAATCCCTGAGTGCATACATTGAACTTTACTCTGGAGTAATCATCCCGGGAATTGCTAAAGTGGCTTTCTCTTCATAATATATGAAGGCTCCAATATAATTGCATAGTGCTTTTATAAATGGTAAGTAAAGGGAGAAGGTCTGAATGGCTTTAAGACAACGGGGAAGATTTTACTAAAACTGGAGCACTCAGACATTGGTGCAGCTGTGTGTGGTAGCCAATCGGCTTCTAACTTCACCTTTTGACAGTAAGCCTAGGTTCACACTGAACGTCGGTTTGAAATCAAGCAAGTGTAACTTAAAGCGGTTGTATACCCCACTTTCACATTTTTACCTACAGGTAAGCCTATAATAAGGCTTAACTGTAGGTAAAATGAATACGTGTATACTCGAGTATAAGCCGACCCGAATATAAGCAGAGGCACCTAATTTTACCACAAAAAAACTGGGAAAACGTATTGACTCGAGTATAAGCCTAGGGTGAGAAATGCGCACCTATTTTAAGTGGAAAAGAGGGTCAACAATGCCCATTTGCAGCCATAGGTCCCCCGAACTTCAAACTCAGTAGTTAAGGGTTCCTAGATGCCCCCTAGCTGCAGCCAAAATTTGGGGTCTCTGGACCCAAAGGGTCCTGAAATTACATTGCTGCAGATGGACACAGTTGACCGATTTTGGGGCTCCGTATCTTGGGGCCACTTGGTGCTAGGTACCCCAAATTTGGTGTGCAAACCCAGTGGAACTAACACTACAACATATCCAAAGCTGGGGTTCCTAGCACCAAGTAGCCCTCAGATACGGGGCCCCAAAGTCAGTTCGGAAAATGTCAAGCACTTTTCTGCAGCAGAGAATGACATTTTCCGAACCAACTTTGGGGCCCCGTATCTCGGGGCCATTTGGTGCTAGGAACCCCAGCTTTGGATATGTTGTAGTGTTAGTTCCACTGGGTTTGCACACCGGGGCCCCAAAGTCGGTTCGGAAAATGTCATTTTTTGCTGCAGAAAAGTGCTTGACTCGAGTATAAGCCGAGGGGGGCACTTCCAGCACAAAAAAAATGTGCTGAAAAACTCGGCTTATACGGTATCTGCTTAACCTGTACGGTTTAGGAGATATTCACCTTGCATGCAGCCGCTGACGTAAGCGCCGCATGCGCTCTGAAGGTCTGGCAAATGCTACCAAAAAATCAGAGCTCCTTGCCTGAAAGAACTCCTGCGCCCACAACCGCTTTAACTCGCACGATTTCAAACCGCCATTTCAGTTCCGACTTCAGGGGCGATGACTACTTTTGGGAATCAGTGCAGCGCCGCAAAGTTGGCGTCTCTCCCGGGTTCGGCCATTGCTGGTGTTCTGTCGAAGTGCCTGGCTATCGAATAGTGCCCGGGTGGAGCTGCGCATGCGCCACACGGAGCCGCAGAACAGCTGAGTTTACGATCAGCTGTTGTCTCGCGTTGCCGAATCACGTTCATGTCGGTGAGGGATGGATATTTACATGAAGGGGGCGGCTATTTCAATGATGGGCAGTGCCAGGGGCGGAATTTGTATCGATGGGTAAAGAAATCTGCTAAAGAAATCTTTATCTGCTATTCATTTTGAACGCTTGCGGGGCGTGTTTAGTCAATTGAAGGGAAGCTTTTTGTATATTAGATAAAGATTTCTTTAGCAGATTGGTTTGGCCATCGATAAAAATGGCGCCCCCAGCATTGAAATATCATCATCATTGAAATATCCGCGCCCTTCATGTAAATATCCGTCCCTCACTGACATGAACGTGCCTTGGCAAGGCGAGACAACAGCTGATCGTAAACTCAGCTGTTCTGAGGTTCCATGCGGCGCATGCGCAGTTCCGGCCGGGCATTTCTCGACAGAACACTGGCAATAGGCTCCGGTTCGGCATGCGATTTGACATGTCAAAATTGCGCCATTGTGAACAGGGACTAAAACCTGTAACTGATTTCACAAAGGTGCTGGCTCCTGTGCTAGCCCTGCTGCATTCCTTTTATACATCCCCCATTTTGGGATAATTAATTGACCTTCTATCGCAGGAACAGTTGGCTCGGGCTCTTTGGGACAATGTGAATTTGGCTGTGGATATTGAGGTGTCATTGATGAGGCGAGGGCGTAATGTCCTTCAGACTGTGCTTTGAGATTGTGGCAGTCCCTAGTTCTCCTTATTTTTTGCTTGTGTGTCTTGTTTTTTGCTGTGTTGCCAACCCCTTCAGTTGAACTTCTTTTGGACATCTCAAAGACTAAAAACTTCTTTTATCAACGGATAAGGAAATTTTAAGATTTTTGTACTCGGCGTGAGTCCAGTGAAGGACGCACGTCCCTCCCCCTTAGACGCACGTCCCTCCCCCTTAGACGCACGTCCCTCCCCCTTAGACGCACGTCCCTCCCCCTTAGACGCACGTTTCTCCCCCTTAGACGCACATTTCTCCCCCTTAGACGCACGTCCCTCCCCCTTAGACGCACGTCCCTCCCCCTTAGACGCACATTTCTCCCCCTTAGACGCACGTCCCTCCCCCTTAGACGCACGTCCCTCCCCCTTAGACGCACGTCCCTCCCCCTTAGACGCACATTTCTCCCCCTTAGACGCACGTCCCTCCCCCTTAGACGCACGTTCCTCCCCCTTAGACGCACATTTCTCCCCCTTAGACGCACGTCCCTCCCCCTTAGACGCACGTCCCTCCCCCTTAGACGCACGTCCCTCCCCCTTAGGCGCATGTCCCTCCCCCTTAGACGCACGTCCCTCCCCCTTAGACGCACGTCCCTCCCCCTTAGACGCACATTTCTCCCCCTTAGACGCACATTTCTCCCCCTTAGACGCACGTCCCTCCCCCTTAGACGCACGTCCCTCCCCCTTAGACGCACGTCCCTCCCCCTTAGACGCACATTTCTCCCCCTTAGACGCACGTCCCTCCCCCTTAGACGCACGTCCCTCCCCCTTAGACGCACATTTCTCCCCCTTAGACGCACGTCCCTCCCCCTTAGACGCACGTCCCTCCCCCTTAGACGCACATTTCTCCCCCTTAGACGCACGTCCCTCCCCCTTAGACGCACATTTCTCCCCCTTAGACGCACGTCCCTCCCCCTTAGACGCACGTCCCTCCCCCTTAGACGCACGTTTCTCCCCCTTAGACGCACATTTCTCCCCCTTAGACGCACGTCCCTCCCCCTTAGACGCACGTCCCTCCCCCTTAGACGCACGTTTCTCCCCCTTAGACGCACGTTTCTCCCCCTTAGACGCACGTTTCTCCCCCTTAGACGCACGTTTCTCCCCCTTAGACGCACGTCCCTCCCCCTTAGGCGCACGTCCCTCCCCCTTAGGCGCACGTCCCTCCCCCTTAGGCGCAAGTTCCTCCCCCTTAGGCACACATCCCACCTCCTTGTATTAATAATCCTAATGTTCTTTGTTAGGCTGTGTACATACTTTATTTGGATTGTTTAGTCATTTTGTAGCGTGGCCTGGTGTAATCATTATGGTTGCACTATTTTTTTTATTTATTTATTTTTTTTAATATAGTTTTCATTTGAGTATTTATGAAAATGTTTTCCTATACCACCATTGGGTCAAAGTGTTGTAAAATATTCAGGTGTGAATTTTGAATTTCTTTTGACATGACTGTGCTTTGTCTGTCAGGTACCTGCTGATCACTGTCGGTGTTGTCTACGTGAAATCCTTTTCCCAGTCGCGGAAAGACATCCTGAAAGACATGGTGGAGATGTGCCGCGGAGTGCAGCATCCACTGAGGGGGCTCTTCCTTCGCAATTATCTCCTGCAGTGCACCCGCAACATCCTGCCGGATGAGGGAGAAGAGACAGAGTAAGAATCCAATTGTGTGTCTTCAGCGTGCTTTTCTGACTTTGTTAGTTGAAAGATTTAAAGTGCTGCTAAAGGCTCAGGGTTTTTTTACCCTAATGCATTATAAACCTTTTCTATGCAGCAGCCCCCCCCCTTTAATACCTACCTGAGCCCCATCACGATTCAGTGATGTGCACGAGTGCCTTGGCTCTCCAGGGACTCTCCCTCCTCCCACTACTCTCGATCACAGCCAACGAGGAGAGGGAGAGGGGGCAGGGCCGAGCTGCGGCTCTGTGTGTGTGAATGGACATGCAGAGCAATGACTCGGGAGCGAGCCTGCTTGGGTGCCAAGCTGCTTGATCTGGGTGCACATGGCAGGAAGGAGGGACCAGGAGCGCCAGCAGGGGATCCCAGAAGAGGAGGATCAGGGCTGCTGCTATGCAAAACTGCTGCACAGAGCAGGTAAGTATGACCTGTTTTATTTTAAAAAATTGAATTGCCTTTATTATCACATTAAGGGACAGCTGCCAGAGTCCTTTATCTCAGGGTGACGGGGTAGGATAGGATTGTGCAGGATTCAGAGCATCACACAGCTTCCTTTTTTTTTTCTTTTAGTACAAACATTTTTTTGAATTGTTCAAAAGTACACTTCATTCATGACGCTGTGCAGCAGCGTGATGCCCTGTGCTACTGTACAGTGCCATGCGGTTCTGTACAGTGCACTGCAATAAAATACAGCTTGTCTGCATCTCATCACAGCTTCAGGCTGCATTGCAGTGTGAGTGGGCGTTTTTGGTTGGTAGTAACGATCTCTTGTGCTATGGACCGGACAGTAACAAATTTTGTGTTTTTTACAGCGAGGAAGTCACAGGAGACATCAGCGACTCAATGGATTTTGTCCTTTTGAATTTTGCCGAAATGAACAAGCTGTGGGTCCGCATGCAGCACCAGGGCCACAGCCGGGACAAAGAGAAGCGAGAGCGCGAGCGGCAAGAACTACGGATCCTGGTGGGAACCAACTTGGTGCGGCTCAGTCAGCTGGAGGGAGTCAACAATGAAAGATACAAGCAAGTAAGTCTATTTGGCATTGCTTACTTTTTGTTTTTTTGCCCTTTGCTGAAAACTCTAAATAAAGTTATAAAAAATACCTGTATGGGGGGAAGAAATTAGACTTGCCTTTCCTTTTGACTTCAGTGGTGCAGGGGGTGATATCCTCATCCTCCCACGATGCCCCAGGGAATGTGGAGCACTCGAAATCTCGTGAGAAGATTCTGCAGCACAGCACTGTAAGTGCCCCTCGGTGAGATTTGAAGTACTCCACATTCCCCAAGTCTTGCTGATCGGAGGATAACGTCAATTTTGCCTGGGTGCTGCAGGCAGAAGCAAAGGAAAGGTGAGCATACCATCTTAATTTTTTTTTCTTTCTTTACAGAACAAATTCTTTACACAAATGTAAAAAGCGGACCTAAGTTTATGGTAGAAGGTCCGCTTTATGGCCGGTTCACACCAGATGCAGTCCAGTGTGGTTTTTTTTTTTTTTTTCTGCATAAAAAAACCACATGGACATTAATGGTTTCCAATGGCTTAGTTCATACCAGAGCAGACTGTTTCAGTGCAGAAAATAAAAGTAGAACATGCTGCATATTTTCTGCACAGAACTGTACTGGAACACGATAAAATGCATTACAGCAGAACAACCCCAAAAAACTTTGGGGGGGAGGAAAAATGCATTAACAAACCCATCAAAAATGCACCGGAATACAGAAAAAAAACGTGCATGCAGAAACGCACCTGGAGGTGCATAAGAGCTGGGGGGGGTGGGACACAGCAGCACACTGAGCTTCCCAGTGAAAAGCTGTGAAGGATGGGTGGGGTTGTCCGCACTAGTCTGATCATTGGAAGAGAGATGACGACGGTATGCTCTCCTGCTTAGTGTGGTCAATTTTTAATAGGAAAGCAGATGGACTGGCAGAAACACCCAGGGATTTCACACAAAGGAAGCAATACAAAGAGGACAGGATACTTTCTCATACAAGTACACGGTACAGCAGCCACATATCAGGAAAATGAAATGTTGGGGGTAATAAACACCTTTTTAAGGCTTTTTTTTTTTTTTTTTTTCCTTTTTTTTTCCTTTTTTTTTTTTTTCACCTGGAGATTCTGCCGGTAACACACTCTGTCCTGGGGTGGGACAGCATTGTCACACTAGGAGAGGACTGCAAACAGCCAATTGTCACAGTTGTGGTTTTTTTTTTATTTGTCTCTTCCAGATTGTTCTGCCTGGGATACTGGAACAAGTGGTGAACTGCAGAGATGCACTTGCCCAGGAATACCTCATGGAGTGTATCATACAGGTAAACAAGCGTATTTTCTGACACATTCCCTTCAATGCTGCACAATGCTTTGAGGTTAACCCCTTCACGCCGACCATATGCAAATATGCGGCCCCGCTGGACTGGGCTTTTTTCTGTGGGGCCGCATATTTGGGTACCTTCCTTTGCAGCGCACTCCCAGCACAGAGTCTTACGGAGAGCCCCAGGCCCCGTTCTAACTATCGGGACCCAGAGCGTCTAATTCCAGGTCACCTGATTGCTGTGATAGCCTTTGATTGGCTATCACAATGATCAGTCACTGTGAAGCCCCCCCCCGGGTTTTTTGTCTCTCTGAATGTACGAGAGAAATACATTATATTATTTATTATTATTTATTATTATTATTATTATTATACAGGATTTATATAGCGCCAACAGTTTGCGCAGCGCTTACCAAAATGAAGGCAGACATTACAGTTACATTACAATTTTGGTACAAGAGGAATCAGAGGGCCCTGCTCATTAGAGCTTACAATCTAAAAGGGAGGGTCAGTTGATACAAAAGGTAATAGCTTTGGGGATGAGATGATAGAAGAAGTAAAATAGTGTATTAGAAGCAGGATGGGCTTCTTTTAACTAGTTGCCGCCTGCCTACCGTTAAATGATGGCGTGGCGGAGCGGCTCTTTAACCATGTGATTGGCTGTGTCCAATCACAGCCGGCCACATGTAAACACGGAGATGCCAGTAATTGGCGCTCCTCACCTCACACTGACAGAATGTGTAGAGAGGAGAGCCGATCAGAGGCATTTCCACGCAGGGGGACATCTACACATGTAATCAGGGCACTGATCATCAGTGCCCTGATTACAATATAGTGCCAACAGTGTCACCAATCAGTGCCCACCAGTGCCAGCAATCGGTGCCCACCACTGCCCACAAGTGCCACCAATCAGTGCCCATTAGCGATGCCAGTCAGTGCTGCCTATCAGTGTTGCCCATCAGTGCCACCCATCAATGGCCATTAGTGCCCATCAGTGCCACATATCAGTGCCCATAAGTGCGGCATATTAGTGCCTCCTCATCAGTGCCACCTAAACAGTGCGTATAAGTGCCACCTCATCAATGCCCACCAGTTCAGCCTATCAGTGCCGCCTCATCAGTGCACATCAGTGAAGGAGAAAAATGACTTGGTTACAAAATTTGCTGAAAGAAACCTAAGTAAAAAAAAAAATGTCTACGTTTTTGGTCTATTTTTTACAAAAAAACCCCACAAAAGCCAGCAGTGATTAAATACCACCAAAAGAAATCTCTATTTGTGTGAAGAAAATGATAAAAAACGTGTTTGGGTACAGTGTAGCAGGGCAGCGCAATTGTCATTCAAAGTGCAACAGTGCTGTATTTTTGGACACAAGTTTTTTTTTTTGTTGTTTTTTTTTTCTCATCTAGTTTCTGTGTACCAAGCCTTAAAGCGGAAGTAAACTGAGACAATTTTTTTTTTTAAAACCCTGCAAAGTAAAGGCATAATGTGCTAGTATGCATCACATACTAGCACATTATGAAATACTTACCTTAGAACGAAGCCCTGCACCGCAGCGCTGTAAGCTCTGACAGATGCTTCCATCTTCACCTGGTCTTTGTTCTGGGTTTGCGTCCTCCGGCCGTCTGATTTGCCGCACCGCATTGACGGCACTCACGCGCATGCACACGGGAGTCACTGACCGTGGCACGGAGCTCTGAAGGGAGGGCACGGGTATACCGTCCCTTCAGAGCGCATGTGCCGGTGTACACCGTGAAGGTTTAGGAGATATTCATAGTACCTACTGGTATTATTATAGGCTTACCTGTAAGTACAAGCCTACAGAATGGGTTTACATCCACTTTAAGGGGAGATTATCTCCTTTCTGCGCAGAATTTAGAAAAGGATGTAAAGGTAAATATCCGCAACGAGCACCCAGGCCCTTAAAAAAATAAATAAATAAAATAAACTGTCCGTGGTTCCAACCCTTTCTCCCTTTTTTATTTCGAGTGTTTTTTTTTTTTGGTTTTTTTTTATGTTTTGTTGTTTTTTTTTTTTAGGTCTTTCCCGATGAATTTCACCTCCAAACACTGAATCCTTTTCTCCGCTCTTGTGCCGAACTTCACCAAAATGTGAATGTAAAAAACATCATCATCGCTTTAATTGACAGGTAATTCCAGATTCTGAGGTTACAGCTCTGTTATAGAATTTGGCTGTATGTTGCCATGGCTTTCCTTTTTGCTCGCATACCTGTAAGCCATCTGTTCTCTGTCCCCCCCTCCACAGACTAGCGCTATTTGCGCACAGGGAAGATGGACCCGGCATCCCAGCAGATATAAAACTGTTTGACATTTTTTCTCAGCAAGTGGCCACTGTGATTCAGGTAAGAAAATGGAGAGTATTCTTTCTGTAGCTATGTTGGTGAAGGTTCTCATTTATCCAGATCTCAGTATAGCCAGCATTAGTTGGTGACATTCGCTTGTTCTATAAGGTTGAAGATGTTTTTTGTAGTTTACCTAAGCCATTTGTAATGAGCGACAAGATGATATTCCAACATTTATATCCATACAGGTAACACTGACACCTTAAAGGGGTTGTAAACCTTCCGGGTTTTTTCACCTTAATGCATCCGATGCATTAAGGTGAAAAAACATCTGATAGTTACAGGCCCCCTGGTTTACTTACCTGAGCCCTCAAAAGTCCTGCGTCGAGAACGCGCTGGCTTCTTGGCTCTTCTCAGCTCATCATTGGATAGATTGATAGCAGCGCAGCCATTGGCTTACGCTGCTGTCAATCAAATCCAAATGACGCAGCCGCCGGGGGGGCGGGACTGAGACATACACTCTGTGTCTATGGACGCAGAGTGTATGAGATGGGGGAGAGCCTGCAAGGTAACCCCCTTGGGAGAGAGCTTCCCGAGGGGGTTAGCTATTGCGGGGAGGAGCCGAGAGAGCCGCCATGGGACCCCAGAAGAAGAGGTTCGGGGCCACTCTGTGCAAAACGAGCTGCACAGTAGAGGTAAGTATGACATGTTTGTTATTTTTAAAAAATAAAAAGTGGACCTATTACAACCGCTTTAATTCAGTGACCATGAAATGTGTCAAGGCAGATGTTGATTGCCAAAAAACAAACAAAAAAAAACGATGGGAGGTGTGAAATTTGTAGAACCACCCTGTTCTAGTTATATGATTGGCATCCTTGGTGTCAGAGGTCTGAATTGGTTGTAATCCTTTAATTCAGCCTTTCTTAAAGTGATTCAAAAGGCTAAACCTTCTGTGTGCAGTAGCCCCCCCCCCCCCCCCCAACCCAACCCTTACCTGAGTCCCCTTCGATCCCGCAATGTTCACGATAGCTTTAGCTAAATGGTGACTCTCCCTCCTCATTGGCTGTGACAGCAGCGGGAGCCCATTGACTCCCACTGCTGTCAGTCGCAACCAGTGAGCCAATGAGGAAAAGGAGGGCTGGGGCCAAGCCACTGGTACTGTCTTATGGACGCATAGAGCAGCAGCCCCTGAAGCAAAGGGCACTGCTCAAGGGGGGCTGACCCAGGAGCGCCGGCGAGGGACCCGAAAAGAAGAGGATCTGGGTTGCTATGTGCAAAACTATTGCACAGAGCAGGTAAGTATGACATGTTTGTTATTTTAGAAAAATAAAACAAAGCTTTATTACTTTAAAGGGGTTGTAAACCTTTTTTTTTTAAATAACAAACATGTTATACTTACCTCCACTGTGCAGTTCATTTTGCAGAGTGGCC